>BQMB01001674.1:22500-206769 GCA_027943415.1 Closterium sp. NIES-67 | reverse complement strand
GGCAGCAAGCAGACCGGGAGTTTCAGAGAGGGAGATTGAGAGGAAAACTGGGGAACAAGGACAACGCATGTCTCTTCCACGGAGGCAATAATGTTAGAATACGAGAATGACTAGAAAAAAGGGTGAACCAGGGAAATATAGGGTTGGAGTTGTACCCTCTAAGAGCGTACACCTATCTAGCCTATAACTTCTACATACTAACATATGTATAAGTTGACACACCCCCTCCCCTAGGCTAGATAAGGGGTAGTGCTGAGCAAGAAACGAGCAACTCAGGGTAGCACTACTAGTCCGACCGCTGAGGAAAGGGTCCGAAGACCAGTCAGCAAGAGTACAAACAAGACAAGAGCAAACCAGGGCGGCACTACTGGAAGAGAAGCCACAAGGCCAGTCTGGAAGGTATAAATATAGACGAGTACACAATCAAGGTCCTAGCGAGTGAGAGTCTACAAGAACCAGACCAAGCTGCAAGAAGTGCCGCTGATGATCTTTAGGCGCAAACGCCTTAGTAAAGATATCAGCTGTGTTGGCACCGGAGGCCAAGTGTACTATGCGGGCCTGGCGACGTTGCTGTAGCTCACACAGGAGGAAGTACCGCAGCTGGATGTGCTTCGCTCTGCCCTCAAGTCGTGGCTCCTGACACAGGAGGATCATGGCCCTGTTGTCAGCGTACAGAACTGGGGCAGAGCTAGGCAGCTCACCTAAGTCGGCGAGCAAGAAGGTCAGCTAGCGGAGCTCCTATGCCGCCATGGCACCGGCATAGATCTGAGCCTCACAGCTAGACTGGGCAACAGATGAGGAGCGAGTGGACCTCCACGAGATGGCACCCGAACCAAGGCTAAAGTAGTAGCCCTGGGAGGACCTGAGGGTCTCAGCGTCGTCTGCCCAAGAAGCGTCTCTGCCCAGTAAGGACCACTGGCCTGCGTCCTCCCAGCACTAGCCCCATGCCCGATATACTCGCTAGATAACGCAAAACCCTCTTAGCGGCCGACCAGTGCTGTAGTAGGTGTCTGCCTGTGGCCACAAAGCGAGCCATGATGCTGAGAGGGTATGCGGATTCAGGACGAGTCCAAGTTATCAGGTACATGAGGCAACCCACCAGCTCTGCGTAAGGACCACTGGGCTCTGCTGACTCCTCAGGCACTACAGCTGAGAGCCTGTGGTCTACTGGCAGAGGTGTGGGCTGTGCAGAGGAGAACTGAAGACCGAACCTCTGAAGGACCTGGCGCACCAAGTGTTAATGTGTGAGAGTGATGGTGCACGCTGCTCTGTCCCTAGAGATCTGCAGGCCAAGGTAGCGGCGTAGCTCTCCAAAGTCAGTGCAGGTGTGTCTCCTCAGCAGCTCGGCCTTCACAGAGGCCAACGCATCTCTGTCTGAAGTAGCAAAGACCACGTCGTCTACGTAGATGGGTATGTAGAACGGAGTCTGGCTAGTACGAACGAAGAGAGAGCGGTCTGCAGAGGAGAGAAAAGAACTGCAGGTCAGCAAGCGTAGCACGCAGTGTGTCGTGCCACTTACGGGGCGCCTGTCGCAGGCCGTAGACCGGGAACCGGAGGAGCCACTGGGTCCCAGGTGGGGAGGTACTGGTGAAGCCATGAGGATGGCGCAGGTAGACCTGCTCTTGTAGGCTGCCCTGAAGAAAAGCAGCGGAGAAGTCGAGGGAGTGGAGCTCGTAGTCACGCTGTGCTGCTACGTGTAGAAGCGCCCGAAGAGTAGTCATCTTCGGGGTCAGGGCGAAGGTATAAAATAAGTCCACCACCTCTCACTGACTGAAGCCTCTAGCCACGTAGCACGCCTTGAACACAGGTGGTTCTCCAGGGGGGTGCTTCACCTTTAAGAGCCACCGGCCATCGACTATGTTCACCCCAGGTGGGGGAACTGCGTCGACGTAGGTGCCGGTGGATCTCGAAGATGCAATCTCCTGCTCCATGGCAGCTATCCACTAAGAGGCTCAGGGTCCCGAGGTCACATCAGCATAAGTGTGAGGGGTCGGGATGTCAAAGGCGTCTGGGTCACCCTCAGGGACTAGCAGCATGGAGCAGATATGGGGAGCAGCCTTCGACAGGAAAGCAAGCTCGTACTGCATGTCCTCTAGGATGTCATTGCCAAGGGCAGGAGCACCTCCGACAGACAAAGGACAGACAGGGTCAGAGACAGCAGCAACAAGGCGGCCGGTAGAGGTGAAGTCAACGACAGCAGCGACAAGAACGTCAAGACTCGAGATAGGAACAGACGAGTCAGTAACGTGGGAGGCAAGGACCCGAGAAATAAGAGGACGAGCAGCACGAAGGTAGTCAGACAGAGGGGGAGGCGCGACAGCGAGAGACGACGGAGGAGGGGAAGGCAGGAGGGGAGGATGAGACACGTGGGAACGAAGCAACATAGGGTGTGAACCCTAAACAGGAGAGACAGGACGAGCACGAGAGGGACGGCGAGACCAGACGTGAGACAGAGGCGTCGTTTCAGGAGACAAAGGAGGAGTAACCGGAGGGGAACGAGGTGGGAAACAGGCCGGGGACGACTCCCACGGAGGAAACACAGGGCCGTGAATAGGAAGGGGAGGAGGCGGCAGGGGAGGCGCAAGCGAGCGGTCGAGGAAAGCCGAGCAGGCGAAGGGCGGACACCGGCGGCGACTGCTGCTGCTGCTGCTTGACGCCGACACCTGGACTGCCTGCTGCACCGCGACTACCTGTGGAGCACTCCACTCCAGCACCCACAGATCCAGAACCCCTTGAACAAGAACCCTCTCCAGCACCGGTGGCACCCCTGAGCATGCAAGAACAAGCCACGACAGGAACCCCATGACTAGCACCCTCCTCAACGCCAGCACCCCTAGAGTCCACGAACGGCTGCTGCTGCGGCGGCGGCGGTGGCTGCTGCTGTGAGAGTACGACCCCGTTACAACCAATTTCCCCTTTCCATATTTCCTTTCTATTTCATTCCTCTTTTTATCCTCATTCATTTGGTCTTTATCTCATCTCATATGGTTTCCTATTCCTCATTTTCCATTATCCTTTGGTTTATCCTCTTATTATAATTATATCACCAACCAGGCTCGGGATGTACTGGCGCGCTATATCTAGCGTAATCTTGCCGTAATCCCTTAAAGCCAATAGCCTCGCGTGGCTATACGCATGGTGATTCTATTTCTAGAAGGGTCTATTCCCTTTGGATAGGATAAACCTGGTTACCAGATGTAATCTGGAAGTATAAAAGTACCTTGCACTGATTGATAGTGCAACATTGGACATTGAGCAAACCTTTCCTCGGGACATTCGATCCTGTGACACTTGGTAATCAGAGCCAAGGTTTTAGCGCAACGCTTAACCGCTGGGCCCCCAGGAGCACGCGGAGGATGGAGTCGAAACTTCAATTCCTGTAAGTACAATGCACTTTCATTTAAGTTTCGACGTTCCTCTCGCAGTTGCACCTGGGGTCCCCTTCGAAGGCGAGACGCCTCGCCAACCGTTCGATGGACTGCATCGACGGAGCCGATTTTTCGCGGGGGCAAACGGCCTCGACCTGGCGAACGCGTCAGTTCCGGCGGAACACTCCCTGCGACATTCGGAGAAGTTCGCAGTTCGCGACGACACTTGGAGTTGCGCGGAAATGTGCGGAGCTGCGACCGACGACATCCGTCCGATGGAGATTCGACGCTTCAGATCGACCGAGGCGAAAACGAAATCCATCTGAGCGAGTTTGCGTTTCGGCGCGAATGGGAACGGGACCTTGCAAGCCGCAAAATTCTTCGGAGCGTTGGATCGATCGACAGCCGACATCGACGTCCGAAAATTGCTGCAGGAAACGAGTTGACCCGTGCACCGAATGCTGCTGAACGCGACTCAGGAGTATCCTCAGATCGCTTGGAGTTTGGACCGTCGGATCGACTTTTACTTCAACGGACGAGATGGAGCGCGACTTCTGCCGGAAGGGAGAATGACGCGCAAAACCAGAAATTGGACGCCTTCAACAGCGTTGACAACATTTGGACAACCAAATTCGGACTCCTCTATTTGGTGACGAATATGGTGCGGAAATCATCTGCAGTCAGAAATCTTCCAAGGAATCACCTACTTGGTAATAGCTGCAAGCAGAAAATTGACACGAGAACGTGGATCGTCGGATCGGTGCGGAATCAACGGCACGAATGCAGCGGAGACTACACTATGGGAAATCATCATCATGGAGACAACATTCGTGACCAGCGACTGCACAATCGACGCATCTTCTAACTGGTGTCGATAACGATCGAGTTATTTTGACGAAGTCATCTTCGTTAAAAATGGATCGACATCAACACAGCGAGATATTCACCCAGGAAAAACAATGGAGCTGCGTGAAGACATGTTCTCCATCCACGAGACACTTCTTCATACAAATTGATTGACAAGCTATGGGATTGCAGAGAAGTAGCCGTTTTCTCTTGCAATGCTCCCAAGTTCAAGTTGCTGCGAAGGAGCAGATTTCGCACGCAACGACGACGCAGTGAACCCGTCTCGTCAAGGCCAGCGAGACACTACTTCGTAACAGGAGCTGAACGATTCGTCTTCATCAAGAATCTCAGCCATCCGAAGTGATTGATTGGGGCAGTATCAACATCGACCTCACGAGGCGACACACCAATCATGCGTCGCGATTCCGGGTGTTAATGACCTGCGTGGAAGAAAATTCCGTGCACGTCACGATGCTTGACAGATTGAGGAGTAATTAACCTCTAATCCGGCAAGTACTCGTTCACTAGCGACCCTACGGCACATGCATTGGAGGCGATTCTACCAGAAGCCGAAGCGTTACAAGCACCAGCGTAACTTCGACGATGCAGAAGAACGCCAAGCAACACGAGGTGTCAACAAATGAGGGAGATGCGGACTACTACAACACGATCACGCGCTCTACCGACCGTACATCGGAGGCACGGATGAGCATACCAGGAATTGCTACCCGTGGATACTTTGAGGGGAGAAGCAAATTTCTCTTCACACCCTCAAATGAAACAATCACCGGCAGCAATGGAGCAACACATGTGTACCAATGTGCACGTGTTCCTGGTAGTTACGCCTGTTACACCCATCAGGTACACTCTACTGGGAAGAGGGAGTTGATGGATTCTCCTTCAACCGGTACGAGTTAAGAGAATTCTCTGCAGCAGCTGCCGCCGTCGCCGTCGTCGCAACCGCCGCCGCCGCCGCAGCAGAAGACTCGACACAACAGTCACAACCAAATCCTGATGGATGATTCTCCACTCAATAGAGATAATGCTGGATTATATTCCAGTGGATCGTTAAGACCTGGCCAGGCACAGTCCTATGATTTCCAACTAGTGGGAAGGAGATACCACTATGCGAGGAAACAACATGGCAATGCCATATACCCTCAAGAGCGGAAGATATTTGCTCTTATGAGGATGGGAGGACCACGGTACTCTACCGGTATACAAGTCCTCATGGCCTATGGCTTTCCTTAAAGTCATAAAACCTGCGTCGCAACCAATCCATCCCCAACACCAACTCCACGGAAGCAGATAGGCGTAAAATGGAGCGCCGACGCCACTCCGGATAGTGGACTCCGCGTATCTCCAACAACACCCCTGTTTGCCGAAATGGAGCAGACTTCAACACTGATGCTGGGTAGCTGAGACATCTTCGACATCAATGCTACTTCAAGGACAGCAACAGACAACGCATGATGGCACCAGAAGACCTATCCCAATATGTGCGCCAGACACCGATGCCTACCGATGGCCTCCGTGCTAAACTGGACGTGCATAAGGTCATACTGGATTGGCTGTCACGAATGCTCATTTGGAAATGGGAGAGGACTATTTGGGAGTACCCCTGATATTCCCAGATGTCCTAACCCATCACCGTGGGATATCTACGCATCAGAGATTCCTTGCTTGAGCAACCAACGAGGGAAACCACTTGGCGCCGATTCTGGAAGTTACCAGCTCCGCGTTTATGGTACCAGCCCCTCGCACGGTTTTGAACACAAGGGATACGCTGAGCAGCAGTGCGCATGCGCTGTTGTACTCAAGGCAGTGTGACTAGCAGACCGCGTGGTGGACAGGGTTACTACTAGTGATTCTGCTATCCATTCCGCAGCACTACGATGCCGATTGGGTACGACTCACGACAACACCAAGGCATGGACCTGCATTCGACAGAAGCTGCATGTAACGGATACAACACTGCTACAGAAGCAGTACTATGACTGCCATACCACCAACACTTGGTGATCTTCACACGTGGACCAGATGCGGGTAACAGCATGCACGGATCGGACAACATAGCCACTCATCTGCACGTTACAGCACACTGTTCCAACCATTCACATCTCCAACTCCGACTTGCATCTGCCCGTCCTGGAGTTTGCCTATAAGTATGCTCCTGACGCCGCTACTGGACAGACGCTGTACTTCGTCTGTTACGGACGCCATCCGATCACACCACAACTTGCACCTACCCATATATCACTGACGGCGATACACACCATCCTTCATTGCCATGGACGGAGCCTGCTCACTCCGTAGCAACAGACAGTTCTTGCTACAGTCCAACTAGCTTCCGATTTCATCGCCATCGTCCACCATCTTGTACATCGACCACACAAGCGCCCTCTTGGACATCCAACATCAGCACAAGCACTTGGCAACTCATCACTACCCTTCTCGAGACCATAATCTCGACATCAGCCAACTTCCATCCAAGCTTCAACCTTGCTTCTGCGGGACTATCCTCTTTGAAGCAAATGTCACTTCAGTCAACTTCCGCTTCCGCCTACCAGCCACTTGGAAGATCCATACCGCCTTCCATACCAGCTTCTCAAACCCTATCAAGACCAAACACGCTCTACACCGAATGCCAACTACCGTCGCCGCACGTGTTCATCCACGACATGGGACAACTACGTGCTCGGACAGCGTCATCGTCAGACTGGCACTCTGGAGCTTCTTCTTTGCTGGAAGGGTTATGATACTTCTGAGGCTTCATCTCTGAACTCGACATGGGTAACGCCCGTCGTCCTCTTCGCGACTACCTTGTCAAGCAGGGTGTTACTTCTACCACCCAGCTTTGAGGGGGGGAAGTGTGAGAGTACGACCCCGTTACAACCAATTTCCCCTTTCCATATTTCCTTTCTATTTCATTCCTCTTTTTATCCTCATTCATTTGGTCTTTATCTCATCTCATATGGTTTCCTATTCCTCATTTTCCATTATCCTTTGGTTTATCCTCTTATTATAATTATATCACCAACCAGGCTCGGGATGTACTGGCGCGCTATATCTAGCGTAATCTTGCCGTAATCCCTTAAAGCCAATAGCCTCGCGTGGCTATACGCATGGTGATTCTATTTCTAGAAGGGTCTATTCCCTTTGGATAGGATAAACCTGGTTACCTGATGTAATCTGGAAGTATAAAAGCACCTTGTACTGATTGATAGTGCAACATTGGACATTGAGCAAACCTTTCCTCGGGACATTCGATCCTGTGACAGCTGCGGCGGCAACGACTACGACGGCGGAGGAGGAGACACCGAGGGAGAGACAGGCGGCGAAAACTACGCCGCAGGGCCACCAGAGTCAGCCGACTCCTCGACTAGGAAACCGACGGGAGAGGAGTGACGTGAGACACACCAGACGGAACAGGACGGGGAGGAAGGGGAGTAGGGGCGACCAGGGGAGTGGGGACCAGACATAGAGGAAGGGAAACCGGGAGACCTCGGTGGGGAAAGCGGTGGTAAATGGAGACAGTCTCGTCAAAAGTGGCATCACGGGAGTGAAAGAAGCGGTGAGACGGCGGGTGGTAAAAGTGCCAGTCAGACGAGTCCAGGGGGAAACCGAGGAAGACACAGGGAACGGTGCGGGTAGTGAGCTTGTCCGTGCTAGAGGCAGGAACGTGAGCTAGGCAGGCCCAGACGTGGAACGCGGACGCGTCACCAGGGAACCCGGCCCAAAGGAGGGTCGGCGGAACCTGCGGCTGCTGGGAGTGCGGCCAGAGGTTAAGCTGGTGAGCGGCGTAGCGAATGGCGAACAGCCACAGAAAATGGGGTGCACTGGCATGAATCATGGAGGTACGAGGCACCTCCATGACCAAATCGATGGGTCGCTCAGCGACCCCATTCTTCTGCGGGAAGTCCGGTAGGGTGTACAACTGGGTGACGCCCTCTGCACGACAGAACAGTCCAAGCCGACCAGAGGCAAACTCGCCGCCACGGTCGAAGTGGAGACATTGCACAGGGAGACCGCGATGGAGGCGCGCAGCGACGACCCACGGGATAAGAACGTCAGGCACGTCGGCCTTCCGCTCCAAAGGAAACACCGTGGTGTAGCGTGTGTAGTCGTCAACGAGCACTGGATATAGCGCTCGCGTCGCGGTCCAGGGACGGGGGCTGGGGCCCCGACGTCCAGGTGCAGGGTCTGGAGGGGTGCGGTGGTAGGACGAAGCGAGGAGGAGTGAGGAGCATGGCACATCCGGCCCTCAACGCTGGGCGTACACGGCGGCGCAGGCGAGGGAGGGAGGGCAGGAAGCGATGCTGGGAGACCTAGGACGAGACCGTGCTGGGACATATGACACAGACGCGGGAGTGCGGATTGAACTAGGCGGCGGTGCCACAGAAGCGACGGGTGAGTGAGCGACCGACACGAGCACGCAGCGGCGATCTGGGTAGGTGCAGGACCCGGAGAGGACGGTGCACCCCTAGGGGAAGTAGTGTCCAGCGTAAAGAGGCCAAAACCCGGGTCCCGAGGCAACGTTGCAAGGGGGGCACCTGAGGCGGCCTCGGTACAGACGGCGTACTGCTCGTGAACCGGAAACGTAGTGGTGATGCCGAGGTCCTGAAGACAGCCAACATCAGCGAAGTTCCGGGAGAACGAGGGAATGTGAAGGCTTGTGAGCGAACCCGAGGGAACCGCTTGACAAGGAAGGGTAGTGTAGCTGCGAGCAACTACAGGACCAAATGAGGGGTCAGCAAGTGCAACAGCAGCAGGTGCGGCAAGCGGCGTAAGCGCAGTGTGGTCGCGGAAGAAGCAGGCAAACGCAACGGAGTCAAGTCAAAAGGACAGCAATGCGGTAGTGGCATACGAAGGAGGAGCAAGGGTAGAGCCTAAGCTAGACAAAGCTAGCGGTCCTACGCTTGACACAGCAGGGGTGTCTGTACTACATACAGGTGCTACGCCTAAGCTAGAGAACACAGGGTAATAAGATCCGGACACACTAGAAGTGTCAGCATACAGAGAATGCATGGCAGAACTAATCTGATCCATGTCTAAGTCAAATACAGGCACACCGTGGCACAGCAGATAAGGCCAGTGAGGGAGGCCCGGGGCTGGGCCGAAGCGGCGACGGAAGAGGTCTTCGAGGCGGCGGAAGCAGTGGGCGGTCGGGTGTGGGCGGCGGCACACAGTACCCTCCCTTGGGGCCGCGGCGGCCCCGACGCTGTTTTTTTTTCTGCTGCGAGAAGGCCGCCACTGCAGACTCAGTGCCAGGAGCAGCTGTAGCGACGGCGGCGGAAACGTGAGTGTACGTGCACTGGGAGGGAGCACAGCCCTAGAAGATAGGGACCGCCCGCAACATCGCTCGACTGAGCGATAGTGCACTGGCGAGTCTCTATCTCAGAATGGGCAGTGACAAAGGCAGTCGAGGTGAGGTCACTAGGGTGCTGGCTAATCAAGTGGTCACGGACAGTGGTCACGGACAGTGGCAAGTGCATGGCAATAAGGTAGAGGGTAGCACAGAACGGTGGGGGGGAGGCAGTGAGCTGGGCGGCAGTGCTAGCAGCGCGGTAGCTAGTCTCCTGTGCACGGAGGTGAGTAGCGAGGTCAGCGACAGTGGGGAAGGCGGAAAGATCGGGGAATAGCATGGGGAGGATGAAGCGGCCAGCGGAGGCGGAGGCGCGTATGGAGTAGCGCGCAACTACGGCATCTAGAAAGTCCTTGGCGTTCGCGACGGGACTGAAGTGTGGGCGCTCGGACAGGGGAAGCGCATGACTAATGGCGAGTTGCGCTACAGCATCGCGGGAATCCCAGACAGCGTGAGCGAGCGCAGCAGCAGCAAAGGCCTCACTCTCAGCAGTGGTGGGGTCAGCAGGGAGGGGATCAGGCACGGGGGGGCATGGAAGCAAGCCATCAATATGAATAGCCAGGGAGTGCCCATCCTGGCGCTGACCTGTCAGGTGTCGGCGAAGATTGACAAGCCAGGCTGCGAAGTCGATCGCGTGCCCCTCCGCGTCCAGGCGAAGTACGGCGTCCGCCATCGTGCAGCCTCAGCGGCACAGGTACACGGTGGCACAGCGGCACGGCGGCACAGTGACACAGGTACTCAGCGGCACGACGACACAGCGTGCCAACTTATGCATACTTTGTTCTCTCTTCTTTCTATTTAATTCTAGTATTCTAATATGGTATCCAAGCAGGTTAGGTCCACCCACCCGCTTCCGCCCCGCGCCCTAGCCTACCGCGCCTCGCCGGCCCCTAGAGCGTCCGCCGACCTCACGCGCCCAGCCGGCCCCTCTCACGCCTAGATGGCCCCTCGCGTCGTAGCCGGCCCCTCGCGCCTAGCCGGTCCCTTTGCGCCCAGCCAGCCCCTTCGCGCCCAGCCGACCCCTCTCGCGCCATAGCTGGCCCCTCACGCCCACCCGGCCCCTCTCGCACCGTAGTCGGCCCCTCGCGCCTAGCCGGCCCCTTCGCGCCCAGCCGACCCTTCTCGCGCCGTAGCCGGCCCCTCGCGCCCTAGCCGGCCCCTCGTGCCCTAACCGGCCCCTCGTGCCTAGCAGGCCCCTTCGCACCCAGCCGGCCCCTCGCGCGCCGTCACCGGCCCCTTGCGCCTAGCAGGCCCTTCTCGCGCCATCGCCGGTCCCTCTCGCCTAGCCGGCCCCTCGTGCCTAGCAGGCCCCTTCGCACCCAGCCGGCCCCTCGCGCGCCGTCACCGGCCCCTTGCGCCTAGCCGGCCCTTCTCGCGCCGTCGCCGGTCCCTCTCGCCTAGCCGGCCCCTCGCGCCTAGCCGGCCCCTCTTGCGCACCGCCGGCCCCACGCGCCTTGCCGGCTCTTCTCTATGCGCCGGCCCTTCCCGCACCTGCCCGGCCTCTCGCACGCCTAGCCGACCCCTCGAGCGCCTTGGCCCCTTGCGCGTCCGCTGACTCCTTACGCACCACCCCGGCTCACTTGTGCCCTCCTCGGCCTTCCGCCCAGTCTCCGTTCCGGAGAGTCTTGCCGCCACGTCGCTGTATCTCCATGCAGCTGAGTACCTGTGTTCCTGTGCTACTGTGCCGCTGCGTCCCTGTGCCGCTGTGCTGCTGTGTCCCTGTGCTGCTGTGGTTGCACGATGGCGAACGCCATGCTACGTCTGGACGCGGAGGGGCACGCGATCGACTTCGCCGCCTGGCTTGTCGATCTTCGCCGGCACCTGACAGGTCAGCGCTAGGATGGGCACTCCCTGGCTATGCATGTTGATGGCTTGCTTCCTCGCACCCTCGTGCCTGATCCCCTCCCTACTGACTCCACCACTGCCGAGAGTGAGGCCTTTGCTACTGCTGTGCTCGCTCGTGCTGTCTGGGATTCTCGCGATGCTGTAGCGCGGCTTGCCATTAGTCATGCGCTTCCCCTACCTGAGCGTCCCCGCTTCACTGCTGTACCAAACGCCAAAGACTTCCTATATGCAGTAGTTGCACGCTACTCCACGCCTGCCTCCGCCTCAGCTGGACGCTTGATCCTCCCCATGCTCTTCCCCGATCTCTCTGCTTTCCCCACTGTCGCTGATCTCGCCACTCACCTCCGTGCACAGGAGACTAGCTACCGCGCTACTAGCACTACTGCCCAGCTCACTGCCTTCCCCTGGTCGTTTTGCGCTACCCTGTACCTTATTCTCATGCGCCTGCGTGACCGCTTAGCCACTGCCCGTGACCACTTCCTTAGCCAGCACCCTGGTGACCTCACCCTGACGGTGAGAGTACGACCCCGTTACACTTCATTCTCATTTCCATATTTTTCCTCTACCTCATTCTTCTAATTATCCTAATTCCTTTGATCTTTATCTCATCCCACTTGGTTTCCTATTCCCCCTTTCTCATTATCCTTCGGTTTATCTTGTTATTATAAACATATCACCGACCAGGCTCGGGATGTACTGGCGCGCTATATCTAGCATAATCCTGCCATAATCCCTTAAAGCCAATAGCCTCGCGTGGCTATACGCAGGGTGAGTCTATTTCTAGAAGGGTCTATTCCCTTTGGATAGTATAAACCTGGTTACCTGATGTCCTTTGGAAGTATAAAAGCGCCTTGTATCAATCGATAGTGCAACTTTTCCTCGACACATTCGATCCTGTAACACTGACCACCTTTGTCGCTGCCCTTTCTGAGATAGAGACTCGCCGGCGCACTATCGCACAGTTGAGCGGTATAACGGCAGTCCCTATCTTTCGGGACTGTGCTCCCTCCCAGTGCACGTACGCGGACGTTTCCGCCGTCGTCATTACGGCTACTCCTGCCCCTGAGACCGCAACGACGGCCTTCCCGCAGCAGCAGCGACAGCGTCAGGGCCATTGTGGCCCCAAGGGAGGGCGTGGTGGAGGGGCTGGTAGTAATGGTGGTAGCGGCGACAGTGATTGTGACAAGGGGGCTGGGGCAGCTCTACAAGAGCAGCAGCAGCCGCAGCAACCATAGCAGTAGCAGTCGCAGCAGCAGCCGCAGCAGCAAAAGCAACCGCAGCAGCAGCAACAGCAGCAGCAGCCGTGGGCCCATCTCCCGCCGATGTGGCCAGGAGCACCTGGAGGTGGCGGCCAAGGTGGCGGTCCTCGCAGCATGGCGTCTACCGGCGGCTTCGGTACTATGGGATGCTAGTACCAGCTCCAGACCGGGCCCCCCCGTGGCACTGTGTTCCGCCGCCTGCACCCGACCGCTCGCTGCTTCCGCCGCCTCGATGACCTCTTCCGTCGCCGCTTCGGCCCGGCCCCGGACCTCCCTGACGGGCCCAGTCTGCTGTGCCACGGTGTGCCTGTATTTGACTTAGACATGGATCAAATTAGTTTTTTGCCCTGCATTCTCTGTATCCTGACTCTTCTAGTGTGTCAGGAACGTTTTACCCTGTGCAGTTCTTTTCGTCCTCTGCAGACCCCTCGCTCTTCGTTCGTGCTGGCCAGACTCCGTTCTACATCCTTGTCTATGTAGACGACCTGATCTTTGCTACTGCAGGCAGAGACACACTAGCCTCCATGAAGGCCGAGCTACTGAGGAGACACCTGCGCATTGACCTAGGAGAGCTGCACCACTACCTTGGCCTGTAGATCTCGAGGGTCAGAGCAGCGCGCACCATCACTCTCACACAGTCACACTTGGTGCGCCAAGTTCTGTAGAGGTTCATTCTTCAGTTCTCCTCCGCACAGCCCACACCTTTGCCAGTAGACCACAAGCTCTCGGCCCCAGTTCTTGAAGAGTCAGTAGAGCCCAATGGTCCTTACGTAGAGCTGGTGGGTTGCCTCATGTACCTGATGACTTGGACTCGTCTTGATCTCGCATACCCTCTCAGCATCCAGGCTCACTTTGTAGCCACAGGCAGACACCGACCACAGCACTGGTCGGCTGCTAAGAGGGTTTTGCGTTATCTAGCGAGTACATCGGGCATGGGGCTAGTGCTAGGAGGATGCAGGCTAGTGGTCCTTACTGGGCACAAAGACGCTTCTTGGGTTGACGATGCTGAGACCCTCAGGTCCTCCCAGGGCTACTACTTAATCCTTGGTTCGGGTACCATCTCGTGGAGGTCCACTCGCTCCTCGTCTGTTGCCCAGTCTAGCTGTGAGGCTGAGATCTACGCCGGTGCCATGGCGGCACAGGAGCTCCGCTGGATGACCTTCTTGCTCGCCGACTTAGGTGAGCTGCCTAGCTCTGCCCCGGGTCTGTACGCTGACAACTGGGCCATGATCCTCCTGTTTCAGGAGCCTCAACTTGAGGGCTTAGCAAAGCACATCCAGCTGCGGTACTTCCTCCTGTGCGAGCTACCGCAACGTCGCCAGGCCCGCGTAGTACGCTTGGCCTCCGGTGCCAACGCAGCTAATATCTTTACTAAGGCGTTTGCGCCTACAGATCATCAGCGGCACTGCTTGCAGCTTGGTTTAGCTCCTGTAGACGCTCACTTGCTCGGACCTTGATTATGTGCTCCTCTTTACATATATCTTTCAGAGTGGCCTTGTGGCTTCTCTTCCAGTGGCCGGAGTAGTAGTGCCACTCTGGTTTGCTCATGTCTTGTTTGTACTCTTGCTGACTGGTCTTCGGACCCCTGTCTCAGAGGTTGGACTAGTAGTGCCACCCTGGGCTGTGTGCTTCTTGCTCAGCACTCCCCATATCTAGCCTAGGGGGTGTGTCAACTTATACATACATTTGCATGTAGAAGTTATAGGCTATAATAGGTATGTGTTCTTAGAGAGTACAACCCAAACCCTATATCTCTCTTGTTCTCTCTTCTTTCTATTTTTTTTTAGTATTCTAACATAGCGGCGTGGCTGCAGGACTCTCTGGCGAGGAGACCGGGCTGGAGGCCGAGGAGGGCCCAAGGCGCGCAGGGCTCGAGGCGCGTAGAGCTGGCAGGGCGCGAAGGGCCGGCGGAGTGCTGGGGGCCCAGTGGCGCGGGAGGGCTTGTGGGCGCTCGAGGAGCCGAGGCGCACGAGGGGCTGGCGAGGCGCGCGAAAGGCCGGGCAGGTGCGGGAGGGGCCGGCGCGTAGAGAGGGGCCGACTAGGCATGAGGGGCCGGCGATGCGCAAGACGGGCCGGCTATCGCGAGGGGCCGACACGGCGCAAGGGGCCGTCGCGGCGCGCGCGGGGCCGGCTAGGCGAGGGGTCGGCTAGGTGCGGGGTCGGCTAGGCAACGGGCCGGCTAGGCGCAGGGGCCGACTAGGCGCGGTGCTGGGTAGGCACGGGGGCCGGCTGGGCGAGGGGCCGGCTAGGTGCGGGGTCGGCTACGTGAGAGGGGCCGGCTAGGCGTGGGGCCGGCTAGGCGTGGGGGGGCGGCTGGGCACGGTAGCCGGCTAGGCGCGGGGGCCGGCTGGGCGCGGGGCCGGCTGGGCGAGGGGCCGGCTAGGCGCGGGGTCGGCTACGCGAGCGGGGCCGGCTAGGCGAGCCGGGCCAGCTAGGCGCGAGGGGCCGGCTAGGCTAGAGGGGTCGGCTAGGCACGAGGGGCCGGCTAGGCACACGAGGCTGGCATGGCGCGAGGGGCTAGTACAGAGCGCTACGGGGCGGCTGGGCGCGAGGGGCCGGCGGGGCGCTAAGGGGCCGGCTAGCACGCTAGGGGCAGCGAGGTGCGCTAGGGGCCGGCTAGCGTGGTAGGGGCTGGCGGGGCGCGGTAGGCTAGGGTACGACAGGGCGGTAGGCTAGGCGAGGGGTGGAAGCGGGTGGGCGGACCTAACCTACTATGATACCATGTTAGAATACGAGAATGACTAGAAGCAAGGGTGAACAAGGGAAATATAGGGTTGGAGTTGTACCCTCTAAGAACATACACCCATCTAGCCTATAACTTCTACATATCAGAAAGAAAATGATTGAACTAGAATGTGTGTGTACAAGGATATATAGACTAGGGTGTTGTACCCTCTAAGGCACAATCCAGTATAGTCTACAGTAACAACCTAAGTTACATTTGACACACCCCCTAGACTATATAGGGGCAGTGCCTAACAAGGGAAGAAGCAGCTGAGGGCGGCACTACTAGTCCAGCCTCTGAGACAAGGGTCTAAAGACCAGTCAAAAGGAGTACAGACAAGGCAAGAGCAAGCCCAGGGCAGCACTACTAGTCCAGCCACTGGGAGAGGCCACAAGGCCAGTCTGGGTAAAATATATATATAAAGGACAGTACAAAGTCAAGGTCCTAGCAAGTGAGAGGCTACAGGAACGAGACCCAGCTGTACACAGTGCAGCTGATGATCTTTTCGCGCAAGCGCCTTCGTAAAGATATCAGCTGTGTTGGCACCGGAGGCCAAGTGTACTACGCGTGCCTGGCGACGCTGCTGCAGCTCACGCAGGAGGAAGTACCGCAGCTGAATGTGCTTCGCTCTGCCCTCGAGTCGAGGCTCCTGACATAGGAGGATCATGGCCCCGTTGTCAGCGTACAGGACCGGGGCAGAGCTAGGCCGCTCACCTAAGTCGGTGACCAAGAAGGTCAGCCAGCGGAGCTCCTGTGCCGCCATGGCACCGGCGTAGATCTCGGCCTCACAGCTGGACTGGGCAGCAGACGAGGAGCGGGTATCTCTCCATGAGACGGCACCTGAACCAAGGCTGAAGCAGTAGCCCTGTGAGGACCTAAGGGTCTCGGCGTCGTCTGCCCAAGAAGCGTCTGTGTGTCCAGTAAGGACCACTTGCCTACGTCCTCCTAGCACTAACCCCATGCCCGATGTACTTGCAAGATAACGCAAAACCCTCTTAGCGGCAGACCAGTGCTGAGGTCGGTGTCTGCCTGTAGCCACAAAGCGAGCCAGGATGCTGAGAGGGTATGCGAGATCTGGGCGCGTGCAAGTCATCAGGTACATGAGGCAACCCACCAGCTCTGCGTAAGGACCACTAGGCTCTGCTGACTCCTCAGGAACTGGAGCAGAGAGCCTGTGGTTTAGAGGCAGAGGAGTAGGCAATGCGGAGGAGAACTGGAGGCCGAACCTCTGAAGGACCTGGCGCACCAAGTGTGACTGTGTGAGAGTGATGGTGCACGCTGCTCTGTCCCTGGAGATCTGCAAGCCAAGGTAGTGGCGCAGTTCTCCAAGGTCAGTGCAGGTGTGTCTCTTTAGCAGCTCTGCCTTCACGGAGGCCAGTGCGTCCCTGTCTGCCGTGGCGAAGACCAGGTCGTCTACGTAAACAAGGATGTAGAACGGAGTCTGGCCAGCTCGAACGAAGAGCGACGGGTCTGCAGAGGACGGAAAGAACTGCAGGTCAACAAGCGTAGCACGCAGCGTGTTGTGCCACTCACGGGGAGCCTGCCGCAGGACGTAGACGGGGCGCCGGAGGAGCCACTGGGTCCCAGGAGGGAAGGTACCTGTGAAGCCCTGAGGGCGATGCAGGTAGACCTGCTCGTGTAGACTGCCCTGAAGAAACGCAATGCAGAAGTCGAGGGAGTGAAGCTCGTAGTCACGCTGCGCTGCTACGTGTAGTAGCACTTGAAGAGTAGTCATCTTCGGGGTCGGAGCAAAGGTCTGGAAGAAGTCCACCCCCTCACGCTGACTGAAACCTCTAGCCACGTAGCACGCCTTGAACACAGGCGGCTCTCCAGGGGGGCGCTTCACCTTGAAGAGCCAGCGGCCATCAACTACGTTCACCCCAGGTGGGGGAACTGCGTCGACGTAGGTGCCGGTGGATCTCCAAGATGCCATCTCCTGCTCCATGACAGCTATCCACTGAGAGGCCCAGGGTCCCGAGACCGCCTCAGCGTAAGTGCGAGGGGTCGGGATATCGAAAGCGTCGGGGTCACCCTCAGGGACTAGAAGCATGGAACAGAGATGGGGAGCAGCCTCGGAGAGGAAAGCAAGCTCGTACTGGCGGTCCTCCAGGACGTCACTGCCAAGGGTAGGAGCACCCCTGACAGACGGAGGACAGTGCGGTGGCGTAGTCAAGGTGGCGGGTAGAGGCAAAGTCAGGGACCGCAGCGACAAGGGCGTGAAGGCTCGAAACCGGAACAGACGGGTCGGTAACGAGAGAGGCAAGGACCCGAGGAACAAGAGGACGAGCGGCACGCAGGTAGTCAGACAGAGGGGGGGGAGCAACGACAAGGGAGGACGGAGGGGGCGACGGGAGAAGGGGAGGACGGGACGCGTGGGAACGAAGCAACATAGGGTGAGAGCGCGAGACAGGGGAGACAAGTCGAGCACGGAAGGGACGGCGAGACCAGACGTGAGACGGGGGAGTCGGGTCAGGAGACAAAGGAGGGGACACAGGAGGGGAACGAGGAGGGAAACGGGCCGGAGACGCGTCCGGAGGAGGGAATACAGGGCCGGAGACAGGAGGAGGAGGAGGCACGGGCACGGGGTCAGGGGACGGAAGGCCGAGCAGGCGAAGAGCGGACACCGGCGGGGACTGCTGTGACGGCGGTGTCACGCCGACACCGGGACCACAAGCTGCCGGGCGGCTACCTCCAGAACACTCCACACCAGGACCCCCAGAAGAAACACCCCCAGAGCTCAGAACCCCTCGAGCACCGGTACCACCCCTTTGGCCCGCCGGGACAAGCCATGACAGGAGTCCCAGGACTAGTACCCACCAGGGCTAATTTTGCGTTATTTCAGGACCCAGCAGCCTCAGGGTTCGCGTTACTGAAGATCCTGAATAATCAGCATTCCCGGGAAAATCTCTCCTTATTCCAGGATCACTTTGAAGTTTCAATCTAAAATTCAGAGCGTTTTTTGGAACGTCCTATATATCAGTAGAAACTTTGGGCAGTTCGAGAAAGCAGGAAGGACAAATATGGAAGAAACGATGGAAGAGAATACATAACATTTCCTTCCTGCTGCTGTTGTCCCTCACCAACACACCAAGCTCGACACTTTGCTTGTCCATCGCGACAGAAATGCATAGAACTTAGTGAGAGTGATAGTGCGCAACCTGGCTTAGATGGTGTGTTAGTCTGACTGCCCTGCTCTTGTGCGGCTGTGAAAGTTCCACAGGTCGCACTTTCAGATTGCATGGAAAATTGGTCAGGCATAGGCCAATTCCGGCAGGGGTTCTTCTTCCATACCAGCTGGGTAGCCAGGACAAATTTTCGCGCAAACCGGTTTGCTCAGGGAGTTCCTCGGAAACGTCCGTAATCAGACAGGAGGTTTGGGAGGCCGAAAACCTCAAAATCAGGTTTCCAGCGGGAAAGAGCCGGAATGTACCTGACATTCCGGATGTTTACCCTTGAACCGAGAGCCCTGGTACCCACCCCAACTCCGGCACCCCCAGAGGCAACCAACTGCTGCGGCGACGGCTGCGGCGGCGGAGGTCGCAACGACGGCTGCGGCGACGGCGGCGGCGGTGACGACGGCTGCGACAGCGGTGGCTTTTGCGGCTGCGGAGGCGGCAGAGGAGGGGGAGGAGAAGGGGCAGGCGGCGAGGACTGCGCCGCAGGACTACTAGAGTTAGTAGACTCCTCAACCGGTACAACCGACGTAAGTGGGGTGACGTGGGACACACCAGAGGGGGCACGACGGGGAGGGGGAGGAGGAGGGGCGGCGACGACCGGGGAAGGGGTGACCAGGAACAGGGGGGGGGTAACCGAGGGACCTCGGTGGGGGAAGCGGCGGAAGAAGGAGACGGACTCGTCAAAGGTGACGTCATGGGAGTGAAAGAACCTGTGAGACGGCGGGTGGTACAAGTGCCAGTCAGACGCGTCAAGGGGGAAGCCGAGGACGACACAGGGAAGGGTGCGGGCAGTGAGCTTGTCCGTGCCAGAGGCACGAACGTGAGCAAGACAGCCCCAGACGTGGAACGCAGACGCGTCACCAGGTGACCCAGACCAAAGGAGGGTCGGCGAAACCTGAGGCTGCTGGGGGTGCGGCCACAGGTTAAGCTGGTGAGCGGTGTAGCGAACGGCGAACGGCCACAGAAAATGGGGTGCACCGGCATGGATCATGGAGGTGCGAGCCACCTCCATGACCAAACCGATGCGTCGCTCAGCGACCCCATTCTGCTGCGGGGAGTCTGGCAAGGTGAACAACTGGGTGATGCCATCCGCACGACAGAAATGACAAAGGACACCAGAGGCAAACTCGCCACCACGGTCGGAGTGGAGGCGCAAGACAGGGAGACCGCGACGGACATGCGCAGCGACAAGCCACGGGATAAGAACGTCAGGCACATCGGCCTTCCGCTCCAGGGGGAACACCGTGGTGTAGCGCGTGTAGTCGTCGACAAGCACTAGGAAGTAGCGCTCTCGACACGGCCCATGGACGGGGGCGGGTCCCCAGACGTCCATGTGCAGAGTCTGTAGCGGTGCTGCGGTAGGGGGAAACGAGGAGGAGTGAGGGTGTGGCGGAGCCGGCCCTCGACGCAGGGCGTGCAAGGTGGGGCTGGGGAGGAGGGAAACTCAGAGAACGACCCAGGGAGGCCTAGGACGAGACCGTGCTGTGACATGTGACGCAGACGCGGGAGCGCAGGGTGACCTAGATGGTGGTGCCACAGGAGAGTCGGGTGGGTGAGTGACCGACTGGAGCAGGCAGCAGCAACCTGGGTAGACGCAGCCACCTGAGGGGGGGTCCCAGCCGGGGGGGTCGCGGTGTCCAGTGTGAATAGTCCGGACACCGGGTCCCGGGGGAACGTGGTAAGGGGGGCACCAGTGGCGGCCTCGGTACAGACAGCGTACCGCGTGTGACCAGGGAACGTAGTGGTGACACCAAGGTCCTGGAGGCAGCCGACACCAACTAGGTTCCTGGAGAACGAGGGGATGTGTAGGCCTGTGAGAGAGCCCGAAGGAACCGCCGGGCAGGGGAGGGTGGTGGAACTGCGGGTGACTACAGGGCCAGAGGAGGGGTCAGCCAGGGAGACGGCGACAGGGACAGGAAGCGGTGTCAACGTTGTGGAGTCGCGGAAGAAGCACCGGGAAGCGCCAGGGTCAAGGGTGAAGGAGAGCGCGGCAGTGGCGGCCGGAGGCGAAGTAGCGACGGAAGCACCAAGGCTAAACAAAGCAGGGGATCCTACGCCTGACGCAGCAGGGGAGTCTAAGGAAGGCACACCTACACTAGGCAACAAGGGGTAATAAGACAGAAGCACGCTAGAGTCATCAGCATAGATCACATGCAGAGCAGCAACAATCTCATCCATGTCCATATCAAAAATCTGAACCCTACGACTAAGCAAGCTCTGCCAGTCTTGGAGCTCGGGCAACGGGCCGAAACGCTGACGAAACAGGTCGTCCAGGCGACGGAAACAGTGGATGGAGGTATGACCGATCTTACCGCAAACGAAGCCAAGGCGAGGACCGGTCTGAAGCAAGCTCTGACAGCGCGCGGCACCCGAACCACCACTCGGCAGCCCACCACGCGCACCACCACCACGTCCAGCGCTGCCACCAGCGCCGGGCCACCCAGGCGGAAGACGACTCGTCCGCCTCTGCTGCTCCTGAGGCTGCGGCGACGGCTGCAGCTGCGGCGGCTGCGGCTGGCGCGGGTCCGGCGGCAACACCGGCGACTGCTGAGACGGCTGCTCGACTGCACCTGTCCGGGTCCCCGCGTCAGCACCACCACTAGGTGACCCAACTCCAGCACCACCTACACCCGCACCCCCACCCCCGTCGCCACGTCCAGCCTTGGGGCGGCGACCCTTCCCCGGACGAACCTGTGCGGCAGCGGCAGTCTCAGCCACAGCAGCAGAACCGTCGGAGAAGGTGCACTGAGCAGGGGCACAACCCTGAAAGATAAGGACCGGCACAGTACCGCTGGTCTGAGCGATAGAGCGGTGGCGGGCCTCTATAGCGGACAGGGTGTCAACAAAGTCAGTGAGGGTAAGGTCTGCTGGGTGGACGCTAAGAAAGCGGTCACGGGCAGTGGCAAGACGGTCAAGGAGGCGGGTGGCTAGCAGGTAGAGAGTAGAGGTGAGGGGCGGTTGGTGGGCTAGAAGCTGTGTGGGGGTGCAGGCAGCACGCCAGGTCTCGTCTATGGTGCGCAGGTGAGCGGCCAGGTCGGCGACAGTGGGGAACGACGCAAGGTCAGGAAACAGCATGAGGAGGATCAGACAAGCGACCGAGGCAGCAGGCAGGGTGGAATAGCGCTGGACAACAGCATCTAGGAAAGCCTGGGCAGTGGTGATAGACCTGAAGCGAGGTCGCTCGGACAGGGGGAGGGCATTGCTAATAGCAAGCTGTGCAACAGCGTCACGGGGCAGCCAGACAGAGCGAGCAAGGGCAGCGGCTGCAGCGGACTCACGCTCAGCGGACGAGGGGTCAGGAGACAGGGCAGCGGGGGGGTCAGGGCAGGAGAGGGTACCATCAAGATGGACAGACAGCGAGTGGCCATCCTGCCGTTGACCAGTGAGATGGCGACGGAGGTCAGCAAGCCACGCATCAAACTCAATCGGCTGGCCCTCAGCGTCAAAGCAAAGCACCGCCGCCATGAGTGACAATAGAGGGCAGTGTAGAGTAGGACAGTACGGTGCAGTGCTGTGCAGTGCGGTGTAGTGCGGTGCAGTGCGGTACAGTGCGGTATAGTGCGGTACAGTGCCGTGCAGTGCGGTACAAAGCGGTGCAGTGCGGTACAGTGCGGTACAATGCGGTACAGTGCGATGCAGTGCGGTGCAGTGCGGTACAAAGCGGTGCAGTGCGGTGCAAAGCAATGCAGTACGGTACCGGGGGGGGGTTCGGAGGGCGGTGCTGATCGGGAAGGACGGGCCGAACCCGAGGCAGCGGCGGGCCGGCGACGGCGCAAATGCAGGGGCCGGCCGGCGGGCGGCAAGTAGACACGGCCGCGACGGCGGCCAGGGACAGCCGCGACGGCGGCCAGGGACAGCCGCGACGGCGGCGAGGGGCGGCCGCGACGGCAGGAGCGACCGTGAGGCGGCTGGAGACGGCAGCAGCGGCGGCTAGGGGCGGCCACGACGGCGAGGGGCGGCCGGGACGACTAGGGGCGGCCGAGGGACGGCAGGAAGCGGCCGCGACGG
The DNA here is from genome assembly GCA_027943415.1 of Closterium sp. NIES-67. NCBI lineage: Eukaryota > Viridiplantae > Streptophyta > Zygnematophyceae > Desmidiales > Closteriaceae > Closterium > Closterium sp. NIES-67. The sequence goes on along the minus strand of BQMB01001674.1, from coordinate 184,177 downwards.
CGGCTAGAAGCAGCCGCGACGGCTAGGGGCGGGCTCAAATGGCCAGGGGGCCTGCGAGGAGCGGGCGCGAAACGGCCAGGGCGCCGGCTAGGAGGGGCTCAACGGCCAGGGGGCCGGCTAGGGACGGGCGCGAATGGCCAGGGGGCCGGCTAGGGACGGCCGCGAACGGCCAGGGAGCCGGCTAGGGGCGTGCGCGACGGTCAGGGGGGCCGGCTAGGAGCGATCGCGACGGCCAGGGGGCCGGCTAGGGGCGAGCGCGACGGTCAGGGGCCGGCTAGGAGCGATCGCGACGGCCAGGAGGCCGGCTAGGGGCGAGCGCGACGATCAGGGGCCGGCTAGGAGCGATCGCGACGGTCAGGGGTCGGTTAGGGACGGGCGCGACGGTCAGGGGGCCGGCTAGGAGCGATCGCGATGGTCAGAGGGCCGGCTAGGAGCGGGCGCGACAGCCAGGGAGCCAGCTATAGACGGGCGCGACGGCTAGGGGGCCGGCTAGGGACGAGCGCGACGGCCAGGGGCCGGCTAGGGACAGGCGCGAACGACCAGGGGGGCGGCTAGGGACGAGCGCGAACGGCCAGTGGGTCGGCTAGGGACGGGCGCGAACGGCCAGGGGGCCGGCTAGGGACGAGCGCGATGGCCAGGGGGCTGGCTAGGAACATAGGGGCGGAAGCGTGAGAGGGCTAGGGGGGGATCTAACCTACTATGATACCATATCAGAAAGAAAATGATTGAACTAGAATGTGTGTGTACAAGGATATATAGACTAGGGTGTTGTTCTCAAAATTGAAGAAGTGAATAATGTTAGAGAGAGGGTACACACAGATATACCTAAGTGTTGTACCCTCTAAGAGGCTACCCTATACAGTCTATACAAACATGACAAATACACATGTTTGACACACCCCCTAGACAACATAGGGGAATGTCCTAAACAAGCAGCTCAGGGTGGCACTACTAGTCCAACCTCTGAGACAAGGGTCTAAGAGACCAGTCAGAAGGAGTACAGACAAGGCAAGAACAAAAGCAAGGCGGCACTACTAGTCCGGCCACTGGGAGAGGACACAAGTCCAGTCTGAGCATACATATAAAGGACAGTACAAAGTCAAGGTCCTAGCAAGTGAGAGGCTACAGGAACTAGACCAAGCTGTACACAGTGCCGCTAATGATCTTTAGGCGCAAGCACCTTCGTAAAGATATCAGCCGTGTTGGCACCTGAGGCCAAGTGTACTACGCGAGCCTGTCGTCGCTGCTGTAGCTCACGCAGGAGGAAGTACCGCAGCTGAATGTGCTTCGCTCTGCCCTCGAGTCGAGGCTACTGACACAGGAGGATCATGGCCTTGTTGTCAGCAAACAGGACCGGGGCAGAGCTAGGCCGCTCACCTAAGTCAGTGAGCAAGAAGGTCAGCCAGCGGAGCTCCTGTGCCGCCATGGCACCAGCGTAGATCTCAGCCTCACAGCTGGACTGCGCTACAGACGAGGAGCGGGTAGCTCTCCACGAGACGGCACCTGAACCAAGGCTGAAGCAGTAGCCCTGGGTAGACCTGAGTGTCTCGGCGTCGTCTGCCCACGAAGCGTCTGTGTGTCCAGTAAGGACCACTGGCCTGCGTCCTCCTAGCACTAACCCCATGCCCGATGTACTAGCAAGATAACGCAGAACCCTCTTAGCGGCAGACCAGTGCTGCGGTCGGTGTCTGCCTGTGGCCACAAAGCGAGCCAGGATGCTGAGAGGGTATGCGAGATCTGGGCGAGTGCAAGTCATCAGGTACATGAGGCAACCCACCAGCTCTGCGTAGGGGCCGCTGGGCTCTACCAACTCCTCAGACACTGGAGCGGAGAGCCTGTGGTCTACTGGCAGAGGGGTGGGCTGTGAAGAGGAGAACTGAAGGCTGAACCTCTGAAGGACCTGTTGCACCAAGTGTGACTGAGTCAGGGTGATGGTGCGCGCAGCTCTGTCCCTGGAGATCTGCAAGCCAAGGTAGTGGCGCAGTTCTCCAAGGTCAGTGCACGTGTGTCTCTTCAGCAGCTCTGCCTTCACGGAGGCCAGTGCGTCCCTGTCTGCTGTGGCAAAGACCAGGTCGTCGACGTAAACAAGGATGTAGAACGGAGTCTGGCCAGCACGAACGAAGAGTGAAGGGTCTGCGGAAGACGGAAAGAACTGCAGGTCAGCAAGCGTAGCACGCAGAGTGTCGTGCCACTCATGGGGAGCCTGGCGCAGGCCGTAGATGGGGCGCCGCAGGAGCCACTGGGTCCCAGGAGGGAAGGTGCCAGCAAAGCCCGGAGGGCGACGTAGGTAGACCTGCTCTTGTAGGCTGCCCTGAAGGAAGGCAGTGGAGAAGTCGAGGAAGTGAAGCTCGTAGTCACGCTGAGCAGCTAGGTGTAACAGAACCCGAAGAGTAGTCATCTTCGGGGTCGGAGCGAAGGTCTGGAAGAAGTCCACCCCCTCGCGCTGACTGAAGCCTCTAGCCACATAGCGCGCCTTGAACACAGATGGCTCTCCAGGAGGGCGCTTCACCTTGAAAAGCCAGCGGCCATCGACTACGTTCACCCCAGGTGGGGGAACTGCGTCGACGAAGGTGCCGGTGGATCTCCAAGATGCCATCTCTTGCTCCATGGCAGCTATCCACTGTGAGGCCCAGGGTCCCGAAGTCGCCTCAGCGTAAGTGCGAGGGGTCGGGATGTCAAAAGCGTCTGGGTCACCCTCAGGGACTAGCAGCATGGAACAGAGATGGGGAGCAGCCTCGGAGAGGAAAGCAAGCTCGAACTGGCGGTCCTCCAGGACGTCACTGCCAAGGGCAGGAGCACCCCCGACAGACGAAGGACAGGCAGGGTCAGAGACCAGAGCTGTGGCGTAGTCAAGGCGGCGGGTAGAGGCGAAGTCAGCGACAGCAGCGACAAGAGCGTCAAGGCACGAGACCGGAACAGACGGGTCGGTAACGAGAGAGGCAAGGACCCAAGGAACAAGGGGACGAGCGGCACAAAGGTAGTCAGACCGCGGGGGGGGTGCAACAACAAGGGAGGACGGAGGAGGCGACGGCAGAAGGGGAGGACGAGACGCGTGGGAACGAAGCAACATAGGGTGCGAGCGCGAGACAGGGGAGGCAGGACGAGCACGGGAGGGACGGTGAGACCAGACGTGCGACGGAGGAGTCGGGTCGGGAGACAGAGGAGGGGACACAGGGGGGGGACGAGTGGGGAGACGGGCCGGGGACGAGTCCGGCGGAGGGAAAACAGGGCCGTAGATTGGAAGAGGAGGAGACGGTCGAGGAGGAACCGACGCAGGGTCGGGGGACGGAAGGCCGAGAAGGCGAAGGGCTGACACTGGCGGGGACTGCTGCTGCGGCGGCACAACGGCGACACCTGGACCGCAAGCTGCTCCTCGGCTACCACCGGCACTCTCCACACCAGCACCCCCAGAGGGACCACCCCGAGGGCTACCGGGACGAGCACCCCCAGAGTCAGCGAACGGGCGCTGCGACGGCGACGGCGGCGGCGGCGGCGGCAGCGGCAACGACGGCTGCAGCGGCGGCAGAGGCGGTGGAGGAGGAAACTGGGGAGGGGACGCGAGGGGAGGGGCGGCTGGTGAGGACTGCATAGGAGGGCCACCAGAGTCAGAAGACTCCTCAACCGGGTCCACCGACGGAAGGGGGGTGACGTGGGACACACCAGAGGGGGCGGGACGGGGAGGAGGAGGAGGAGGGGCTGGGACTACCTGGGAAGGGGTGACCAGGAACAAGGGGGGGGTAACCGGGGGACCACCGTGGGGGAAGCGACGGTAGTAGGGAACGGACTCGTCAAAGGTGACGTCGCGAGAGTGAAAGAAGCGGTGAGACGGCGGGTGGTAAAAGTGCCAGTCGGACGCGTCAAGGGGAAAACCGAGGAAGACGCAGGGAAGGGTGCGGGCAGTGAGCTTGTCCGTGCCGGAGGCACGAACGTGAGCAAGGCAGCCCCAGACGTGGAACGCAGACGCGTCACTAGGAGACCCAGTCCAAAGACGGGTCGGCGAAACCTGCGGCTGCTGAGGGTGCGGCCACATGTTAAGCTGGTGAGAAGCGTAGCGCACAGCGAACGGCCACAGAAAATGGGGTGCACCGGCATGGATCATGGAGGTGCGAGCCACCTCCATGACCAAACCGATGCGTCGCTCAGCGACCCCATTCTGCTGTGGGGTGTCCGGTAGGGTGAACGTCTGGGTGATGCCCTCCGCACGACAAAAGCGACCAAGGACACCTGAGGCAAACTCGCCACCACGGTCTGAGTGAAGGCGCAAGACAGGGAGACCGCGGTGGACACGTGCAGAGACAAGCCAGGGGATGAGAGCGTCAGGCACGTCGGCCTTGCGCTCCAGGGGAAAGACTGTGGTGTAACGAGTGAAGTCGTCGACAAGAACAAGGAAGTAGCGCTCGCGACGCGGCCCAGGGACGGGGGCGGGGCCCCAGACGTCAAGGTGCAGGGTCTGCAGCGGCGCGGCGGTAGGGGGAAACGAGGAGGAGTGAGGGGCACGGCGAAGCCGACCCTCGACACAAGGCGTGCAAGGGGGGGCGGGGGAGGAGGGAAACGCGGGGAGAGAACCTGGGAGACCAAGGACAAGACCGTGCTGGGACATGTGACGCAGACGCGGGAGCGCAGGGTGACCTAGGCGGTGGTGCCAAAGGAGGGTCGGGTGAGTGAGGGACCGACAGGAGCAGGCCGCAGCAACCTGGGGGAGCGCTCCAGCCGGGGTGGTCACGGTGTCCAGAGTGAACAGGCCGGACACCGGGTCCCGGGGGAACGTGGACAGAGGGGCACCAGTGGCGGCCTCGGTACAGACAGCATACCGCTCGTGACCAGGGAACGTAGTGGTGACGCCAAGGTCCTGGAGGCAGCCGACACCAACTAGGTTCCTGGAGAACGAGGGGATATGCAGACCTGTGAGAGTGCCCGAAGGAACCGCCGGACAGGGAAGGGTGGTGGAACTGCGAGCGACCACCGGACCGCCGGAGGGGTCAGCAAGAGAAACGGCAGCAGGAACAGGAAGCGGCGTCAGGGTGGTGGAGTCGCGGAAGAAACACCGAGAAGCGCCAGAGTCCAAGGTGAAGGAAAGCGAAGCAGAGGCGTCGGACGACGGAACGACGGCGGAAGCACCAAGAATACACAAAGCAGAGGATCCTAAGCCTGACGCTGCAGGGGAGACTACGCTAGGCACACCTACACTAGGCAACAGTGAGTAATAAGCTGGAAGCACACTAGAGTCATCAGCATACATTACATGCAGAGCAGAAACAATGGCATCCATGTCCATATCAAAGATCTGAATCTTACGGCTAAGCAAACTGTGCCAGTCCGGGAGGTCTGGCGACGGGCCGAAGCGCTGACGAAAGAGGTCGTCCAGACGACGAAAACAGCGGGGAGTGGAGTGACCGATCTTACCGCAAACGAAGCCGCGGCGAGGACCGGTCTGGATCTGGTACTGACAACGCCCGCCGCCAGAGCCACCACTCGGCACACCACCACGCGCCCGACCACCGCCAGCGCCGGGCCAGCCGGGCGGGAGGACACTCGTCTGCCTCGTCTGCGACGGCTGCTGCAGCTGCTGCGAAGGCTGCGACTGCGGCGGCTGCTGCGGCTGCTGCAACTGCAGGGGCGGCGGCTCAGCTGGACTGGGCAGGGTCCCCTCGTCCGCTCCACCACCAGACGACCCGACCCCACCACTACCCCCTCCCGCACCCCCGCCGCCGCCTCCGCCGCGCCCAACCTTGGGGCGGCGGCCCTTCCCCGAGCGCAACTGCGCCGCAGCAGCAGTCTCAGCCACTGCGGCAGAGCCGTCGGAGAAGGTACACTGAGCGGGGGCACAACCCTGAAAGATAGGGACCGGCACGACACCGCTCGCCTGGGCGATGGAGCGGTGACGGGTCTCTATCACAGTCAGGGTGTCTACAAAGTCAGTGAGGGTGAGGTTTGCGGGGTGAATGCTAAGGAAGCGGTCGCGCGCGACAGCAAGGCGGTCAGGGAGGCGGGTGGCAAGCAGGTAGAGGGTAGAGGTAATGGGCGGCTGGTGGGCTCTAAGCTGTGCGTCAGTGCAGGCAGCGCGCCAGGTCTCATCTATCGAGCGCAGGTGGGCAGCGAGGTCACAGACAGTGGGGAAAGATGCAAGGTCAGGAAAGAGCATCGGGAGGATCAGGCGACCCACTGAGGCAGCCGGAGGGGTGGAATAGCGCTGGATGACAGCATCTAAGTATGCCTGAGCAGTGGTGAGGGTCCTAAAGCGAGGGCGCTCGGACGGGGGAAGGGCGTTGCTAATGGCAAGCTGGGCGACAGCATCGCGAGAAAGCCAGACAGAGCGCGCACGGGCAGTGGCAGCAGTAGACTCGCGCTCAGTGGGTGTGGGGTCAGCGGGCAGAATAGCAGGGGGGTCTGGGCAGGGGAGCGTACCGTCAAGGTGTGCGGAAAGCGGTTCACCATCCTGCCGCTGGCCAGTGAGTTGGCGGCGGAGGTCGGCAAGCCACGCCTCGAACTCCAGAGGCTGGCCTTCAGCGTCGAAGCGAAGCTCCGCCGCCATCAGGAACAATGCAGTGCGGTGCAGGGTAGGGCAGCAAGGCGGAGTGCGGTGCAGTGCGGTACAGTGCGGGGCAGTGCGGTGCAGTGCAGTGCAGTGCGGTGCAGTGCGGTGCAGGGCGGTGCAGTGCGGTGCAGTGCGGTACAGTGCGGTGCAGTGCGGTGCCGTGAGGTACAAGGGGGATTAAAGGCCGTACCGGTGAGGAGGAAGGGGCCGAGGCAGGGATGAGCGCGGGGGGCCGGGCCGGTGCAGCGGTGCCGGGCGGGTGCGGCGGGGCCGGGCGGGCGCGGCAGGGCCGGGCAGGTGCGACAGGGTCGGGCGCGGGCGACGGGGCCGGGCGGGCGCGACGGGGCCAGGCTGGGGCGACGGGGCCAGGCGGGTGCGACGGGGCCAGGCCGGTGCGACGGGGCCGGGCGAGGGCGACGGGGCCGGCAGGCGGCTGCGGCGGGGCCGGGCGGGCGCGACGGGGCCAGGATGGGGCGACGGGGCCAGGCGGGTGCGACGGGGCCGGGCTGGTGCGACGGGGCCGGGCCGGTGCGACGGGGCCGGGCGGGGGCGACGGGGCCGGGCAAGGGTCGACGGGGCCGGGCAGGGCGCGACGGGGCCTGAATGCGTGACGGGGCCCAGGGAGGGCGCGACGGGGCCCAGGAGGGGCGCTACGGGGCCCAGGGAGGGCGCGACGGGGCCCAGGGGGGGGCGGTACGGGGCCCAGGAGGGGCGCTACGGGGCCCAGGGAGGGCGCGACGGGGCCCAGGGAGGGCGCGACGGGGCCCAGGAGGGGCGCTACGGGGCCCAGGAGGGGCACTACGGGGCCCTGGAGGAGCGCGACGGGGCCCAGGAGGGGCGCTACGAAGCCCAGGGAGGGCGCGATGGGGCCCAGGAGGGGCGCTACGGGGCCCAGGAGGGGCGCTACGGGGCCCTGGAGGAGCGCGAAGGGGCCCAGGAGGGGCGCTACGGGACCCAGGGAGGGCGCGACGGGGCCCAGGGAGGGCGCGACGGGGCCCAGGAGGGGCGCTACGGGGCCCAGGAGGGGCGCTACGGGGCCCTGGAGGAGCGCGACGGGGTCCAGGAGGGGCGCTACGAAGCCCAGGGAGGGCGCGACGGGGCCCAGGGAGGGCGCGACGGGGCCCAAGAGGGGCGCTACGGGGCCCAGGAGGGGCGCTACGGGGCCCTGGAGGAGCGCGACGGGGCCCAGGAGGGGCGCTACGAAGCCCAGGGAGGGCGCGACGGGGCCCAGGGAGGGCGCGACGGGGCCCAGGAGGGGCGCTACGGGGCCCAGGAGGGGCGCGACGGGGCTAGGGGGGGGTCGCGACGGGGCTAGGGGCACGACGGGGCCGAGCGAGGGGGGCGAGCGGAAGCGGTAGGTGGGGGGGGGGGCGAGCGGAAGCGGTACGCTCTGATACCATCTCAAAATTGAAGAAGTGAATAATGTTAGAGAGAGGGTACACACAGATATACCTAAGTGTTGTACCCTCTAAGAGGCTACCCTATACAGTCTATACAAACATGGCAAATACACATGTTTGACAATTGTACCCTCTAAGGCACAATCCAGTATAGTCTACAATAACAACCTAAGTTACATTTGACACTACATACTAACATATGTACAAGTTGATAAAAAAGCCATCTGCAGAGTCTGAATGCATATATGGCACATCATCTGTTGATTCTTGTGCGTGTATGTGTGTGTGTGATCTCTTTATGGTACCAAGGGCGTCAAGGAGAGTAGCTACCAGGGAGGGTGGACAGGAGATGAACTACCAACTTTAAGAGGAACAGAATGGGAATACCAACTGTACCACTTGTCTGTGATGCAATGAGGGCTGCTGCTTGATTGTGTAAGTTACTAATCTTGAAAGCAATTGCGTAATCTTCAATGAGTAAAATATTACTTCAGTTTGTAGCAGGGGGCGCCTGGGGTCCAAAGTCACTTAGCTTCTTGTTATGCGGGTCCACAATCTGCAAGCACTCAGAAACAGGCTCAGAAGTTTTTCGATTTTAAGGCAGTCAACCAGAACGAAGTCTCAACTCACCTTGACAACGATGATGGCAATCACTCCAAGGATAACAAACGCCAGCATTGCCAAGATGCATTTATCTGTTGCCATCTGCTCCAGTAATTGTGATATTCATTTTAGCCATAAGCTCTTGACACTACAGAAACTTTCATTGCCCTCTAACTCACCTGTCGTCCCAAAGCTTTTACAAGCTTGGTTGCACGCTTGAGGGAGAATTCCAGATTGTCAAGTTTATCGACAATTCGTTCCATTTGTTCTGTCTGCACACGTCTCACGAGAATAAGAAATCAGCACCTCCAAGACAGAAAATCCAGTACCATACCTGTCCCTTCAGAGTCGTGGCTGTTGCTGCCCCAATGTTGATAGTGTTCTCAACAACCTGAGAAATAGAAAACACGTCAAGAGCCTGCATCGCCGAAGACCACAAAACAATCATTGCAAAACAAGAACCTGCTTGGATCTTAGAACAGATTGGTCCGTTTGCCCCAAGACACGATTCCCCTCCTCCATCAGCTGAGCATTCGTCATTGCTGCAGGAAAATTGGAAATGAATGCTCCACAGAGTTGTTGTGTCAAATGAAAGCTTTATGATTCGACATGGAACGAGTGTTACCCGATGCTAGTCTGGGAGCCCCCACAACTTCAGCCGTCCTTCCGTCTTCACTCAGCTTCACCTTCTGGCCTTCCTGAATAGCGCCCTGATAGCTGCGACACAACCTCATGAGCAGATTAGATGTTAACGTGTCAGCGACATGCATGATAAATGAGGATACTAACGTTTTTTTTAGAGTTACGAAGGCATTCAGATCCTTCACAAGGGCCCTCTTCTTCTCCTGAAGCATTTTGTTGACTTCTGGTGAGTTCTTAGCTTCTTGGTCTTTCATTTCGCGTTCGAATTCCTGAATTAACCTGCATCAAGATTCGTTAGCTCAATAAAGCCACCCCGGCTACAAGCGAAAGCTTTCATATCCACCTTCTACACTCTCTGAGTTTCGGCGTGACATCTTCCAGCAATTGACTTTGTCGAGAGGGGTCTTCGCACTTGTCAATCTTTGAAAAGGTGGTCCTGGAACAAGAAAAACGTGTCAGATTATGCTAAAGCTCTGTTTGTAAATCCTAGCCCGCTGCCGCACCACACTCACTTTAACTGAGTGAAGCTCCTATTGAGCTGGTTCGAAATGTCGCTAAGTGGAGGCGGGAGGTTCGTTAGCGACATTTTGCCTCGTCGACAAGCCTCCCTAACTCGTGACCTAGGGCGACTCTCTCGTGTCTTCAGTGAGTTTGGTTGACAGGTGCTAGCATCCAGCTCAAGACTGAAATTTGAGGGGCTTTCCCTGCAAGCCTTGTGTCTGGCAGGTTTGGGGAAGCGCTGCGCATCCCGGCGAATCAGCTGCAAGCAGCCCCGAGAGGGCACGAAGATAACTCCTATATTGGGTTCGAAAGTACCCGTCTTCATAGACTTGTAGCGAAACTCTAAACAGTCGAGTAAAGGTAAACCAATTCCAAGACTAAAGGCTTTACATAAATCATTCAATCTAAACGAGCAAAGCATTTGACCCCTAGCCTACATATCTGATTGTCCCCCAGAGATCTCAAGCACGAAGAGGCTTCAATCCAAGCTTTGCACGAAGTTTGTTGGCTTCTGCAATTTCAGGATCCTCATGATCTGTCCCGTCTGCAGCCTTTTCCTTCTTATCCTTCTTGGTCTTCTTCTCCCTGCCACATCCAAACAGAAACATGAGAAAAATAGCGTTAATGGGCGAACGAAAGATAGGTACTTGTGCAAGTGGTTTACCAGTGAAGTGTCGACCACATGAACTCCAAACTCACCTGTTCTCATCAGCCATCTCATCCCTTCGATCACGCTTCCTCGAATCACCATCTCTGTTCCTTTCCCCATCATAGTCCCGTTCCCTCTCTCCATCTCTGTCCCTGTCTCTATCCCGCTCCCTATCCCTATCCCTGTCCCTCTCCCTGTCCTTACCCCTATCTCTTTCCCTGCTCCTGTCTCTACCCCTGTCCCTGTCTCTGTCTCGCTCCCTTCCCCTGTCTCTTGCCCAATCTCTGTCCGTGTCTCTGTCCCTCTCCCTATCTCTATCCCTATCCCTGTCCCTGCCCCTGTCCCTGTCTCTGTCTCTGTCTCGATCCCTGCCTCTGTCTCTGTCCCTGTCTCGATCCCGGTCCCTGAAAAAAAAAAAACGAGAAAGAGGCAAAGAAAAAGAGAACAATACTGACGTGGAGAAACACAACACAGAAGAAGACCCGACCTGAGACACCTTAACAGAGTTTCCATCTCCAAACAGGAAGAAACTTCACAATGTCCAGCACTTTATACTTCTCTCAGAGCACTGCCAGCACTGGGAAACCTGGAAGCGCTGAGACCCATGATTGCACACCAAGGGAGCTCCAAAGAACTCCATAAAGGGGTACAAACACAAGTTCACTCTTGGGAGAACGTTGACACCAAGGCAACCCTCATCCATGCACGAACGAGGGGACAAGAGAAAGTTGGCCATCTGAAAAAGGCAACCTTGCAGAGGCAAAAAGCCACTGAAGGACTGCCCAAAAAAAAGATGAGCTCCTGCCGCCCTGCAAGCCCAGCTGCAGTATGCTTCAGGAAGCTTCCCAATGAGAAGCTTCCCAGAAGATGTGCAGCTGGTCGTTCTCCCAATCAAAACAGCAAAAGACAACACATCACCACATACCCGGACTGACACAACTAAGCAAAGAGCACACCAGGAAACACGAACACAGCATCACGTACCTGGAATAGTCGCGATCCTTGTCCCTGTCTCGCTCCCGGTCCCTGTCCCGATCTCTGTCCCTGTCCCTGTCCAAGTCTCTGTCTCTGTCCTTATCCCTATCCCTTTCTTTGTCCCTGTCCCTGTCTCTCTCCCCGTCTCTGTCCCGATACCGCTCTTTCTCCTCGGCCTGGAAAACGTGTACGTAGAAAAAGGATGGGAATGTGAAAGAATAAGGTTTGAAAAAAGGGGAAGAGGGAAAACGAACAGAATGGGATGCATACTTGATTGAGCACACTAACTAATCCACGCGGCAAGAAATCAGGACCGGCGCATACCTTATCAGGAACAGGTTCCCGCTCCTCCTCCTCTTCTTCCTCTTCCTCCTCCATCTCGTCGTAATCCAGACCACTCTTCCTCAGCTCCAACTGCCCTGCTGCTTCCAACGTCCACCTGAAGAAAGGGCGGATACGAATATGTAACAGACACCAGGAGGTGAAACAACTGCAGCGAATCCAATATACATATATAAATATCCATGGATTTAAACATACATGTATAACCGAGAAAAGGAGGAAGAAAGGCTACGATCAAGAGCATGTCTTACCTTCGAGGTATGCGAGGCAACGCAATGTCGCAACTGGAGTCGAGTGTGAGAAGCTCCTCAATGAACTCGTCCACATGTGACAACACATAGCCTGGAAGCACAAGGTAGAGAGTGAGGGAGGAGGAGAGGGAGGGGGGAGGTTGAATCAACATCGCTACCACAGGTAACAACACCAGCCCTGGCAGGGACAGGGATGCAGAGTTAAATAAAGAAAACTAGAGACGTTCATAAACTTCCAAGCTAGCGCAGGTACAAAACCCTCAGCCACCTACAAAAACAATATACAACTCAAGGAATCTTTTGCATGTCCAAATAACGTACTTCCACTGTCCAGTTTCCGCCGCACTTTCCGGTAGTCGTTGTACAGCGGCTCCAAGTACTGGTACACATCCATGGGCTTCCCCACCAGCCGCAGGTAGAACGCCCCGAGCAGCCGCACGTACCTGACGTCACAGGGGGGTGGACAGCAAGTAGGGGGGATGGAAGAGAAGGAAGGGCAGGGAGACACTGAAGGTTGGTTGGACGGGGAAGCGTGTGTCTAAGTGGCTCCAGGTACGAGTACACATCCATAGGCTTCCCTAACAGCCGCAGGTAGAACGCCCCCAGCAGCCGCACATACCTGAGGTAATAGGCGAACGGCCGAAGAGGGGGAGGAGGAAAGGGGGGGGGGGGGGGTGGTTTGGGGGAAGGATAGGTTGCGGTTTTCCAGATTGCTAACTGAAATGGAAATCTGTTCAACCCAAGGGCTACATGTAGTCGAAGTTGAGCCACGAATCCACGATCTCCTTCTCAAGTTAAATTTATAAGACATTGAGAAACAGCCACGATAGAATATACACTCACTTGTAATCGGAGTTTTTTATGAACTCAACCACAATCTCCTTCTCCGGTTGAATCTGTAGCATCTTGAGAATCAGACACATGAAAGGGGTAGGTTTGCGATTTCCTCCGAACGTTCCTCCGAAATGGTCCAGATCCATAGCCTTATCGACCAGGGTTTCAGCTGCAGCAAAGGGGAAGGAAAGGGGGAAGACAGGAATAAATTAGAACAAGAAAGCGACGGACACCACGGAAGAGATTTCTTAAGCAATCGCCTGGTTCCATAGCTTTATCGACCAGGGTTTCAGCTGCAAAAAACGGACGAGACGATTACGAAAATGGGACGGAAAACGCAACCGAAGTCAGGGAAGCAAAATAAATATGTAAATTCGAAAGCGGACAAAACGAATCAGTGGAGAACCACAAGGCTGGAAACTGAAGCCGATCCGATTAGAGAGGAGGATGAAATCGTAAACAGCTTATGCAATTTGGCTGCTGAACCTCGACGGAATCGTAAGCCGGACTAACAACGATCAACAATCAATTGTTGTAATCGGCAGACACATGTCGGAGCCTTATGGGTCAGGGCATGAGCGACGGCTGCATAACGAACCTGTGAGGCCGATACATAACTCGTTCCAATCGACGTTACGATAAATCTTCCCAGTACGGTTCAACGATCACTGATCGAATGTAACCGTTGATGCCACAGCACGCACCTGTGAGGCCGAAGCATTGTTCCTTCCAGTAGATGTTCTGATAGATCTTGGCGCGAAGAATCTTCTCCACTAAATTCTGCGGGTTGGTGCCGTGAACCGTTCGCGCCCTTGGATCTGTCCGATTCGCCATGGGAAATCAAGACGGCGAGAACCACCTGTCGCTACTCGACGCCTTAGGATACTGTAATGCACTAGGTTCGATACCCTAATCTCCTACGCCACGGGAGGCAAGAACCGCCTGTTCTAAGGACTCGTAAGAAGGAACCGCATTGCGTGGAAAGGGTAATCCAGCGCAATGGAAAGCCTTCAAGTTATTTAGCCTTGCTTCTGAAAATATGTCGTAATAGCCACCTCAGAGAACATCCCCAGTACGCTTTCTACAGTGGGATTGGGTGCCTCAAAAGTCAAAAGCGATGAAGCGAGAAAACTGCCTCCAATCGTCTGACACCTTACTCAACCGCAGAGATTGTACCAGCCACCAGCTGACTTAGTCGTTCCCCTGATCAGCCAATTTGCTTTGTGGTCACTCTCTTCTCAATGTACGCGCTGCAGTCGATCCAGTCCTCCCACTTCCAGAAAGAGCAGACGTTAGATTAATTCTTACCGTTGTACTACTATTGTGCAAATAGAAACTAAAACATCTAGAATGACGTATTGATCAATGATTGGCAATTGTTCTCGGAAGCAACACTTCATTGGATGCAATAACCCATACAATTCTTGCACAATGCTTTGCTATACAAGTGAGTGAGATGAAACATCACAAATGCACAAACAGTTATATCACATGCATCATTTGTGCATACGTGATGTCCCTTCTGCAGTCTTCTGTCACCCTCTCCTGTATCACGTTTCTCTTTCCTCAGAATTTCCCACCAATCAGCTTCCCTGACAAGCTGCTGCTGCTGCCCATGAATCCTATATACAGGTCTCCATTAGAAGTAAGCTGGATGGTGCTGAGCAGATCCGCAACATTCCCCTCCGCCACAGTCACGACATTCACCAGCGACCACGAGACAGAGCTCACGAGCTGCCATGTGCCGGTGAGTTGCAGGGACGAGCTGGCCCCGCCGCTGCAGGGGCTGCCGCGGTAGATGGCCTGTGCCTGAGGTGCCTCCGTGATGCCTGTGGCAACGAGGTAGTAGGCTAGGGTGTACGACGAGCCACTGCGGGGAGGGAAAGTTGGACACGGAAGAGGGCCACGAAAGTAAGATTCTGAAATGAAAAACCGGTATGTCAAGTCTACCCAAATATGAAACCGAATGTGATGCAAACAGAAATAACAGAATGCAAGGCTCAAAGGGAAACTTGGTAGCAAACGCAGAAGGTTCACGGTTCCAAGGTCCACAGAAAGTTATGAAGATGTGACTTACATTTTCGTGATCTGGATGTTGGCTGCCCCTGCCTGCACAAGGCCCTCGCATGAAGTCATAACGCCACGGAGCATGCCTGCAGTGATGGGGAGTCAAGGATAGCGGCAGAACAAGGTGAATAACCTAGGGTGGCACAAAATAGATAAGCACGCGCAAGGCAAAGCACAGCTGCTACGACTCAGGCCATTAAAAAAGAGAGTTTCAAACTGGAGTGTCGCGACTCTAGGGTTTAATCAGAGGGTTTCAATATGCGGTTTTAGGGTTTGTGGACACTAACCTGCTTGCTGCGGCAGCAGGGCCACGAGGTCCGTCACGCCAAGGGCGTCACTCAGCGGGGCGAGGAGCGCGTCGACTTGAGCAGCGAGCGCCGACACGTCCAGATTCAACGCACCGACCCTCTGAGTCAGCGCCGCGATTCTCTGACTCAGCAACGCGTGCAGGTTGGCGAGGATGCTTCCCAGGTCGGTGTTGAGAGATGTAGCGCGTTTGCTAATAGAGGGGATGCTGGCTCTGAGCGACGAGATCCGCGACTGGAGAGCGGAAATGGCGGCCGGTGTGACCTGGGAAGTGCTAGAAGCCGTGATTGTAACGGAGGTGACAAGCTCGAGGCTTGCTATGCGTTCCTGTAACGCGGCGAAGCTGCTTTGAAGGGCGGAGACTTGCGCTTGAAGCGCGGATGTCGCCGTGAATGCGCTATCGTTCAATGCGGTTGCGAGCTTGTTGAGCGATTTCGTCAGCGCGGCTTCTAGCGAAACGACCTGCGCTTGTAACGTGGATTTGAGGTCAGAGACGCTGTTGTTCAGGCTGAGCGTGACATTGAGCTTGATCGACCCGTTCGCCGGCCGAATTGGGATGCGATTCCCAAGCAGTTCGTTGGGGAGGTTTCTAGACTCCGCGCATGAGACGAGTAGAGCTGTTACAACCAATGCCAGAACAGAGAAGGGCATATGAGAACGAGCCATGACGGTGAAACGAGGTAGAACGCTAGAAGCCAGAGACTTCGGAAATACTACTAAGCGCTTTACCAGGAGAGTGATTTCTAGCTCAGAGCAGGTCAAGAAAGGCAGCGGGGACAATGGGCGAATGGAGTAGTAGTTTGATATGCGTGATGTGTGACCTTGTGAAATTTCAGATTTGTAGGCGGATGTGTCGGTGAGCTGTGGATGCCTCCTACTTATGAAACCAATGTCTCGACTTCGATTCATAAACTCAACTGCAGTTGCTGTTGGTGTCGGTGTTTGATCGACAGGTGAGCGGTGCCAGGGTGAGCGGGGATAACGGGTGAACGGTGACAATCGATGGTGAGCGGCGGAGGTGGCTTGCTTCCTCAACCTCCTGCGTCCGTGAACTGAGCCCAGCTTCACGCGGAAAAATGTGTGCGACTCGCTGGATTGGCTGCGGCTTCCTCGTATGCGAAACGGCGGTTTAATCGCGGAAAGGGGCGCGGTTGTGTCTAGCGGATTTGGGAGGAGGCGCGCATGCGACAAGGACAGCTGCTGGTGTGATCATTGTCCTTGATATATACACCGCTTATTTATGGAACGGAACATTCCTTAAGTACACATAATGCATTACTTACATTATACGGTTAATAATTGCATGCCTACCCAGGTTTTGCTTGAAATATTACACTATTTACTGCTATAGTAATGTTCGCCACCCTTCAACTATAACATATGAATACTCTAAATTTGCGACCTGCTTGTTCCATGCACTTGTACTCGATAAGAGGGCACTATCACCTTTTCCTGAGATCTCCCATCGCCTGGGAGATGTCGAACTGGACTTCCGAAGTCCAGATCACTCATGGAATTTGTCTGCTCACCGCAGCACCTCACTGGTTACTTCAGTGACTTCAGCTCCTAGACCAAGTCAGCCTGCTGAAGGCGGCTCTGTCCATAGGACGACCTATTTCGTCTGGTCCGGTTGTCGGGTGTAATCCTGAACCGTATACTATTTTTTTTGCATCTGTGTCTCAAGTAGCTTCGACAGCTAGTAGGCCAGATTCACGATCATGCTTTTCGTGAAGCTTCTCCTTTCGTTGCTGCTGATCTCTCCGCTCCAGTCCAATGCTGACGGAACGGAGTCAATTAGGCAAGATTCCGTCAGTTCGGACGGAACGCTGACGGAGGAGCACATTGCTTCTGAGATGATGGACTGGCTAGTGGAACGAGGAGTCACAGGACTGACTCCGAATTCCCCGTTACAGGTATATCCAGACTACTCTTACGCACTCTGTTAGATTATGTACTGTTAATTCTCAAACTACACTCCAAATTTGCATTTCGCTGAGAAGTTTCGGCGCGGCAATGCTCTCTCAAACCACACCCACTCCTCCCCCCTTGCTTTCTCTTCCCCACATTCGTTGTCGCTCGTCAGATTGTTGTGGGAAGGCCACGTGGCAACCGCGGACTATCACGCACAAGGTGGGATTCGCAACGGAGGTGCGAAGGCTGTCATTCTATTCCGTTTGTGGTACCAATGAGATCAGCCATCGTCATCAAGCCACATTGTTGTGAAACTTTTAGGTGCAAATGATCTTGGATTTGTTTCCCAGCTTTGTATACCATGGTACCATCATGTGCTCCATATAAGGCACATCTACTGCTTCTTTCAAGCACATCTAATGGTCGTTTTCGTGGCCCATTTCATCCCTTCTCCTCTCTCCCCACTTCTTATTTCCCCCTCTTCCCAGGCGTGGTCTCTCCGTGGTAGCAGCACGTGACTTGGTCGAAGGCGAGCCCCTCTTCTCCCTCCCCCCCTCCGCCTTCATCTCTCCCGAGCAGCCCATCACCCTGCCCCACCCCTACCCCCTCACTCCCGACCTCTCCCCTCTCGCCGGCTGGCCCGCCTTCTCAATCCTCGCTGCGTGGATCCTGAGGGAGAGGAGGAAGGAGGAGAGCGGGGAGGGGTCGCAGTGGGGGGTGTTTGTGCGCTCGCTGCCTGAGTATGTGCCGCTCCCGGCGTTCTTCCCCGATGATCTGATCCAGGAGTTTGAGGTCCAGAGCATGATTGACCATGTGAGTGGGTTGGTCCAACCAGGCGCAGGGGGGGGATGAAGGTGGGGAGAGGGCAGAGCATGATAGACCATGTGAGTGGGTTGGTCCAACCAGGCGCAGGGGGGGAGGTGAAGGTGGGGAGAGGGCGGAGCATGATAGACCATGTGAGTGCGTTGGTCTTGCTGCTGATCGGCGTGGGAAAGGGGCAAGGGCAGGGACCCTGATGAGTGGTCTATCATGCGCCATGTGGCAATTGACTTGGGGCAAGCACTCTCTTTAAGGTAGCCAAATACCATCGTTAGGGCAAGGGCAGGGACCCTGCCATGCGTTGGAGCAAGGGGTGTGCAACAAGGCTCCTGGTGCTGACGCTGCTGGTACTGCTGCAAATGGCGCACTCATCATTCCCGTTTCCCAGGCCTCCCCTCTGTCCCACTGTACAACCTTAGATTCAGAGTATGAGAAGTCAGGCAACGTGGCTCATATGTCCTTCCTTGTCACCAAACCCAAGCCTTCCCAACCCCCATCGCCAATGCCACAAGGGAGGAGTTCGCCTGGGTCCTCTCATCAGTGTCCTCCTGTGCCTTCAGCAAAGCACTCGCCTACTTCTGTTCCCCAATGCCCGCTACCCGAGCACCTCCAGGCCTTCTCCTACTGAGCGACCTTAGAGTCGGAGTATTGCGATGTGACAGACAGGGCTGCCGCCGCCTTTGCCTGGGTACGGCCTGGGGTAAGGGGGAAAGGGAAGGACAGCACAACACATGGCAAAGGCGGCGGCATTCAGCAATACTCCGACATTCAGCAACACACTCCCCCACTTCTGCTCCTCGATACCCACTTCTCTATTCCAGGCCTTTTCCTACCGCTCAACCTTTGAGTCGGAGTATTTGCAGTGCGATAAGGCAGCCATCGCGAATGCCACAAAAGAGGAGTTCGCGTGGGCCATGGCGATCGTATCCTCCCGTGCGTTCAGCAAAGCAGCCAGCGCCAGCGCAAGCAATGGCAGGTGCAGCAACAACGACAGCAGCAGCAGTGATGGTCAGAGCAGCAGCAGCACTGACGGATGTGGTGTGTCTGTTGCGAGTCAGGCCACGGGGTCAGCAACGCAATATGTGACGGCGCTCTTCCCCCTGGCTGAGCTGTTTGACCACCACGACGCCAACAACATCGGCTGGCAGGTGGGAATCCAAGGCAGGTGTCTGGTTATTGGTACCAGCAGAGGCAATAGCAGGAGTGGCGGTTCCAGTGTGCGGCTGCTAATGACACGCAGTATGTGACTTCGCTCTTCCCCCTGGCTGAGCTGTTTGACCACAACGACGCCAACAACATCGGCTGGCAGGTGGGCCTTCACAGACTGTGTTCGGTATCAGCAGTGGCAATAGCCGCAGCCAAGGTAGATCTAGTGTCGATGCTGCCAGGGAGACGCAGGATGTGACGGCGCTCTTCCCCCTGGCTGAACACTTTGACCACCGCCATGACGACAACAACATTGGCTTGCAGGTGAGCCTATGAATTGGCTCGTCCTATCACACTCCATGTATATTCCCACCCATGCCCCATCCCCTACTCCCTATTCCCCATGTCTCATGCCCATTTCCCACTCCCCGTGTCCACTCCCCATGTCCCATCCCCCCGTCCCCCACTCCCCGGTTTCTCATCCCCTTTTTTCTCCACAACAGATGGATGGTCAGATGGATGGCATTGCCGATCAGAGCTACTGCTATCTCCCATTTCTGACTGTGCATCTCGCATTCCGTCATCCTCCCCCTCCCACCTTCAACCCACCCCTTTCCCCACAACAGACAGACGAGCAGAGCGACATGATTGTCGCTCCCAACTATGCCCAATCCCATTTCCCACTTCCACTTCCCTTTCCACCTCTCTCTGCTTGATCCCCGCCATCCTCCCCCCCCCACGTTCAACCCACTTCTGTTTCCAACAGACGGACGAGCAGACCGACACCATTGTCGTTCGGAGCTACGCCGCCCTGCCAGCTGGCAGCCAGCTGTACAACAGCTACGGAACAAAAACCACCGACCTGTTCCTTCAGGCGTACGGCTTTGTGCCGCCCGCCAACCCGCACGACTCCTTCCCCCTCACCGCCTCAGAATCAGATCTCGCAAACATCTACTATAAGCACTACGCGAATGCGACCATAAAGGAGGGCCGGAAGGGCATGTTTGACCTCTGGGCGGAGTACCTTTTGAGGAGGACGAGCGAGGATGTGAGGGTGGCGAAGGAGAAGGCGGAGGAGGAAGTGGGGATGATTGGGGGGCCGAAGACAGATGTGTTTGAGGAGGGGAGCGCGCATGCAGTGTGGGCAGGAGGGCAGGTCGACCCGAGAATGCTCTTGTTCCTGGCGTCATTGTGGCACGTGTTTGGATATGGGGAAGGTACGTGAGTTTTATATGGGTTTGGGGAAGGTATGTGCTTTATGTGCTTCATTTAGACGGATATATGGGGAATGTTTGTGCCCCTTTTGGGTGCATGGTGTGCTTTTCGGAACTGCTTGCTTTTGCAGCATGTGGGGGTGGTTGGAAGGCCCAGGGATGATGTGTTTGAGGAGGGGAGTGCGCATGTGATGTGGGCAGGAGGGCAGGTGGACCCGAGAATGCTCTTGTTCCTGGCGTCACTGTGGCACGTGTTTGGGTTGGGGAGGGCATGTGCTTTGATGTGGGTATGGGGAAGGCATGTGCGTTTGATGTGGGTATGGGGAAGGCATGTGCGTTTGATGTGGGTATGGGAAATGCATGTGCGTTTGATGTGGGTATGGGGAAGGCATGTGCGTTTGATGTGGGTATGGGGAAGGCATGTGCGTTTGATGTGGGTATGGGGAATGCATGTGCGTTTGATGTGGGTATGGGGAAGCCATGTGCTTTTGATGTGGGTATGGGGAAGGCATGTGCGTTTGATGTGGGTATGGGAAAGGCATGTGCGTTTGATGTGGGTATGGGGAAGGCATGTGCGTTTGATGTGGGTATGGGAAAGGCATGTGCGTTTGATGTGGGTATGGGGAAGGCATGTGCGTTTGATGTGGGTATGGGGAAGGCATGGGCGTTTGATGTGGGTATGGGAAAGGCATGTGCTTTGATGTGGGTATGGGGAAGGCATGTGCGTTTGATGTGGGTATGGGGAAGGCATGTGCGTTTGATGTGGGTATGGGGAAGGCATGTGCTTCTGATGTGGGTATGTGGAAGGTATGTGCTTCTGATGTGGGTATGGGGAAGGTATGTGCTTCTGATGTGGGTATGGGGAAGGTATGTGCTTCTGATGTGGGTTCCAGAAAGGCATGTAATGCCATGCTTCGTATGCTACTTCTCATGTATGTTGATGGCATTGCTGTGGCATGTGTTTGGGTAGGGGAAAGGTGTGTGGTGCTGCTTATGGGGAAGAGTGGTGATGTTAGTGGGAATGGTGTGGTCGGTGCTGCTTGTGTGTTCTACATTTGAGATAGTAAGCTGTGCTTCCTGTGCTCTCAACGCATAGGTGATGCGATTTTTCATGCAGCATCACAGCTATGTGGCCAGCATGCATTCAAGATATGTCGGGCACATGGTGCACGAATGTCAGATGCATGTTATCTCCCCCCTCCTCTCCCCTCCTCCTATTCACCTGCGCTTCTTTTCAGAACCTAACTATTCTGGTTTGGCCCAAGCCTCGGTCTGGTTTGGGTGGCATGCGTACAGTGGAACTTGTGCTGACATGGCAAAATCCATCGGCCTGACAGATCACGAGCTCACAAGCCTTCTTGCCGGAGCTGATCTGGTTCGGGAGGAGGTTCGGCAGGTCCTGGCCAGCTGGTCCACGTCTATCGATGAGGATCGGCGGCGCCTGAATCAACTTGAAAAATGCTGGTGGGTTGATGGGAAGATTGATGGCGACGAGGGAAATAGGGTGGAGAAGGGAGATGGAGTGGGAAGGGGAGAGGGAGGAGAAGAAGGGGAAGGGGAAGACGCAGGTGAAAGTGTGGAGGAACTTTGCACAGAGGAGGTGGTTCGAACGCTAACAGAACGGGAGCTGGTGCTACAGTACCGTATCGCTAAGAAGCAGCTGCTTTATGAAGTGTACAATCGACTCGAGGAGGGGTGCTCTTCTTTCCTGACCTTGGAGGAAGTCACAGAGTTTTCACCTGATTCATTATTGGAAGCTCCGCGTTTGCCTGTGGTGGAACATGACGAGCTGTAGTTTGTAAGCTGCACGAACCCGATAGAACAGGGGAATGCACACATTTCTTACTTCATTTGCTAAGAATGGATTGGTTGACTTCAATACCGTAAGCAGAAGGGTCTCAGATATCAGACGAAATCGGTCTGATGGTCTGAAAATCAGACCTGTTTTTTTCCATTCGTCTTATTTTTTTACGGACTAAATTAATTCGTCTGATCGTTCAGATAAGCCATGAGGTTTCGTCTGAAAGTTCAGACCAGGTGTAGACTTTCGTCTGAGAATTCAGATAGCGCGTATTTTTTCGTCTGATCTGAGTCATTCCTCGACTTCCCCCACCCCTCCTTCCCCATCAACCAAGCTTTTTTCGGCTAAGGCCCCGACTGCCAGATACATCCCCCCTCCACCCCTCGCAGCCCGGTTTTTCCGGCTAAGTCCCAGTTCCCTGCTTCCACAATGTATCTTCTGTCAGAAACCCAGTCACTAACCACTGGGTTAAAAGGGCTTGTTAATAGCGGGTTAGTGCGCCCATAGCCCCCCAGGCTCTGCACCTGTGGCCCTTCCCCGAGGATCTCAAGGGCAACCCCAGCGGGTCACTCAACACCCCCCCCCCCCCCCCGCTGGGATAGGTGGAAGACACGAGCGCCTCTGCAGCGCTGGCACTGGGAGTTGAACCCAAGACCTTTGGCTCTGATACCATGTCATAAACCCAGTCACTAACCACTGGGTTAAAAGGGCTTGTTAATAGCGGGTTAGTGCGCCCATAGCCCCCCAGGCTCTGCACCTGTGGCCCTTCCCCGAGGATCTCAAGGGCAACCCCAGCGGGACACTCAACATCTTCTGCTTCGTCGCTCGACTGGATTGGGGGAGGGGCAGAAGGAACCCTGAAATTGTGTGGCGCAAGGAGAGGGGGCTGCCTGCACGTTACACCACATGCGAGTGTTCCTGACTGAATCCAAGCCTCCCACCCAACCAATCAGAGCATTCTCCTACGGCCTCTTCACAGGCCTACCAGGGTTTTAGCTAGGATTTAGGGCTGTCTGAAAATCAGACGGGGTTCCAAAGTTTCGTCTGACCATCAGACGAAAAATTCCAAGGAGTCTGAGATTTCAGACGATTTTTTAACGCAAGTCTGAACATTCAGACGAAAAAATTGCCGCAAGAAACTTCGCCACTTGCAATTGAGACTTCGATTTTTCCGTTTCCTCATTTCCTGCTGAGAGCCTGTTCCTACGAACGTCTTCCCAGACTTGGACTCGCCTAAGTGCGCGGTCGAAGGTTCCTTGTCAAGCTAAAATCGTTTCAGTGTCACAATTCTCAGCTGCTTCGAATTTGCTCGCGTCAAAGT
Organism: Closterium sp. NIES-67; assembly: GCA_027943415.1. NCBI lineage: Eukaryota > Viridiplantae > Streptophyta > Zygnematophyceae > Desmidiales > Closteriaceae > Closterium > Closterium sp. NIES-67. The sequence goes on along the minus strand of BQMB01001674.1, from coordinate 160,860 downwards.
CGTACTGTACGGATGCGCGCCTGTTTAAAAAAGGCGCGCCTAAAAAGAAGTTTGAAAACGGGGCCCGAACGTTGACAGTCACAAACCTATGTCAGACCACGCGGAACCGCATTGAACCGTTTTGCGTAGAAATTTTACGGCACTGTAGCGCGCGAGCCTGGGGAGAGAGACCAGGGCCTGCGCACTGTATCTGCCTACAGTTCCAGGGCGTTGCTCTGTTTGGCGATAAGAGAATCGCACGTAACGTGACGTGTCACGCACAAGCGACCCTCACACGCACCGCCATTGCAGGTATACGAGGGGGAGGGTGTGGGAGGGTCCTGAGCCAAAATTTCATGGGCTAGCTGTGAGGGACTTCATCGAAAAAACATGGCTTGAGGGGTGTGTGGGGGAATGTAACTCGCAAAAAGGGTCTTAGCCGAATTTTCGGGGTTGTGCGTGGTGTGTAGAGCAATGTCTCAGGTGTGAGGGACTTCGCCGATTTTTTATTGTTGCGAGGGGTATGTGGAGGAATAACTCTGGTCTGGAGGACTTGCCAGAAAAACTAGCAAAGAAACAAAATAGGGAGGTTGTGTACGGGAGGAATGTATCTGGCACTCGGGGACTTGGTCGGAAAAACTCTTGCTTGTGGGGGACTGAGGGGGAGGGGGTGGTGGGGGTGTTTGGGGGGAGACGAGGAATGTATCAGACGAAAAAATCCGCGCTATCTGAATTCTCAGACGAAATTCTACACTTAGTCTGTACTTTCAGACGAAATCTTATAACTTATCTGGACGATCAGACGAATTAATTTAGCTCGTAAAAAAATCAGATGAATGAGTAAAAAACAGGTCTGATTTTCAGACCATCAGACCGATTTCGTCTGATATCTGAGACCCTGAGGCCTACCTATTCCCAGACTCGCGCGCTACAGTGCCGTGCAGTGACTCTCATGTCTTCCACGTGGTTTAGACTGTCAGGCATATTTTAAGGCGCACATTTTCCAGAGAGGCGCGGGTTTGTACAGTTCGATTATGACCCGAGCAGAATCGAAGCGGTTGAGAATGTGATACTGAAACAAATTGAGCTTGACAAGGAAACCTTCGAGAGCGCTCTCAGGCGAGGGCTGAGTCTCGGAATTGGATAGCCTCCGAAGTGCTTCGTAAGAAAACACTCTTAGCAGGAAACGAACAAATCGAGGTCGAAATTGCAAGCAACGAAGATTCCTGCGCAAAAATTTCGTCTGAATTTTCATACAAGTGTCAAATTTTCGTATGAAATCCCAGACTCCTTGAAAATTTCAGCCTGAGGGCATGTTTCTAGTAGGTGTCATCCCGAGAAAGTGTCATCCGAGAATGCTGGAAACCCATCGCAACCGTTATTTCGAAACGATGTGGCAGGCCCTTCAGTATCCTCATCATCCATTCCTCAACCTCTTCCTTCCCCCCTGCCGCCAAGTACTTGGACCTCAAGTCCTCGGCACGAGCCCAATACACCGCCACACCTTCGCCCTCCTTCATTTTCAAGGAAGAAAGCTCCTCTGAGAGTGTCATCCTGCTGCATAGTCCGCGCTGCATGTAGAAATCATGCACTCGTTTGTATGCATCTGCTGTTTGTGCGGGTTTGCGACTGATAGCTCTCGCCTTCCCGTCGGCAGCAGCATCGGCAAACTCAGTTTTGCCCCAAAACTCATGCTCTAGGCGAATCAACTCATCCGGCACCAAGGCATTGCAGAACTGAGCAAATGCCTTCTGATTTCTCCTGTCCCACTTCCCCCGTGCATCTCCCGAGGTTGGTCGCTCCTCCGAACCATCATAGAATCCCCAAATGTCATATGCTTCCGCCCATTGCTCAAAACGGGATCTCCAAGTCCAATAATCATTCCCATCGAACTTTGGCGCACTCTCCCATTTCTCATCACCCTTGTCCTGCTCCATGCCTGGCGTCAGCGTCGGCCGCGATGTCAGCGGCAGTGGCGGCGGTGGCAAGGGCAATGGCGAGGGGAGCGGCGGCGACTATGGCAGAGGTGTCGATGCCGACCGGGGGGATGTCGGCATAACTACCCCCTCCTGGATTTTGGAGCGTAACTCAAAGCTCCAATCTCCGAATGGCGATCTGTCTATGGCTGCTAAATCCTTACTCAGAGTTCTTTCTAACAAAGTATTGCACTTTTTGTTCCCACAGTCAGTTTCGGTGCTTAAGTTCTCCGAAGTTTGTCGACTTGTTGTCCGCAAGTCGACCATGTCGTTTGAAGTGAGATTTTGTGATGCTGCCTCCACTGTTCCCCCCAAATTTTGGCTTGTTGGATGCGCGCTGACGTCCTCTATTGGCATCTGGAACCCACTCCCTTTCTCTCAGTTGTGATTAGATGGCACCGACCTCAAGGCAAATGTTGTAGATCGTATTGTGCTCTTTCCAACGATATGCTGATCGTCTACAACGCTTGTCATCGACCGAACACCCTTGAGAGAAGATGCCGCTCTTCTCGTCCTCCCAAGCGGATCAACATGTCGTCCAGCCTGTTTTTCCTTCCCTTCACCAGTGCCACGGCCAAGGTCCGCCATGATGCTCTACGGTGTGATTTCAGCAACCCTTCAGGATTGACGGAAGTGTTCTAAGAACCAGATGTATCCTTAGAACCTCCTCCTAGAGTGTAGGATGCTTAGGAACCAAGTTGGACATAACCTATCTTTAGGAGGCACCATCGAATCCATGAAGTGAGTTTCAACCAAGTCACAACCAGCCCTAAAGGATCTATTAGATAACCCTTTATAAGCATTCCCTGTCAACTTATATATATTAGCTATGTAGAAGTTATAAGCTAGACTGAGGTATGCTTCTAGTGAGTACAACCAACTAGTACTTGTTCTAGGTGTCCACTTATAGTTATCATTCATTCTCACTTTAACATGGTATCACGCGTAGGTTAGCATCCCCCACCTACCGCTTCCGCCCGTACCCTAGCTAGTTCCCGTCGCGCCTCCTAGCCTCGTCGCCCCTCCTAGGCCCTGTCGCGCCCCTCCTGGGCCCCGTCGCGCCTCCTAGCCCCGTCGCGCCCCTCCTGGGCCCCGTCGCGCCACCCTAGCCCCGTCGCGCCCCTCCTGGGCCCCGTCACGCCTCCTGGGCCCCGTCGCGTCTCGTAGCCCCGTCGCGCCCCTCCTGGGCCCCGTCGCGCCACCCTAGCCCCGTCGCGCCCCTCCTGGGCCCCGTCGCGCCCCCTAGCCCAGTCGCGCCCCTCCTGGGCCCCGTCGCGCCCCCCTAGCCCCGTCGCGCCCCTCCTGGGCCTCGTTACGCCTCCTGGGCCCCGTCGCGCCTCCTAGCGCCCCTCCTGGACCCCGTCGCGCCTCCTAGCCCTGTCGCGCCCCTCCTGGGCCCCGTCGCGCCCTGCCTGGCCCCGTCGCACCCGCTCGACCCCGTCGCGCCCTGCCTGGCCCCGTCGCGCCTGCCTGGCCCCGTCGCGCCCTGCCTAGCCCCGTCGCGCCCTGCCTGGCCCCGTCGCGCCTGCCTGGCCCCTCTGCGCCTGCCTGGCCCTGCCGCGCCTGCCTGGCCCCGCCGCGCCTGCCTGGCCCTGCCGCGCCTGCCTGGCCCCGCCGCGCCTCCCTGGCCCTGCCGCGCCTGCCTAGCCCCGCCGCACCTGCCTGGCCCCGCCGCACCTGCCTGGCCCTGACGCGCCTGCCTGGCCCCGCCGCGCCTGCCTGGCCCCGCCGCGCTTGCCTTGCCTCGCCGCGCCTCCCTGGCCCTGCCGCGCCTGCCTGGCCCCGCCGCGTCTGCCTGGCCCCGCCACGCCTGCCTGGCCCCGCCGCGCCTGCCTGGCCCCGCCGCGCCTGCCTGGCCCCGCCAGCGCCTGCCTGGCCTCTCCCTCTCCCCGCTCGGCCCATCTTCGTGCCTGCTCGTCCTACCGTGCCGCCTCAGGCTCCGTCTACTCTACTCGCCTGTGCTGAGGCGCCTCACGGCCGCCGTGCTGGAGAGTGCTGTCGCCGTGTCCCTGCGCTGCTGTGTTCCTGTGGAGCTGTGCCGCTGACCCTGCACAATGGCTGACTTCGTGCTCCGCCTGGACGCCGAGGGCCATGCGGTTGACTTCGCCGCCTGGCTCTCCGATCTCCGCCGCCACCTTACAGGTCAGCGCCAGGATGGTCACTCTTTGGTTGTCCGTGTCGACGGCTTGCTCCCCCGCCCCCCCGCACCCGCTCCCCTCCCTGCTGACCCCTCCTCTGATGACCGTGAGACCTTCTCTACTGCTGTGCTTGCCCGTGCGGTCTGGGACTCCCGCAATGCAAACACTCAGGTTGCTATTAGCCACGCCCTCCCTGTCTCTGAGCGCTCGCGCTTTGCTGCTATTGAGACGGCCAAAGCTTACTTAGACGCTGTTATTGCTCGCTATTCCACACCCGCGTCTGCTTTTGCTGGCCGCCTGTTCTTCCCTATGCTTTTCCCATACCTTGCAACCTTCCCTACTGTCACAGACTTTGCCACTCACTTGCGTGCCCTAGAGATCCGCTATCGCACTGCCAGCACTGCTGCACAGCTCACTGCGCCCCCCCCCCCCCTTTCTGCATGACGCTCTATTTTCTCGCCATGCGCCTGCCAGACCGCCTCGTTAGTGCTCGCGATCACTTCCTTAGCCAGCACCCAGGTGACCTCACCCTCACCGCCTTTGTCGATACCCTCACCGAGATCGAGACTCGCCAGCGCACTATCGCTCAGTCGAGCGGTGCGCCGGCAGTCTCTATCTTTCACGGTTGTGCACCTTCCCAATGTACGTTCACTTACGTTTCTGCTGCGGTCGCCTCGGCGACCCCTCTCACCGAGACGGCTACTGTGGTCCACCCGCAGCAGCGCTCGCGCCGCGGTGGCCGTGGTCACGAGGGAGGTAGGGGTGGTGGCGCAGGTGGTGGTGGTGGCGGTAGTGGTGGTGACGGTAGTCCGCCTGCGGGGACTACCACTGGTGGGCAGGAGCAGCAGCCCCAGCCACAGCAGGAGCAGCCCCAGCCGCAGCCACCGCCCCAGCAGCAGCCACTGCCCAGCAGCAGTCGCCGTAGCAGTGGGCCCGTCTCCCGCCTGGCTGGCCCGGCACCTCCGGAGGTAGTGGCCGTGGTGGCGGCCCGCGCAGCTTGGCGTCTACCGGTGGCTCTGGTGCTGTCACAGGCCAGTACCAGCTTCAGACCGGGCCTCTTCGCGGCACGCTGTGCCGCCGCCCGCACCCGACCGCCCGCTGTTTCCGCCGCCTCGACGATCTCTTTCATCGTCGCTTTGGCCCGGCCCCGGACCTCCCCGACTAGCATAGCCTGCTCCGCTAGGGCGTGCCGATCTTTGAGTTAGACATGGATCATATAGGTGTTGCTTTGCATGCTTTGTATTCTGACGCTTCTAGTGTTGCTGGATCTTATTACCCTGTGTACTCTAGTTTAGGTGTTGCACCATTGTGTAGCTTAGCCTCCCCTGATGCGTCAGGCGTAGGACTGCCTAGGTTGCCTAGTCTAGTAGCTGCACCGGCTCCGTCCCCGGCCTCCGCCACTGCTTCGCTGTCCTTCACTCTCGACTCCGGTGCCTCTGCCTGCTTCTTCCACGACCGTTCCACGCTCACGCCGCTTGCTGCGCCTGCTGTTGTCTCTCTCGCTGACCCCTCTGCGGGTCCTGTCGTCGCTCGCAGTTCTACGTCCCTTCCCTGTCCCGCAGTTCCCTCGGGCTCCCTTACAGGCCTCCACGTTCCCTCGTTCTCGAGGAACCAGGTTGGTGTCGGCTGTCTCCAGGACCTCGGCGTCACCACCACGTTCCCCGGGCACGAGCGGTTTGCTGTCTGTTCTGAGGCTGTCTCAGGTTCCCCCCTTGCGACGTTCCCCCGGGACCCGGTGTCCGGTCTGTTTACCCTAGACACCGCTTCCCCCCCGGTTGGTGCGTCCTCCCAGGTTGCTGCAGCTTGCTCGTGTCGGTCCCTCACTCACCCGTCCCTTCTCTCGCACCACCGCTTAGGTCACCCTTCTCTCCCGCGTCTGCGTCACATGTCCCAGCACGGTCTTGTCTTAGATCTCCCCGCGTCGCTCCCTGCCCTTCCTCCCTCGACTGCGCCATCGTGCACGCCTTGCGTCGAGGGTCGGCTCCGTCGTGCTCCTCACTCCTCCTCGCTGTGCCCTGCTACTGCCCCCCTTCAGACCCTGCACCTGGACGTTTGGGGCCCTGCCCCCGTCTCCGGACCGAGCGGTGAGCGCTACTTCCTTGTGCTCGTCGACGACTACACGCGCTACACCACGGTGTTTCCCCTGGAGCGGAAGGCCGATGTGCCCGACGTTCTTCTCCCGTGGGTTGTGGCTGCGCGTCTCCACCGTGGTCTCCCCGTGTTGTGTCTCCACTCTGACCGTGGCGGCGAGTTCGCCTCTGGTCGGCTTGGACAGTTCTGTCGTGCGGAGGGCATCACCCAGCCGTACACCTTGCCGGACTCGCCACAACAGAATGGGGTTGCTGAGCGCCGCATCGGCTTGGTTATGGAGGTCGCCCGTACCTCTATGATTCATGCCGATGCCCCCCATTTTCTGTGGCCGTTCGCTGTTCGCTACGCTGCTCACCAGCTTAACCTGTGGCCACGCTCCCAGCGGCCGCAGGTTTCGCCGACCCTCCTTTGGACCGGGTCCCCCGGTGACGCGTCTGCGTTACATGTCTGGGGCTGCCTTGCTCACGTTCGTGCCTCTGGCACAGACAAGCTCACTGCCCGCACTGTCCCCTGTGTCTTCCTCGGTTTGCCCCTGGACTGGTCTGACTGGCTTTTCTACCACCCGCCGTCTCACCGCTTCCTCCACTCTCGTGACGTCACCTTTGACGAGTCTGTCTCCTTCTACCGCCGCTTCCCTTTCCGAGGTCTCCCGGTTGCCCCCCCCCTGTTCCTTGCTCCCTCTCCCCCGGTAGCCCCTGCCCCTCTCCCGCCTCGTCCTACCCCGTCTGGTGTCTCTCACGTCACTCCCCTCCCGTCGGTTGTCCCCGTTGAGGAGTCTGCTGACTCTGGTGGTACCCCCGGTCCGTCCTTGCCGCGCCCCCCTTCCCCGGTGCCTCCGCCCCCACTGTCGCAATCGCAGACCCCGCTGCAGCCGCCGCCGCCGTCGCCGCCGCAGCCATTGCCGATGTCGCCGCCGCCACAGCCGTCGCCGCCGCAGTCGTCGCCGCCACTGCCGCCGCCGCTCTTGGCCCCTAGGGGTGCTGGTGTTGAGGAGGGTGTTTGTCCTACGGCTTCTGGGGGTGCCGCTGGTGTTGGAGGGGGTTCTCGCTCTGGGGGTGTTGGTTCTGGGGGTGCTGCTGTTGAGTGTTCTGCCGACGGTCGTCCTGCCTCTGCCGGTCCGAGGGTTCCGGCCCAGCCGTCGCCGCCGCCGCAGCAGCCGTCGCCGCCGGTCTCCGCTCTCCGCCTGCTCGGCCTTCCCTCCCCGGACCGCGCGCCGGTGTCTCCCCCACAACCTGCTGACCTTCCTGTCTACGGTCCTGTGTTCCCGCCGGCGGACTCGTCTCCGGCCCATCTTCCTCCTCGTTCCCCTCCCGTGTCCCCTCCGCTGTTCCCTGACCCTACACCTCCGTCTCACGTTTGGTCTCGCCGTCCCTCCCGTGCTCGTTCCGTCTCTCCTGTCCTTCCCACCCACCCTATGTTGCTCCGTTCCCGCTCGTCTCGTCCTCCCCTCCTCCCGTCCCCTCCTCCCTCGTCCCTTGCTGTTGCACCTCCTCCGTTCTCTGACTACCTCCGTGCCGCTTGTCCCCTTGTCCCTCGAGTCCTTGCCTCTCTTGTTACCGACCCTGCTGTTCCTATCTCGCGCCTTGACGCGCTTGTCGCTGCTGTCGCTGACTTCGCCTCTACCCGCCGCCTTGACTACGCTACTGCTCTGGACTCTGACCCTGCCCGTCCTCCGTCCGTCGGGGGTGCTCCTGCCCTTGGCAGTGACGTCCTAGAGGACAGGCAGTACGAGCTTGCTTTCCTTTCCGAGGCTGCTCCCCATCTCTGCTCCATGCTGTTAGTCCCTGAGGGTGACCCAGACGCCTTCGACATCCCGACCCCTCGCACCTACGCTGAGGCCACCTCGGGACCTTGGGCCTCTCAGTGGATAGCCGCCATGGAGCAGGAGATGGCATCTTGGAGGTCCACCGGCACTTACGTCGACGCAGTTCCCCCGCCTGGGGTGAACGCAGTCCAGGGTTGGTGGCTCTTCAAGGTGAAGCGCCCCCCTGGAGAGCCGCCTGTCTTCAAGGCGCGCTACGTGGCTAGAGGTTTCAGTCAGCGCGAGGGGGTTGACTTCTTCCAGACCTTCGCCCCGACCCCGAAGATGACCACTCTTCGGGCGCTGCTACACGTAGCAGCACAGCGTGACTACGAGTTTCACTCCCTCGACTTCTCTTCTGCCTTTCTTCAGGGCAGCCTACACGAGCAGGTCTACCTGCGCCGACTACAGGGCTTCACTGGTACCTTCCCCCCTGGGACCGAGTGGCTTCTCAGGCGCCCAGTCTATGGCCTGCGGCAGGCTTCCCGCGAGTGGCACGACACGCTGCGTGCCACGCTAGCAGACTTGCTGTTCTTTCCGTCCTCTGCTGACCCTTCACTGTTTGTGCGTTCCGGCCAGACTCTGTTCTACATCCTTGTCTACGTAGACGACATGGTCTTCGCTACTCCTGAAAGGGACGCACTGGCCTCTGTGAAGGCTGAGCTGCTGAAGAGACACACCTGCACTGACCTTGGAGAGCTGCGTCGCTATCTTGGCCTGCAGATTTCTAGGGACAGAGCATCACGCACCATCACTCCGACACAGTCACACTTGGTGCGTCAGGTCCTTCAGAGGTTCGGCCTTCAGTTCTCCTCCGCACAGCCCACACCTCTACCTGTAGACCATGGGCTCTCTGCTCCCGTTCCTGAGGAGCCAGTAGAGCCCAGTGGCCCCTACGCAGAGCTGGTGGGTTGCCTCATGTACCTGATGACTTGCACTCGCCCAGATCTCGCATACCCTCTCAGCATCCTGGCTCGCTTTGTGGCTACAGGCAGACACCGACCTCAGCACTGGTCTGCCGCTAAGAGGGTTTTGCGTTATCTTGCTAGTACATCGGGCATGGGGTTAGTGCTAGGAGGACGCAGGCCAGTGGTCCTTACTGGGCACCCAGACGCTTCTTGGGCAGACGACTCTGAGACTCTCAGGTCGTCGCAGGGCTACTGTTTCAGCCTTGGTTCGGGTGCTATCTCTTGGAGATCCACTCGCTCGTCATCTGTGGCTCAGTCTAGCTGTGAGGCTGAGATCTACGCTGGTGCCATGGTGGCACAGGAGCTCCGCTGGCTGACCTTCTTGCTCACATACTTAGGTGAGCGGCCTAGCTCTGCCCCGGTCCTGTACGCTGACAACAGGGCCATGATACTCCAGTGTCAGGAGCCTCGGCTTGAGGGCGGAGCGAAGCATATCCAGCTGCGGTACTTCCTCCTGCGTGAGCTACAGTAGCGCCGCCAGGCCCGCGTAGTTCACTTGGCCTCTGGTGCCAACACATCTGATATCTTTACTAAGGCGCTTGCGCCTAAAGATCATCAGCGGCACTGTGTACAGCTTGGTCGTGTTCCTGTAGCTGCTCCCCTGTTGGGATCCTGATTGTGTACTCTCTATTATATATGCCTGTTAGACTGGCCTTGTGGCCTTACCTCCAGTGGTTGGACTAGTAGTGCCGCCCTGGCTTGCTTTAGTTTTGGGTGTATTCTTGCTGACTGGTGTCCAGACCCCTGCCTCGGTGGTTGGACTAGTAGTGCCGCCCTGAGCTGTTTGCTTCTTGTTTAGCTTCACCCCTTGTCTAGCCTAGGGGGTGTGTCAACTTATACATATTAGCTATGTAGAAGTTATAGGCTAGACTGAGGTATGCTTCTAGTGAGTACAACCAACTAGTACTTGTTCTAGGTTTCCACTTCTAGTTATCATTCATTCTCACTTTAACATTCCCAACCCATCTAACCAAAGTACTCTACACTACCAAACTTAGTCAATCAGCTTAATATATGTTTATTGGAGCAACCTAGATATTCCCATAATTCTAACTTCGCTAAGAAGAAGCTACTTGATGACGTGTATGATCGACTTAAGGGGTTTTCTTATTTCCTGACATCAGAGGAAATCACCGAGTTTTCACGAACTGGAGGCTCCACCTTTGGCTGTGGTGGAACATGACGAGCTGTAGTCTGTAAACTTCGCGAATCCAATTAAACATGTAAGTGCACACGCTTCTTCTCACTAGTTTATTTGCTAGTACACAACTCATTTTTCACTAGCATATCAGTTGCAGCAATCCATGTGGTACCTCCTGACCTCGAGTTTTGCTGGCGTGGTTATGTTGCTACATTAGTTGCAGCACGTATTCACTATGCGCCAAATGTATATACGGTGAGCAGATTTCACCCTACAAGATGGAGCAACATATATTAGAGTCCTCGTTTGTTAAGTGTGCAAGTTTTGAGCAGCCTTTTAAGGGTAAATTCCGCAGCGAGTGTTAGACTCGAGAGTTTAGCGGGAAGATCCGAGGCTGGAAAAAAATTGCCTCCGATCTTGCGAAGAACTTACTGCTCCAGCCAGTTAGCTATCAAACCGAACAACTAACAAAGTTGCGCAAATGAACTTCCACCAGTTATTACATCGTAAATTTCTGAAAGGGAAGGCGCAAGGGGAAAGGAGGAAGGAATTAAAGGGCGTGCTTGATGATCACATGTGCCTACGGTCAGTGTCGAGAAGAGCAGGATTGGTTGAAGTTATAAATTGAATCGAGAACGATTCGCAAAGTTCGCTGAACATGGTAAAAAGCTTCCAAAAGGGACGTGGAGTTCAGGCTGCTAGTAGATGCGACATCCCCGAAATGGAGTTGCGACGAGACTTCAGGTGACGACATAAAACAACCGTTTTTTTTTTCCGACTGCGAGGTCTTTCAGGTTCGACTTCCCGTTGGCATCTATGATAAACAAAGTCAGGTGTACTTGGAGCAGGTATTCCTGGTCTGGTTACTGTGTTTTCAAAGTTTCGAAAGTTATCCCAATGTATTTATTGAATGCGGTGTAGAACTCCTTGAGGTTGACCACCACCCCAAACACAAGGACATAAATTCCCGTTTCACCCGCATCGCACAACAGATGGATCGGATCAGATTGCTGCTGATTGGGGCTTTGGCGCGGGAGAAAGATTGGTCGAAGAAAAAATCGGGCCTGGTTCAGACGGAGAGCTGTCTTGCTTCGGTTCGGGGTCTGCCCTGTCAAGCTGTAACTGGCTGCAGCTTCAGCATTTCGTGGGCGATTGATTCCCTTCTGCGACAATCCGGCCGTTCGTTGGTTTGTCACTCCCTGTGCGACACCGGCCTCAAATACGACGGAAAGACGGAAAAGGCAAACGTCCGTCCGAGTCAAGGACCAACAGGCAGATCCGCCACCCCTCACATCATGTACATCATCAACCGCCAGTGGCAAGCTAGCGAGGCGACAATAGATGCCACTGCAACCTGAACAGAACTTGTGGCCATGCAGGTTGTTAAGGTGCCTGGACAAAAAATCCACGTTGGTCCTGTGTTATGAATTATAACTCTGTATAGCGCAAAATACTATAGCGGAACGTGATTACAGAAATGTCCTATCCAAATGAGACCTAGGGCTTATATAGTGCGAGTTGACCAGGTTGAATGTCGAGGGTTGGACCAGTCAAGGGCTCGTTAGTCCCGAGGGTGATGGGGTCAAAATGGGTTCGGGGCGACTCGGGATGAGGTTGGGGCCGACGAGGTTGTCGGGGGCTGGTTTGGCGCGTGACTTGAGGGCCGAGCCTGCGGAAGCGAACTGTTTGCGTGTACTCGCTGTGGCGAACCCCAGTAAGGAATGGCAATTCCTTGCACTCTCCCACGTTCTTAAGGAAAGCACTCCCTTTATCGAGGCCGAACAGTCATTAAAAGTAATCCCTGATATGATTGTAAGTCTTCAGCCTTGTGACGACCGTAATGATTACGCCGGCCTGACAATGTCTTGAGGTCGAATTGGAATCGATGGTCAGAAAGCGTCGAAATGATCGCTATTAATGTTAGTCGTCAAAGATGGTCGAATTCTTCTGTTGACCAGACGGGCAAAGGTAAATACTCCAGCGGAAGACTGTGAATAGTGAAACTGTCGAGTGGTCGATTGATGATGACGAATGGCTCTTGGATATCTTCCGTAATTATGAAACTGTCGAATGAGGTGGATGGTCGAAATGAAAACCCGTTCACCAAAACGCGAGGCCGTTCGTGTCACATGCGAGAGCACGCGTTCGTGTCCCATGAAAGTCAGCGAACTCCATCAACGAAGTGACGAGATTAGGCGTAGAAGTGTAACGGTAACGATTGATGCTCAAAGATGAATGATGGAACACGCCGGAAGGGTAAGATGAAAACTGCAGCGCAGCTGCACTTCCCCCGCCCCTCCAAGAAGAAACAACTCCCAACATCCCAGGTAGAAACCCAATGCTCCAGGGTAGTCGAAATAATCCCACACTGCTGCTGAAAATTCTCATACTCAGCTTCGAAGATGCCGCTGCAAAACTCCAACCGCGAGAAATCCCAAATATGCTCCAAAGGTAAAATTCCTCAGCACGGTAAACCACTCCAAGGGTCTTGAAACTCAGAAGTAATTGCTCCGGAAGACTACCATACGAACTGATAATTTTGCACGAGTAGGAACACTGCTTGCGAGCTGTTCCCAACACAACTCTAACAGTACTACTGCAAAATCTTTTTGTTTCGATACTGCTCCTGATGGGTGGCGATGATGCGGCGGGGTCGTGTTCAGACCGTCGTGTAAATCAGGCGAATTGATGATGGAGGCAGTAGCGCGTGATGGCGAGAGGAAGGAGATGATGGCGAGGGTAGTAACATGTACTGAACCACTCCAGTGGAAAATCTCAAACAGAACCCGTGGTCAAATGCCGCCAGCTGCATCGGCTATTTTGTCCGTACACGCCGAAAACTTTGGAAAGAGACGAAACAACTGCTGCTCTCCTTCCCTTCCATACAACCAAAACACTCCGCAAATGTCGGTCGGTGTCGCTCATACCACTGAAGATAGCGGGTACTGCTCGAGCTGTAAGTCCATGAACTGTGCCAGCGAAAATGTCGGAACTCCACCCGGTGCTTCTAAAATATCGCAACTCAGCTTCACAACTACTTGTAAAAAACCCAGGCGTCACGGCGTCCTTTAGCAGCACCCCACGGTTGCTCCACCAGCTGTACGCATGAACCAAACTCTTTATATTAGGGATTACCGGAGTCCACCACCTCGGCATGATGTTTTAGCCGTCGATCAGGGTCAACGCGCATCATACGCCGTCGATCTCCTCCCAGCTGTTACCCAAAATTCTTCAAAATACTCTGGTACCCGTGCCAGCTGGCTGTGCAGACGTTCCCATCTCGCGGCTTACCCAAAACCGCTTTGCTGCTGCTTAACTAACTAAGAGAATCCGTAGACATAGGGGTGCGCACGCTTCTAGTCAGAGGAGCTTTAACGAGCTCGCCTACTGACCGTTGCACAGCTCCCTCCTCCATTCGGAAACTCGTCAAACTACACCCGCAAAAGTCGGAACGTCCTTCTGCTGTACCAGGTGAAACCCTCAGCTTCGCTGCAACAGTAACGCCTTGAATTCCGGGGACACTCCATCAGCACAGTATAGTTCGCACGTTCACCCCCCTTATTCAGCCAAGAGCCGTCGATTTATAAATCGACACTGCTACCTCGTGGGGATGGTGATATTCGTGCGACGTAGCCGAGCGAGCAGCAGCTTGAACGTCGCTAACCCTTAACTACTCCAGTACTCCCGTCGTTCTTCTTCCACTGCTTCTGCTCCTGAAAGTTAACGCTTTTGGCGACCAGTGGAAAAATACTTACTACACACCCAAGGGTGGTGGCCTCCGTTTTCATTGATCGTATGGGTATGAATTGCTGGTCCACGAAAACCACCTTCCATGCGGGAAGTCGCCCTTGCTGAGTACACTCACTCCAGCACAGCGTCATCACCTCCAGATGGCCGTCGTGGTGAATAGCGTCGTCATCCCAGTTGCTCCCACACAACTGCACGCCCATACGTATCGTGCGATCGTGTCGTTCCGAAATTGTCGAATCCGCCCATTGCCGAAACACTTTTGAAGTCCCGTCCATCGTCTGCAACTAGCCAGCCGGAAATGCCGAAACAACATGCGACGCAGCTACAATTCACCCTGCCGCTGCATGGCGTGCCAGACGTACATCGCCGTACATCCTGCCAATTTCGCTACCCCGCGCGCTCCTAGCGACCCACTCCCGGCCGCGTGACGACTCGTCGCTATTTTCGAAATCCAATTCGAACACTTCATTAGCGACTCCCGAAAATAACGCAACACTAGCGAACATACCCAAAAAACACGGCGAAAACGTCGCCCTCTCTTCGACGGAAAATAATTCCGTCTACGACCAAGGAAGGGGAGGACCGGCTAATCCCAGCCGTCCATCAGTCAGGATCCGACGGCATCGGAGACACCCGTGTAATAATCTCCGCGTCGTCCGCTCGCCATTAGCATCCTTCCGCCCCCTTCTCTGATAGGGTCAACTCCCCTATCGGAAACCTAATGGGCAGGAACGTACCGTAATCCCCCGGATATAGGCGCATATGTGCTTATAGGGATTAGGTTCAAAAAGCAGCATGCGCTTGTAATCGAATAAAAAATATAAGCCCATGCGCTAATACGAAGGATTATATGGAAATTTGTTTTGAACACACCAAAATGTAGCTGGGTTAATTTGGATTCCAATAAAACCGTCTGCAAAAGGGGACGCGCTGAAATATCGCGCGTAATATCTGGCGAAAGTTTCGCCAGCACACCTATGCTGGGAAGGCAGGGTCTTGACCAATCATAGGCAAGAGTGATCGGGAATCTAGCTGGCGAGGTGCTTGGGAGGGGTGCGGGAGTGCTGCGGGAGATTTGGCACAGTGTTTTCGATATGGAAGTTTCGCTGTTCACCTGTTTTTTAATAGTAATTCAATGCGCTTATAGGGAATATATTTTCTAAAAAAAGGGTGCGCTTATAATGAAATAACGGATATAAGCGCGTTTGCACTCTATAAGCCCACTGGGCTTAATAAATGGCTGCGCCTATATCCGGGTGATCACGGTAGCTCTGATACCAGCTGTTATGAATTATAACTCAGACTATAGCGCAAAATACTATAGGGGAACGTGATTACAAAATGTCATATCCAAATAAGACCTAGGGCTTATATAGTGCGAGTTGGGTTGGACCAGTCAAGGGCTCGATAGTCCCGAGGGTGACGGGGTCAAAATGGGTTCGGGGCGACTCGGGATGAGGTTGGGACCGACGAGGTCGTCGGGGGCTGGTTTGGCGCTTGACTTGAGGGCCGAGCCTGCGGGCGCGAACTGTTCGCGTGTACTCGCTGTGGCGAACCCCAGTAAGGGATGGTAATTCCTTACATCATGCCGGCAAATGTAACCAACTTACTGACACCAATTTACAATAGCATAGGCTTCCTTACTTCCCTTTGAATGTATCCAACTACAGCGCCAATCCAACCACGAGATATGAGATGGGATGGGAAGGGGCATCAAATATGAGCTTTTCATATGAGGGATTGTTTTGTAAAGATGATATGTTTAACATCACTTCCACCCCTTACGCTGGAAATAAATTGCGAAATAATTACGAATTATGATTCTGTTTAACTACAGTGATTTTTCATGTAGTTTTTTTCAGTGTTTCAAGCTCTTGGAGTGACGTGTGATGCCATCCTTGCCACGAACCAGCTTGATCTTGACAGCGTCGTGGCAGGACGTCACCATGCCACATCGGCGGTATTGTTTGATATTCTGTTTCCTTTAGCGAATCGCGCGAGCCAGCCAGGGTGGCGCCAGCGCCTACTCAGCATCGATGTCAGGTTCCTCCCCCGAAAGCTTCCAGTTTGCAGGTCGCGTACGTGATATCTATTTCATATCTACACGAAGTGCTGGTCGTGAAACACTCTTATCTAAACAGAGTGAGTTACAGTCTCACATCACACGATTATCACTCAAGTGGCTGTCGCCGGAGAGCTCACTGGAATAGGGTCTCATTGGAATCTACCTGTTTACGTAAGCAGAAGTTTCAGTAAAGCATGTCTCGACTCCTAAGTGCAAGTGTAAACGTGCACGGTATCAGCTCCTTATTCCACCACACCAGGTTCTTGGCTTCCTCAGGCTGCGTTCTGAAGTTTGGCCGAACTTTTGAGTTTAGCCATCCGACTCGCCACGTCGGAATTGCGCATTGCAATGTTTGGCGTGGCGATTCGAACTTTGCGACGGGGGTCCACGAACAGCTGCGACCAAGGACTTAATCTGGTTTCTGCATACTTGGCCGGCCATGCCAAGGAAATGTGACGTCGACCAAGCCACAAAAGGAGCACCATCCTGACCGGCGCACGAACAGCCGTCAAACTACGACAGCTCCACTCTTCTTCACCAAATCCTTCATCAACACCCTAACCAGAAGGATACGACCTTAAAACCCGCGTGCCAACTGCCTCGAGCTTCCTATCTCTGGTTGGGATTGGGAGATCCCTAGGAGTACTGCCTGACAGCCAATCCCGTCGTTTTACTCAAGCAACCTACCTGCTGTTGAACTACTTGGCACAAGGGTTTTCACTATTTATTTTGGAGGGACTCAGGTGGAATTTTTGCAAGTCAACTTTCCCAAAATGATCCGGAAGTTGGCCGTCAGGTGTCGCAGTCCTCTGCGACCCAGATTGTGTTTACTTGCATGTCGTTTTGCAGATCGCCTGTCGATCTGATTTGGCGCGATGGGGGACCGTTCGCATAGCGTCGCGACCTTGTCGCCTAGTTTTTCGCCAGGGGTTGGCCAAAGTTCACTTGCCACAACTTTTGCCAACCAAAACCTCAATGTCTGGCCAAACTTTCGCTGACGTGGCGAGTCGGACAGCCAAACTTCAACTCGGCCAAACTTCAGAACGCCATCTCAGTCACCAGTTCAGCCCGAAAATTTACTCGCCTGAATCCATAAGTCTGAGGGCTACCCACAGTCATGTGAGCCTCCAGCAAGTCGCCTTTCCATTTCTTACTAACCTGTTTCCGTTCTCAGTCCCATTTTTCGTCCGCGCGTTTATCTCCTTCCACCGGCGTTATGGCGACCGTCGCTGCACCCTCCGCCAGCCTTCGCTGCTCGCTGCTGTCCTCCCAGGGCAAGGCCGTCTCGGGCCGGCAGCTCGCTGTCGTTTCTGCCAGGCCGGCAGCAGCATTCTCAAAGAAGGCGGCGCTTGTCGCGAGTAAGTAGACGATGCCACGAGTAAGTAGACATTTTTCGCTGGTGACATTTTCCACTAGACAATTTTCCAGTGACTTTACTTTCTAAATGGTGCAACTTCACCGTATATTGTCACCGCGTAGGGCTTGATGATCCTAAGAAAGTCGTCTTAATGTTCCCGTGTAATGACATCTCGTGATGTTACCTTGTAACACTGTGTATGTCAACGTGTGCGTCAAGTGATTACTCGCTGTAACACGGTGACATACGATATTTACATGTGACATTATATGGTATTACACGGTGACATATGGTGGTGATGCACGGTAACATTGCACAGTCGTACACGGTGCAAACGGGTTTTCCCGCTTGATTTTCACTCCGTCGCGTGGCCGCACGCGACGCTATCCTCAGAATGCCTTTGAACGCCACGAAATCCCTCCGTGCATCCTCTCCCATGCTCACATGCTCTTTTCGATCATCCGCTCCCCTTCCTCTCCACTCCCCCGTCCCTTCTCCTCCCTCCCACTTCCGGGGCCTCGTCCGAGGACAAGCCGTCGCTGGCGGCGTCCATCGCTACGCCTGCAGCCACCGCTATTAGCAGGGCGTGTAGGAATGAGAATGCCCATTCCCGATCCATGCTTCATGCCCGTCTCTCCCCCTCCCCCCCAACATCCCCCCTCCCCCCTCCCTCTTCCAGGGGCCTCGTCCGAGGGCAAGCCATCGCCGGCAGCGTCCATCGCCACTGCTGCAGCCCCGGCCATCCGGCGTGTAGGACTAGAGAATGTGCTTCTCATGCGTCGTGCCCCACTCCCCACTCCGGGCCCCACCCACCCACCCCCCACCCCACCCTCCCTCCCTTCTCCCCCTCCCTCCCCCTTCCCCCTTCCCTTCCCCCCCCCCCCCCCCCCCCCCCCCCGCCCCTTCCTTCCCCTCCCTCGCGCCCCTCCCCCACCCCTCTCCCCCTCCCAGGGGCTTCGTCAGAGGAGAAGCCATCGCGGTGGCGTCCATCGCTACGGCTGCAGCCACCGTCATATGCGGCGCCTGTGGGATAAGCAAAAGACCTTCCTTCTCATGCGTCGTTCTCCTCTCCCTGCTCTCCCCGACCCTTCTCTACCTCCAGGGGCCTCGTCCGAGGACAAGCCGTCACTGGCGGCGTCCATCGCAACGGCTGCAGCCACCGCCATCTGCGGCGCCTGTGTCGCTGTTTCGCTCGCTGCCGCTGCTCCAGCCCTCGCTGCTCCCCCTGCCGGTCAGGTGAGGCTTTGAGTAGCTTTGGGTCAACCCGTAACTTACAGCTGCTGCCACCGCCACCTGCGGCGCCTGTGTCGCTGTTTCTCTCGCCGCAGATGCTCACGCCCTCGCTGCCCCCTCGCCCAGCCAGGTGAGACGTGAAACCGTCAAAGTAGGTTCTGAATACCCCTGTGCGCTGGTGAGACGCGAAACCGTCAGATGTGGTTCTGAGTACCCCTCGTAAGCCGGTGAGACGTGAAACCGTTAAAGTAGTTTCTGAATACCCCTTGTAAGCTGGTGAGACGTGAAACCGCATAAGTAGGTTCCGAAAACCCCTTGTAAGCCGGTGAGCCGCGAAACCGTCAGACGTGAAACCGCCGTACTCGACTGTGCCAGACTGTCGCTTGGACGTGATTGCAGCTGCTGCTGCCATCTGCGGCTCATGTGTCGCTGTCTAGCTCCTCCCCCTCTCCCCCCCCCCCTGCCCCTCCTGCTGCTGCTATCTGCGCCTCATGGCGGGAGAACCATAGCGGGACTTGACTCTGGCCCGACTAGAGTCAACATTGTTAAGGTTGGAGAACCGCTTGTCGGAGAAGGTGCTGGACCTGCGGCAGTGCGACTTCTGGGGGGGGAGAGAGTGCATGGAGTATGGAGAATCCCTATCCCTCTCGCCTCTTCTCCCTCCCTTTCCTCTCACCCGCTCCGTTTTCTCCCGGCCCCACCTCCCTCCCCCTCTTTTTCTCCCTCCCCATCCTCATCTCAGGTCCGCCTGCCCCCTCTCTCCAGCGACCCGAACCGCTGTGAGCGTGCGTTCGTGGGCAACACGATCGGGCAGGCGAACGGGGTGTCGGACAAGGTGCTGGATCTGAGGCAGTGCGACTTCTCGGGCGACAAGGAGAACCTCAAGGGCAAGACGCTGTCGTCCGCGCTCATGTCCGGGGCGAACTTTGACAACGCGGACCTCACTGAGGTGGTCATGAGCAAGGCGTACGCCGTGGGGGCCAGCTTCCGGGGTGAGTGGTGTTGTGTGTTGTTGCCTTCTCTGTCACTGTCTCTGTCCCTGTCTCAATGTTTGACAATGCGGACCTCACTGAGGTGGTCATGAGCAAGGCGTACGCCATGGGAGCCAGCTTCAGGGGTGAGTGGGCCTGCCCGTGCTTGCTGTCTCACTCTTCTGCTGTCGATAGCAAGAGATTGTGGTCGAGTTTAGAAAGCTTAAGGCAAGGTCACAAGCAGCACGTCAGGAATCTCAAATTGGCCTCATCCTTCCTACCCTTGGTCGGGTGTTCCCTAGGAGTGCTACCCCACAACCAATCCCGTCCTCAATCCCAACCAACTTTCCCACGATTGAAGTTCTTGGGACGCTGCTTTTTTAATCAAGGGCATACGTCCAGTAAAGACCTTCGTGACAAGTCAAGCAAAGGCCATTGTGACAAAGTCAAGCAAAGGCCATTGTGACAAAGTCAAGCAAAGGCCATTGTGACAAAGTCAAGCAAAGGCCATTGTGACCAAGGCAAGCAAAGGCCATTGTGACAAAGTCAAGCAAAGGCCACTGTGACCAAGGCAAGCAAAGGCCATTGTGACGAAGTTAAGCAACGGCCATTGTGACAAATCCCAATGTAACACAATGGACATTCGCTCATGGAACACTTTGACATATCCCCTGACCAAAAGTAAGAAGTCTCAAATGCGCCCTGATATCCCCTGCCCTTCCCCAGCCCCTCCCTGCCATTCCCTCCTTTCCTCCCTCACTGCATGCTCACACGTCCCTTCTTGCTCTCCAATCCTCATCCCTTATCAGCATTCGGACCTCTTTCACAAGACCGATCTGTCGTGTGCATGAAGATTACCATCCTACTCCCTCCCACCTCACACGCGCTTCTCTCCCCTCCCCCTCCCACTCATTCAGGCTCCAAGCTCAGTCTTGGATCGGGTCCTTCTCAACGAAGCCATCTGACCGCCGTGTTTTTCAGGAACGCGATGCTCAGGGGTCCTTCTAGGGATCCACATTCAACGATGCGAACCTGACAGTCGCTCACCGAGTACCCCCTTCGTTCCCCTCTTTCTCCCTCTCTTCTCTGATCAACCAGGTGCACCTATTCTGTCTTGTATCAGGTGCTTTTCAACAGGGCCGATCTGATGGGCGTGTCTTTTAGAAATGCGGTGCGCTCTGGGTCCACGTTCAATAATGTTTACCTCACCAACACTCAACCACCACCCCCCTCCTTCCCCTCTTTCCGCTCTTTCTCACCCTCTTCTCTGGTCCTTCAGGTGCCGATTTCACCAACTCTGTGTTGGATCGAGTCCTTTTCAACGAAGCCGATCTGACCGGCGCGTCGTTCAGAAATGCGGTGCTGTCAGCATCCACATTCAACGACGCCAACCTCACCGACACGATCTTTGAAGACGCTCTTATCGGATACGTCGATGTGCAGAAGCTCTGCCGCAACACCACGCTTGGCGAATTCACTCGCCTCGAGCTTGGATGCAAGTAGTGTATACTGTGTATACAGGTATTCATAAGCCACTCTGTTTGGTTTGGATGACTAGATGTGCTAAGTGTTATTAATTAATCAGAGTAATAACATGTAATGTAATAAAGAAGTGGTGATTCAAGAGTGTCGATACTAATGAGGGCCTAGACATTTTTAGGCACGAACAGAGCGCGCCGCGAACCACGCGAACAGGTTGGAGAGGTCCTGTTGGCGAAAGCTACGCAACCGCGCGCGTCACTTCGGTCAAAAGTTCGCGGGAATTAGCCGGCCGCTGCCATTCTTGATTTTTCGCAAAAAAATTGGGATATTTTAACACCATCGATGGAAATCACGACCCAAAAACTCCAGCTCGTGTTTTAGAAACTCGCACTTAGAGCCCTTGCTGATGAGTCGGTTCTGCTGCAGGAGGGAGAAAATTGCTTCCAAATCCTTCAAATGCTGCTCCCTCCCGGGTAGTGTTGTAGACGAGGATGTCGTCGAGGTACATGATGACGCACGTATCCAGCAGTGGCCGAATAATCGTGTTCATGGTTGTTGGGCTGAAAAAGCCCTTAGGATCTTTTGCAGAGACTAAGTCCCAGCTGTAGAGACTTGAGACTTGGAGTAGTGCAGCGGAAGTTGAGGCAGTTGAACCCTTGTACTAGTATGTGAGAACAAGTGATTGATTAAAGAAACAAGCATACAGCAATATATAGAAGATAAGAAAGCAGTTGCAGAGTACAGTTACAGGAACGGTTTATCGAGTCGCATAGCGACTCGATTGCCGCTTCGGTTACCATCCGTGATGCTGTAACGGTCAGTCGCAACCTCCAGTTGCGACCCTTTGAGTCCCAGACCCTTCGTGTTCTTTGTCCGCCCCCTCGTGTAACCTCCGTTGACTCGCGTACCCCTTGCAATCTTCCTCGAGTGTAGTGTTACACTTCAGAAACGCTTAAGTCTTTTGATGTACTTTCAACACTCCCCTTCGTTTCTGGAGTGCTGACTTGTTCAGGTCCGATGACGTTTGTTTGTCCGGTCAGCACCATGCAGTAGTCGAATTTTGCCTTCGCCAATTTCTTCGTCAAATAGTCTGCGGCCATTTCTGTCGTCGGGCAGTAACTGAGTTGAAGTCTCCCCTTCGCGATTTCATCCTTGACGAAGAAGTACCGCAGGGCGATGTGCTTGGTTCGGTTGGCGAAGCCGTCCTTGTTTGCGATTTTGATCGCAGATTGGTTGTCGCAGAAGAGTGAGAAGGCGGGCAGGGTCGCGATCTTCGCTTCCTCGAGTAACTCTCGCAGGTAGAGTCCTTCCTTGGTCGCGGTACAAAGGGCGATGTACTCTGCTTCAGCAGAGGATAGTGCGATTAACTCCTGCTTGCTCGACTGCCAGGAGATAGTTCCGATGGGTTCTAGTCGGTAGATGTAGCCCGTCCTAGATCGTCGATTTTCCCTATCTCCCGCGTGGTCGGCGTCGACGTATCCGAGTAGTTGTACGGACGATGTTGTAGCTTTGCTGTAGGTAAGTCCGATCGTCGGCGTGGAGATGAAGTAGAGTAGTGCCCGGTTGAGCTCCTCGAGATCCTCCTGTTCCGGTTGCTTCAGATGCGTCGCCAGTTGACTTGCACTATAGGACAGGTCGGGTCGGCAGGTTACTGCTGCAAATAGTAGGCAGCCGAGCTTCTGTTGATACTCCTGGATTTGCTTCGCGGGGAGTTTTGCGGAGGCGCTGTTGTTGTTTCCGTAGCGGTAGGGAGTTGAGGCGGTAGCCGGTGTTAGTCCGAATTTCTTCGCGACAGTGCCTGCGTACTTTCCAGCGTGTAGGTAGAACGCCGAGTTGTCTTCGACGATATTTAGCCCCAAGTACTGGGTCACTGAGTCGGACACTGTGAGCGTCAGGTCCCCTTTCAGCTCCCCTTCGAACCGGGTGACGATGTCGGTGGTAGAACCGATGTAGAGCAGGTCGTCGACGTAGACGATGAGCAGAATGTAATCTCTTCCCTTCTGCAGTCGGTACATGCCTTGGTCATGTGGTAGCTGTAGGAAGCCGATTTTTACGAGACGGCTGTGAAGATGCTGCTGCCAGAGCCGCGGGGCTTGCTTGATCCCGTATAGGGATTTTGTCAGTCGGCATATTTTCGTGGGGTCGTCGATGAATCCGTGGGGTTGTTCGACGAAGATCTCAGCGTCCACAGGTGCGTATAGGAACGCATTCGCGACATCGATTTGGCGTAGTGGTAGTGTTTTCGTGGCCGCGACGGCGAGTAGGATGCGTAATGAGGTGTGACGGGAGACTGGAGCGAAGGTTTCTGTGTAGTCGGTTCCGTATCGTTGATCGAAGCCTCGTACGACCCATCGAGCTTTGAATCGTTCGATGGAGCCGTCTGAGTTGGTCTTGATGCGGTACACCCATTTCCCCGAGAGAACGTTCTTCCCGTTGATGCTCGTTGCAGGTACCAGTTTCCATGTTTCTCGGTCTTGCAGAGCTTTTAACTCCTTTTCCATTGCTTCCTTCCATCTTGCCTTATGTTCCCCCCCAGAGCCTGCGACAACGTTGAAGGCTCTCGCGGAGAAGGCGGCGGCGGATTCTGGACGGAGACCCAGAGGCCTAGAATCTGGAGTCCCGTGGGCGTGTGTCGAGGGGAATTTTCATTCCCGGAATAAGCTGCTTCGTCACCGTCTTCGGGGTCAGGTAAGAAATTGGGGCCGATGCGTTCCGAAATATTCGTGTCGACGGGGTGAGGTGTAGCGTAACCTTGGTCGGCGAAGTGGTAAAAGGTGTCGAGGTTGTTGCTATCGAGGGGATTTTCTTCATCGAGTGGAACAGGTGCGGAACAGAATGGGAGTGGTCCGGCAGCTTCCGAGGCTCCAGGTACGTCTTCTTCTGCTGCGTCAGCCTCGGCAGTATGGTCAGCGAAGGAGCGAAGGCCCGCGAAGCCGTCGGTGGGGTCTTGTGTGTTGGCAAGGTTGTCCAGGTAATGCTGCAGCGTCAGTCGTTCGTAGAAGATAACATCGCGTGATGCCACCGTGTTTTTGTCTTGTATGTCGAGAATTTTCCACGCGTGAAAATGTTTTGCGATGCCGAGGTGTAGTCCCCATCGAGCTCTTTGTGAGAAGCGTCCTGCTCGGGCTGTGTGGGGTCTGTACTGTACCATGCAGCCGAAAACGCGGAGTAATTTTGTGCTGCCCCTTTTTCTTGTCCACAACAGGTGCGGTGATGCGTTGTTGGGAAGTGATGACGAGGACAGCAGGTTGTGCAGGTGAACAGCATGTGTCATCGCGTCTGGCCACAGTGTGGTTGGCAGTCGCATCCCCTGAAGCAGTTTTCGCAGCGTCGTCTGCAAGGTCCGATTCATGCGTTCTGCTACCCCCTGCTGTTGGTGAGCATAGGGCAGGGACACCAGGCGTCTGATTCCCCTTTCCGCCAGATAGGTCCTGAAGCGTTGTGACTGGTATTCCAGTGCACCGTCTGACTGGAAGCTCTTGAGTTTGAGTCCTGATTCTCGTTCGGCGATGGGGAGCCATGTTGTGAAGGCTTCGAAGGCTTGGTCGCGCGTTTTGAGATTGAAGTGCCAGACATATCTGGTTGCGGCGTCGATGAAAGTGATGACGTAGTTAAAGTCGGCTTCTGCGTCGTCTCGAGGCATGTTTAAAATATCGCTGTAGACTTTTTCCATCGGAGCGTAAGTAGGTGCGCTTGGGTTGTGATGGGATGAAAAAGGTTGATGAGGAAGATCTGCTTCGGGGCATGTGAAGCACCGTGCGCGTGGTCGTCGAAGTTCTTGACCGCTCGTCGTCAGAAGGGCGTTGCGTTCTAACACCTCTGCTTGGATTGTTTGAAGTATTGTGCTGTTTGCAGGGTGTCCGAGGCGTTGGTGCCAGATGTCGTCGGGAGCACGGTGACCGGGCGAGCGGTGGTAGATGTCGGCGTTGGAGAAGAACGCGACGACCGAGGTGGGACTTCGACAAGCTTCTCGTGTGGCGGGCATAAGTTGGTCTGCTTCCGTTGGCGGTCCTCGTGTTGATGGTGGTGGTACTCGGCTGGGTCCTGCTGCCGATACTGCAGGTGATGGTTTTGTTGGGACACTTGCGGGTACTTGTCTTTCTTGTCTGATAACTGCTAATGCTCGTGTTCTCTCTGCTGCAGGTATGGTGTTGGAGTGCCAGAAGCCGTCGCTGTCGAAGTCGGGATCAAGATCTGGCGGATGAGTCCAGGCGGCGAAGGATACGATACCGTCGCTGTCGGCAGTTCCGCGGTCGGGGACGAAGTCCAACACGAAGACACCGGACTTCAGGAGGGCACGACCGATGAAGAGACCGCCCTTCCCGTGGTAAAGTCGGAACTCGTTGGAGAAGGAGTCGCACTCCAGGTGAATCCCCTTAGCCATTAGTTGGCTTACGCTTAATAGGTTGTATCCCAGATTGTCGACGATGAGGACCTTGTTGAGCTGCAGTATTACGTTTGTTTCCATGGATTGTAGCTGAACCACGCCTTGTCTGTTTGTCTTCAGGTTTTCGTTGTTGGCGACTGTGATGACGACGTCGCGGTTGAGTCGTTTCTCCTGTTGCACGAAGCGTCCCGAGGAGCACATGTGTTGACCGCAGCAGCTGTCCAAGAACCAGGTGTTTCGCCCGGTGGGTTCGGCGTTGGCGACTGCAGCGTATGTCGGGTTAACCTGAAGTCCTTGCGAGCGCGGTGGCGGGAATTCCTCTTCGTCTGGTGCGTAAGTGGGTGGTGAACCGGGTGCGCAGTTGTCGATGTGTACCATGCAGTTGATGATGTTGGGTGTTTGTTGTGCAGATGTTGAAGAGCGCCTTGGAGGACTTGCTTGAGTGGAAGCGACTTGTGGGTCTGCTGCACGGTAAACGCGAGGGCGGTTGCAGTTGACCTTGGAGTGCCCGGAAGTCTGACAGTTGTGGCAGAACGGCGGCACGATGGTGAGTCCTCGGTTGTCACGTTGATCTTGCTTGCTGCGTCGGTTGTAGTTGTTGTCATTTCTTCTTTGAGTGTAGAAGACTAACTGCTGTTGCTTCCTTGGTTGTCTTTCCTCGAACAGATCCATCTCCTGTTGTTCAGCGTGAAGCTCGGCGCAGAGGTGCATCTCCGAAATTCTTCCGTGGGCTCGAAGAAGTGATCGTGTGGTTCTCCATTCTGGCCCGAGCCCGGCGAGGACAAGTGTCACGAAGCTTTCTTCAGTGATCGTTCCTCCGCACCGAAGCAGGCGGTCGCGGAGGGTCTGGCAGCGACTCATATACTGCATCGCCTTTTCCCCGGTCTTCATCTGTATTGTTGTCAGCTGTTGCATGAGTCTGCTTTGTGTCACGCTGTCGTTTGCTTGATAGAGGCACTTGAGATGATGCCATGCGAGTTCCGCGGAGTTTCCATAACTTCGATACGTTCTGATGCTCTGCTGCTCTTGTGGTGACAGGTTTCTCAGGAGTACCGTATACGCCAGCAGCGACTGATACGTGAAGATTTCTTGTTCCTTCCCAGTGCCGTTGCTTGGGAATGGCAGGGACCCGTTGAAGTATCCCAGAAGATGCGCGGCCTCCATCAGCAGCTCGAACTCGAAGCTCCAGGTAAAGAAGTCGTGTCCGTTGAACGGTGAGGATGTCTGAAGTTTGATCACGTGTGAGAACTGCGCCTGTAAACTTAAGATTTCATTCGGTGTTTGTTGTGAAGCAGCTGCTGTTGGCTGGGCACGGGGCGGCATGAATTCGAACGTCCCCGGCGAAGAATGATAAGGCGCAAAGGTAGGCGCTTGATTGTGTCGCCCGAAGGATGAGTTGTCGAGGCTCATCGGCGCTAATCCCATATTCCCTCCATTGCTCTGTGTTGAGTGCGCAGGTGTCCTTGTCTGCTGCTGCTGATCGAAGTGTGACATGAAGCTGAAGAATCTCTCCATGAGATTCGGGTCCACACTTGAAGAGGGAGACGGGGTCACCATCTCTGGTACTCTTCCCGTTGTTTCTTGAGCAGTCCCGGTCTCTGTCTGCAGTCCTGAGGTGTGCAGACCAGAGTTGCCGTGTTGAGTTTCTTGGGCGCTGGGTGAGCCCGTAGAGACTTTCTTGCCCTTGTTGTCCATGTCTTGTAATCAATGAAGTCGTTGAATTGAGTTGAGTTGCAGGTTGTTGATAGGACGTAGTTGCTGGGAGTTTGGTCTCTGACCAGCTCTCATACCATGTTGGGCTGAAAAAGCCCTTAGGATCTTTTGCAGAGACTAAGTCCCAGCTGTAGAGACTTGAGACTTGGAGTAGTGCAGCGGAAGTTGAGGCAGTTGAACCCTTGTACTAGTATGTGAGAACAAGTGATTGATTAAAGAAACAAGCATACAGCAATATATAGAAGATAAGAAAGCAGTTGCAGAGTACAGTTACAGGAACGGTTTATCGAGTCGCATAGCGACTCGATTGCCGCTTCGGTTACCATCCGTGATGCTGTAACGGTCAGTCGCAACCTCCAGTTGCGACCCTTTGAGTCCCAGACCCTTCGTGTTCTTTGTCCGCCCCCTCGTGTAACCTCCGTTGACTCGCGTACCCCTTGCAATCTTCCTCGAGTGTAGTGTTACACTTCAGAAACGCTTAAGTCTTTTGATGTACTTTCAACAATGGTCAACTGGAATGTTGAAGACGCGTTTGTTAAGCCGAAGGGCATGACCGTGTACTCGTAACTCCTCTACCGGGTCCAAAACGCCATCTTGTAGAAGTCAGCTTCGTGCACACGAATCTGGTGGCAACCACATTGCAGGTCAATCTTCAAGAAAAACTTGGTCCCGCGAAGTTGGTGGATGAGTTCGACGGCACGTGGAATGGGGTAGCGAGACTTGATGGTAACCCGATTCAAGACGCGGTAGTCGATACACAAGCATTCACGTCTATGGCATGCTTGTGTACTGCGGCCTACAAAGTCACTTTGGACCAAACAAATAGGGTGGTGAGTCTAGCTATTTATAACTCTCTGCTTTGTGCATACCCAAAGCATTATGAGATTTCCCTATTGCATGGCAGTGTGCTAACATTCTATGCCCAACTTATGTAAACGTAAGTTTACAACATAAAGTTTTGTAAACATAAAGACTCATAAAAGTAAACGACCAACTTCGAGTTGAGAGGAGATGGGATGAAAGGAGATGACAAAACTTTGGAAACGAGATGAGGGGAAATTTTGAAGATCTACCCCCCCCCCCCCCCGCGCCCGTCCTAGCTGGCCCCGCGCCCGTCCTCACGGCCCCCGCGCCCGTCCTAACGGCCCCCGCACCCGTCCTAGCTGGCCCCGCGCCCGTCCTAGTGGCCCCCGCGCCCGTCCTACCGGCCCCCGCGCCCATCCTAGTGGCCCCGCGCCCGTCCTACCGGCTCCTGCGCCCGTCCTAGCCGGCCCCCGCGCTCGTCCTAGCTGGCCCCCGCGCCCGTCCTACAGGCCCACGCGCCCGTCCTAGCCGGCCTAGCGCCCGTCCTACAGGCCCCCGCGCTCGTCCTAGCTGGGCCCCACGCCCGTCCTACAAGCCCCCGCGCGCCGTCCTAGCCGGCCCCGCGCCCGTCCCAGGCCCCTCCTAGCCGGCCCCGCGCCCGTCCCAGGCCCGCCCTAGTCGGCCCCGCGCCCGTCCTACCTGGCCCCTGCGCCCGTCCTCGCCGGCCCAGCGCCCGCCGCTACTGGCCCCCGCACCCGTTCTGCTGACCCCTGCGCGCGCCCTGCCCGTCGATCTCTGGCCCCGTGCTCACCTTCCCGCCGGACTACCGCTGATCTGCGTGCGGCCCGCTCTTCGTGCCTGCTACTGCACTGCACCCTCCCTGGTACGGTTCTCCATCACCTTGCATTGCACTGCACCCCCTACACCGCACGGCACCGCGCTGCACCGCACTCTACCGCCCTGCACTGCACTGTACCGCCCTGCACTGCACTGTACTGCCCTTCACTGTTCCTGATGGCGGCGGAGCTTCGCTTCGACGCTGAAGGCCAGCCTCTGGAGTTTGAGGCCTGGCTAGCTGACCTCCGCCGCCACCTCACTGGTCAGCGGCAGGATGGCCACCCGCTCTCGGCACATCTTGACGGTACGCTTCCCTGCCAAGACCCCCCTGCTGTGCTGCCCACTGACCCCACACCTGCTGAGCGCGAGTCTACTGCGGCCGCTGCCCTCGCTCGCTCTGTCTGGCTTTCCCGTGACGCTGTCGCCCAGCTTGCCATTAGCAATGCCCTCCCCCCGTCTGAGCGTCCTCGCTTTAGGTCTATCAATACCGCCCAGGCTTTCTTAGACGTTGTTAGCCGGCGCTATTCCGCCCCGTATGCTGCCTCGGTGGGTCGCCTGATCCTACCGATGCTCTTTCCTGACCTTGCGTCTTTCCCCACTGTCGCTGACCTGGCTGCCCACCTGCGCATGATAGATGAGACCTGGCGCGCTGCCTGCACTAACGCACAGCTTAGAGCCCACCAGCCGCCCCTTACCTCTACCCTCTACCTGCTTGCCACCCACCTTCCTGACCGTCTTGCCGCTGCTCGTGACCACTTCCGTAGCATTCACCCCGGTGACCTCACCCTCACAGAATTTGTAGACACCCTGACTGTTATTGAGACCCACCACCGCTCTATCGCCCAGGCAAGCGGTACGGTGCCGGTCCCTATTAACAGGGTTGTGCCCCCGCTCAGTGCACCTTCTCCAATGATTCTGCAGCTGTGGCTGAGACCGCCGCTGCAGTGCAGTTCCGTCCGGGGAAGGGCCGCCGCCCCAAGGCTGGGTGCGGCGGAGGTGGTGGGGGTGCCAGTGGAGGTGGTGGTGGAGTCGGGTCGTCTGGTGGTGGAGTGGACGAGGGGACCCTTCCAGGTCCAGCTGAGCAGCCGCCCCAGCAGCCGTAACTGCAGCAGCCACCGCAGACGAGGCAGGCGAGTGCCCTCCTGCCCGGGTGGCCTGGCGCTGGTGGTGGTCGTGCGCGTGGTGGTGTGCCGGGTGGCGGTTCGGGAGGCGTGCGCTGTCAGTACCAGATCCGGACCGGTCCTCGCCGCGGCTTCGTTTGCGGTAAGATCGGTCATGCCACTGCCCGCTGTTTCGTCGCCTGGACGACTTGTTTCGTCAGCGTTTCGGCCCGTAGCCCGACCTCCCGGACTGGCACAGTTTGCTTAGTCGTAGAGTTCAGATTTTTGACATGGACATGGATGCCATTGTTTCTGCCCTGCATGTGATGTATGCTGATGACTCTAGTGTGCTCCCCTCATATTACTCCTTGTCGCCTAGTGTAGGTGTGCATAGCTTAGCCTCCCCTGCTGCATCAGGCATAGGAGATTCTCCTTTGTTTAGCCTTGGTGCTTCCGCCGTCTCCCCGTTGCCAGACGCCACTGCTTCACTTTCCTTCACCTTGGACTCAGGTGCTTCCTGGTGTTTCTTCCGCGACTCTACTACGCTGACGCCGCTTCCTGTTCCTGCTGCAGTTTCTCTTGCTGACCCCTCCGGCGGTCCCGTAGTCGCTCGCAGTTCCACCACCCTTCCCTGTTCGGCGGTTCCTTCGGGCTCTCTCACAGGTCTGCATATCCCCTCATTCTCCAGGAACCTAGTTGGTGTCGGCTGCCTCCAGGACCTAGGCGTCACCACTACGTTCCCTGGCCACGAGCGGTATGCTGTCTGTACCGAGGCCGCCACTGGTGCCCCCCTGTCCACGTTCCCCCGGGACCCGGTGTCCGGCCTGTTCACCCTGGACACCGTGACCCCCCCGGCTGGGGCGCCCCTTCAAGTGGCTGCATCTACCCAGGTTGCTGCTGCCTGCTCCTGTCGGTCCCTCACTCACCCGACTCTCCTTTGGCACCGCCGCCTAGGTCACCCTGCGCTCCCGCGTCTGCGTCACATGTCCCAGCACGGTCTCGTCCTTGGTCTCCCTGGTTTGTTCCCCGCTTTTCCCTCCTCCCCCGCCCCACCTTGCACCCCTTGTGTCGAGGGTCGGCTTCGCCATGCCCCCCACCTTTCCCCCTACCGCCGCACCGCTGCAGACCCTGCACATGGACGTCTCGGGCCCTGCCCCCGTCCATGGGCCACGTCGCGAGCGCTACATCCTCGTGCTTGTCGACGACTTCACTCGCTACACCACATTTTTTCCCTTGGAGCGGAAGGCCGACGTGCCTAACGCTCTCATCCCCTGGCTTGTCTCTGCCCGTGTCCACCGAGGTCTCCCTGTCCTGCGTCTTCACTCCGACCGTGGTGGCGAGTTTGCCTCAGGTGTCCTTGGTCGCTTCTGTCGTGCGGAGGGCATCACCCAGACGTTCACCCTGCCGGACTCCCCACAGCAGAATGGGGTCGCTGAGCGACGCATCGGTTTGGTCATGGAGGTGGCTTGCACCTCCATGATCCATGCCGGTGCACCCCATTTTCTGTGGCCATTCGCCGTGCGCTACGCTACTCACCAGCTTAACCTGTGGCCGCACCCCCAGCAGCCGCAGGTTTCGCCGACCCTTCTTTGGACCGGGTCTCCTGGTGACGCATCTGCGTTCCACGCCTTGGGCTGCCTTGCTCACGTTCGTGCCTCTGGCACGGACAAGCTCACTGCCCGCACCCTTCCCTGCGTCTTCCTAGGTTTCCCCCTTGACACGTCCGACTGGCACTTCTACCACCCCCCGTCTCACCGGTTCTTTCACTCCCGCGACGTCACCTTTGACGAGTCCGTCTCCTTCTACCATTGCTTCACCCACCGCGGTCCCCCGGTTACTCCCCCCCTGTTCCTGGTCACTCCTTCCCCGGTGGTCCCTGCCCCCCCCCCCCTCCCCCTCCCCGTCCTGCCCCCTCTGGTGTGTCCCACGTCACCCCTCTCCCGTCAGTTGTCCCGGTCGAGGAGTCCTCTGACTCTGGTGGTCCTGCGGCGCAGTCCTCGCCGTCTGCCCCTCCCCCGGTGTCTTCTCGCCCACAGCCTCTGCAGCCGCCGTCGCCCCTGCTGTGGCAGCCGTCGTCTCCGCTGCCGTCGCCGCCGCACCCGTCGTTCCCGCCGCAACCGCCGCCGCCGTCGCAGCCGCAGTTCGTCGACTCTGGGGGTGCCTGCGTTGGGGCGGGTGCTCGTTCTGGGGGTGCTCGTTCTGGGGGTGTTCCTTCTGGGGGTGCCGGAGTGGAGTGTCCCGGAGGTAGCCGAGGAGCAGCTTGCGGTCCCGGTGTTGGTGTTGTGCCGCCGCAGCAGCAGTCCCCGCCGGTGTCAGCCCTTCACCTGCTCGGCCTTCTGTCCCCTGACCCTGCGTCCGTTCCTCTCCTGCCGTCTCCTCCTCTTCCTGTCTATGGCCCGGTGTTCCCTCCGCCGGACTCGTCCCCGGCTCGTCTTCCCCCTCGCTCCCCCCTTGTGTCCCCTCCTCTGTCTCCTGACCCGATGCCTCCGTCTCACGTCTGATCCCGCCGTCCCTCCCGCGCTCGTCCTGTCTCCCCTGTCCCGCGCTCTCACCCTATGTTGCTCCGTTCCCACGCGTCTCGTCCTCCCCTTCTACCGTCGCCTCCTCCGTCCTCTCTTACCGTTGCGCCTCCTCCTCTGTCTGACTACCTTCGTGCCGCTCGTTCTCTTGTTCCTCGGGTCCTCGCCTCTCTCGATACCGACCCGTCAGTTCCGGTCTCGTGTCTTAACGCTCTTGTCGCTGCGGTCGCGGACTTTGCCTCTACCCGCCGCCTTGACTACGCCACCGCTCTGGTCTCTGACCCTGCCTGTCCTCCGTCTGTCAGGGGTGCTCCTACCCTCGGTAGTGACGTCCTGGAGGACCGCCAGTTCGAGCTTGCTTTCCTGTCCGAGGCTGCTCCTCATCTCTGTTCCATGCTGCTAGTCCCTGAGGGTGACCCAGACGCTTTCGACATCCCGACGCCTCGCACTTACGCTGAGGCGACCTCGGGACCCTGGGCCTCCCAGTGGATAGCTGCCAGGGAGCAGGAGATGGCATCTTGGAGATCCACCGGCACCTTCGTCGACGCAGTTCCCCCGCCTGGGGTGAACGTAGTCGATGGCCGCTGGCTCTTCAAGGTGCGCTATGTGGCTAGAGGCTTCAGTCAGCGTGAGGGGGTGGACTTCTAGACCTTCGCTCCCACCCCGAAGATGACTACTCTTCGGGTTCTGTTACACGTAGTTGCTCAGCGTGACTACGAGCTTCACT
This sequence comes from Closterium sp. NIES-67, assembly GCA_027943415.1. Taxonomy (NCBI): domain Eukaryota; kingdom Viridiplantae; phylum Streptophyta; class Zygnematophyceae; order Desmidiales; family Closteriaceae; genus Closterium; species Closterium sp. NIES-67. The sequence continues at coordinate 127,821 of BQMB01001674.1, read as the reverse complement.
CCCTCGACTTCTCCACAGCCTTCCTTCAGGGCAGCCTCACGAGCAGGTCTACCTGCGTCGCCCTCAGGGCTTTACTGGCACCTTCCCTCCTGGGACCCAGTGGCTCCTGCGGCGTCCCGTCTACGGCCTGCGGTAGGCTCCCCGTGAGTGGCACGACACGCTGCGTGCTAAGCTTGCTGACCTGCAGTTCTTTCCATCTTCTGCAGACCCCTCACTCTTTGTTCGTGCTGGCCAGACTCCGTTCCTGATCCTTGTTTACGTGGACCATCTGGTCTTTGCCACAACAGACAGGGACGCACTGGCCTCCGTGAAGGCAGAGCTGCTGAAGAGACACACTTGCACTGACCTTGGAGAACTGCGCCATTAACTTGGCTTGCAGATCTCCAGGGACAGAGCAGCGCGCACCATCACTTTGACTCAATCACACTTGGTGCGCCAGGTCCTTCAGAGGTTCGGCCTTCAGTTCTCCTCCGCACAGCCCACCCCTCTTCCTGTAGACCACAGACTCTCCGCTCCAGTTCCTGAGGTGTTAGTAGAGCCCAGTGGTCCTTACGCAAAGCTGGTGGGTTGCCTCATGTACCTGACGACTTGCACTCGCCCAGATCTCGCATACCCTCTCAGCATCCTGGCTCGCTTTGTGGCCAAAGGCAGACACCGACCGCAGCACTGGTCTGCCGCTAAGAGGGTTTTGCGTTATCTCGCAAGTACATCGGGCATGGGGTTAGTGCTAGGAGGACGCAGGCCAGTGGTCCTTACTGGACACACAGACGCTTCTTGGGCAGACAACGCCGAGACACTGAGGTCTTCCCAGGGCTACTACTTCAGCCTTGGTTCAGGTGCCGTCTCGTGGAGAGCTACCCGCTCCTCGTCTGTTGCCCAGTCCAGCTGTGAGGCCGAGATCTACGCCGGTGCCATGGCGGCACAGGAGCTCCGTTGGCTGACCTTCTTGCTCACTGACTTAGGTGAGCGGCCTAGCTCTGCCCCGGTCCTGTACGCTGACAACAGGGCCATGATCCTCCTGTGTCAGGAGCCTCGACTCGAGGGCAGAGCGAAGCATATCCAGCTGCGGTACTTCCTCCTGTGCGAGTTACAGCAGCGCCGTCAGGCTCGCGTAGTACACTTGGCCTCCTGTGCCAACACAGCTGATTTCTTTACGAAGGCGCTTGCGCGTAAAGATCATCAGCGGCACTATTTACAGCTTGGTCTAGCTCCTGTAGCCTCTCACTTGCTAGGGCCTTGACTTTGTACTGTCCTTTATATATATTTACTCAGACTAGACTTGTGTCCTCACCCAGTGGCTGGACTAGTAGTGCCGCCCTGGTCTTGTTCTTGCCTTGCCTGTACTCCTGTTGACTAGTCTTTAGACCCAGTGGCTGGACTAGTAGTGCCGCCCTGGTCTTGTTCTTGCCTTGCCTGTACTCCTGTTGACTAGTCTTTAGACCCTTGTCTCAGGGGCTGGACTCCTGTTGACTAGTCTTTAGACCCTTGTCTCAGGGGCTGACCTCCCCCAATACACAGTTTGTCATATATAGTTACAGCATGTTGTGCTAATCTTAGGATAGGAGCAGAGTAATGCAGTATTGAGGTCGTGATTAAAGTGTTTCGAGTACAATTGGAGAACAGGGCAAAATACAAGCACAGCTAGCCTAGTAAGACAGCCTCGAGGGAGGCCACGAAACACATGCGAGGTGGTTTGGGGCACCTCTGGTATCGGGAGTGTCGGCAGCGACGACGCGTGTAGGCTTGGGATCTCGAACGTAGTTCGTACCTGAAATGTCGGACCCTGCCTGGACATCCAAAAGTCAGGGCTGTACTCGTTGTTAGCAAGGAAACGTCGAGCGCGACGGAAGGCTCGATGGGTCATACGTGGCTATGACCAATGCCACGGGATCGACTTTGATCTTACCTTCGTGCCTGTCAGATGTCACACCTCCGTGCACATCCTGCTTGCCATCACAGCATGCCAAAACCTCGAGCTCCGACAGATCGACGTAAAAAATGCATTCCTCTACGCAAAGGTTGACGCCCTGACCTTTGTAGAGCAGCCCCACACTTACGGCGACGGGGACCCACGAGTCTGCCAGCTCCAAAAGTCCCTCTATACTGGCATACTGTCCCACTTGCGATACTGTCCCACCAGAGTGCAATCAAGATTGCCATCAAACACGGCTTTGTCAATCACACCAAGCACATTGCCCTGCGATACTTGTTCGTTAAGGACGAAATCGACAAGGGAAAGGTGGACCTGGCATACTGTCCCACTTGCGATATGGCAGCTGGCTTCCTCCCCATATTGTTGCCATGCCAACAGTACCTCCATTGCATCGAGCTCTGTGGAATCTCCAAGTGCGCCAAGCTCGAGCACCTTCAGCAATGAAGGGGAGTGCTACGATAAGGAAATTGTTGCATCCCTAAAAGTGCCACTCGAGCCGTAATCTGATCCATATCCATCTCGAAGACCGGCACATGACGACGAATACGTCTTGGCTAGTCTAGCTGCTCCTACGCGGTCCCGAAGTGGAGCCAGAAAAGGTCGTCGATGCGGCGGTAGTAGTGGGCGGCGATGTGACCAAGACAGCCACACATGGTGCCACGAAGGGGACCAGACTGGTGCTGGTACTGGCACCTCACAGACTTGGAGCTGCCACCCAACGTCGAGCTGCTGTGGCCGCCACCGCGACCACCACAACCATACTCGCCGGGCCACGTTTGCGAATGGGGTCCCATGACTGCCGCTGCTGTTGCTGCTTCTACTGCTGCTCCTCTAGGGCGTCAGCCCCTGCAACTCGTCTGCACCACTAGCTCTTGCACCACCCCCACCACCCCCGCCACCTCTGCCACCAAGCCCTCCCTTGGGGGTGCTGTGGGCGCTGACCTCGAGGAGGGTTCTGGTTCTTGGGGTGCGCATTCTGGGGGTGCTGGTACGGGGGGTGCAGTTGTGGCCAAGGAGGTAGCAGTGGTGTGGTGGGCGGTTCTGGTGTGGGCGTGGAGCAGCAGCAGAAGTAGCAGGAGCAGCAGCAGCAGCAGCTGTCGCTGCCCGTGTCCGCCCTTCGCAGCCTCGGCCTTCCCTCCCCCGACCGACCGCCCGCGCCTCCACCAGCGCTGCCTCGTCCCCCTGTATACGGCCCTGGGTTCCCTCCGCCAGACTCGACTCTTCGCCTTTTCCCTTGTTCTGGGTTCTCACCATATGTTACTCCAGTCTCGCCCGTCTCGTGCGCCTCCCGCTCTTGTTCTCCTGTCGCATCCTCATACGTCTCTCTCTGTCTCCTCGTGGCAATGACGTCCTTTAGGACAGGCAGTACGAGCTAGCTTTTCTTTCTGAGGTAGTACCTCATCTCTGCTCCATGGTGCTAGACCCTGAGGGTGACCCAGATGCTCTTGACATCCCGGCCCCTCGCAACTATGTTGTGGCGACTTCTGGTCCTTGGGCCACTCAATGGATAGCTGACGGTTTGACTGTCGGTCAAAGGTCAACGACCATTGCACTCTGTGTGCCGCGTCTTAGATTGGATTCGGCGAGGGTTAAGGCACGAGTGTCACCTTCAGGAACGCAACAGATGTTAAAATTATAGAAGTTATAATTTAATATAGGCTTGGTAGGTTGTTACTGAACCTTTCTGTAGAGGGTACAAACCCCTTCTTGTACTCTTCTCTCTTCCTAAACAACACCTTTCTTCTCGACTTTCTCTCCCTTCCTAGATCCGTTTTCCTCACGCTATTCCATGGCGGCCTTCTTCCTAGTGTCCTAGCCTACCTAGCCTCCTAAGTTTAAGAACCTTGAGTCCTAAGTTTCTAAGAACAGATTCCTTATTGTTACAAAGTCTACGGTCCTAAACTGAATGTGTGGCGACGATGAAGTATGTACACTTGCGTTCGGATGGAGTGTAGGTTGTTTCCGTTCCACGTGCGTGGGATGTCTGTGGATCGCGTGCATTGCCGATCGCTCAAGAAAGGTTAGGCCTTGTTTGACCAAACCCAACCACCAACAAATGTGGTAAAAGGTCGTATTGTGAGAGCTTGCGATCATGTGCGTTTATTAGACGTTCAGTGCACCCACAACTCCCAGTGCAGAAAGGCCTGTAGACCTTGCCCCGAAGATCTCAACGGCAACCCCAACAGGTCTCTGAACAGTGTTGGCCTGCACAAAGAAACTGGCATGCCATGATCACAACCATAAGTGGATTTCCACACCCTGGGCCCATATTAATGTACATATAGACACCCTCTGTTGCCACCCACAAAGGTTGCTCTAAGCACCGTCGTCCTTCGTAACAAAACACCTCCCTTCACGTCTTTTTTACTTTGATGCTATACTCTCGCCCATAAGCCACTATAAAAAATGTTTGATACACAAATATGGCTGGTTGACGCCAATCACAAGACAGCGCGCAGATCGTGCCCAACGAATGCTTGCCATACGATGGAGCAATCCTACGGTCGTGCTTCAGTGGCGCAGGGCGAGTGCCAGTTGGTGCTGAAAGGGGTTTTCGGCAAGCAGTCTTCGAAGTCACTATTCCTTTTTCGCCTCCCCCAACTCTTGTCGTACCCCCCATCAAACTGACCACCTGCTCAGGCTTCCTCATTTCTTGTTGTCACATTGATATTCTTGCTAGCCAGTCATGCCGCTAGAGCACATAGTACGCCCAAGATCCATTGTGACCCAGCCAGCCAGCCATGGGTAGTCAGGAGCTCCAAACAGGAGATTGGCATCGCAAGGAGCGCGTAGCACTTAAGGACTACAAGACGGGGTCGGATGATGAATCCGAATGAGCCAAGCGGAGTAGAAAGAAGAGGAAAATATCCCGGGAGGAAACTGGCGATGGGGTCCGCGAGTACCGGAAAGCACACAAGCTGTCGGTGAAAGTGGGCGACGACCGGAAAGGCGATGAGGAGACATTGGAGTCGGATGGTGCTGCTGGGGAACCATACGCAGCCAACGTGCCTGGCGGGCTTTGAAGCCCGCCTAAAATGAAAGGGAGTTGCGAAAAATCTATCGGGGATCTCGTCACAAATACAGGTGAGCTAAGCGTGGCTAAGCCCACTCCACGCCATGTAACCTGCTGCATCCGTTGAGACCCCTACAGCCAACGCCTGACCTTGTGCGCTGACTGTCCCCCATGCAGATCCCCTGGAGGCTGGTCCGCCAGATAAGCGGCCCAAAACGGAGACGAAGAAAGAATGCGCAGCGCGAGAGCGAGCTGAGCGGAAAGCGGCCAAGTAGTCCTCGGCGGCTGCAGAGAAGGCTGCTGAGGTGGAGGCCCATACCCAGAACAACACGCCTGACATGCCCGCCACACTGCACCCCACCTCTGGCGTAGCGGTTGCAATGGAGGGGCCTGGCCTTCTTGGTGCCACCACGGAATAGGTCGTTGGTGCTGACGCGGCACCGGTGGCGGACAATCGTCCTATCACGGCGGCTACCGAGGCAGACACCGGGGCATGGGCGATTCCGGAACCAGCGGCAGTCATTACCGCTGTCGCGGGTCCGCCGATGGCAAAAGCGGCGGTGTGCAACGGCCAAGGCACAGCAGCCACCAAGCTGGAGCAGCACGGCAAAAACCTGGCAGGGGGGGGAGGTGAGGGTGGGCCAAGCAAGGCGGCGGAGCCGGAGCTCGCTCAACCTCCCCCCCCCCACGCAAACGGCACCAGCCATGAAGACACCGGGTCGCGAGGAAGTCCGCACCACGGCCTGCGCGTGTGACGTCCCAAAGGAAGATCGGCGGAACGGTGACACTGGGGGCTGGGACCGGCGTGATGGTGATAGCCGTCGGCCAAGAGGCGATGACTACGATGCGTCTTGCGGTCATGGCGGCACGGATCCTGACCCGAAAGAAGAAGAAGCGCAAGGTCAGGCACCAGTCCAGCGACGAGTCCGCTTCCTCCTCCTCCTCCGACAGCTCCAACTCCGGGGAGACTTCGACTTTGGAGTCCAACTACTCAAGCCAGAAGGCTGAAAGCAGCGAGCAAGTGTCGCTCGAGAGTGAGTCGGACGGCGGGCGGCACCGACACAGGCACCACCGCAAGGACCGGCACAGCGCACGCGACCATCGTGAAAGGAGAAGAGGCAGGGGGGAGGGGGGCAGGAGGAAGAAGAGGGGGAGCCCGTTGAAGCTTGTCAGTGACCCCACGCGGGGGCAGGGGAGAGGGGACATGGGTGGCCGGCACAAGGCCCCGGTGGCCAAGAAGACCACCACTCCATACAAATGTTGGGACGACGCATCCTACAGTGGCTCAGCCTCGGAGGGTCCGCTGCTTGTTCGGCTCAAGGACAAGAAGAAGGTGGTGTTCGGGGCATATGGTCACCCAAAGGAGGAGGCGGCAGAGGATGATGGGGATAGGCCCAAGAGAGGCAGGAGACAGGCGGACAACGCGGAGGACGATGGTTTTGGCGCACCAGCAGCGAGGATGGCATACAAAACCGGGCGGGAGCTGCGCTTTGAGAAAACGACAAAAGAGACCCCCCCTCACGAAGAAATGGAGCGCCCCTAGCTTACCAGTGGGAAGAGGAGATCTGACCACGACCGCAACACTCCAACGACCCTGCGAGATGGCGACGACACCTTGGGCGGCATCCGTCCATTCACGCCCCTCCCACCCATTGCACTTGTCGCAAGGGCCACCTCACAACACCGGCAGGCGGGGAGGGTGGCGCGCCAGACCCAAGAGTATGGGGGATGCCCCCCCATGGAGGAGAGGACCGAGCCCATGCCGCGCCAGGCAGGCTTTGTTCCTCATCAGGCGGGGAGTGTGGATGGGATGGCATGGCGGGGCCTCATCTTGGAGTCGGTGGCACGTGCTACAAGCGGGCTGCGCCCGGCTGCGCCCGAAGCTGCGGGGTCTGCCGATGATGCTGAGGCTAAATGGCGTCGGACAATGGGAGACGACCGTAACGCTGGCAATCTCACTTGGGATTCCCTTGCACGCATGAAGGAGATGTCTTCAGACCTGTCCGCCACCCGCATGTTCACACTTCTCCGCGACGCGGCTATGGAGGTTGTGTAGCTGAGGAGGTCCGGGGTGCAACACCTCCCGCGTTTGGGTTCGGCCTCCAGCGACCAAGACGAGGCGGGCGGCGAGAGTGTGGGGGGTAACCGCCCACAACTAGGGAGGCGTGGCATGCACCCCTTGAAGCTCATTCCTGTGAGTCTCCGCAGTGGTGCCTAGCATCTCCCTCATTTCTGCCAGGACGAGTTTGCTCTGTATCTCCGCTAGTGTCCTACCACAGTCCGGCCACTTCTAAACGACTCCCATGAATTGTTCACCCCCTAAAAACTTGCACCCCCCCTCCTCCCCAACTCCCCCTTCTTTTTCTCCCTGGCCGGCCCCCTGCACCTTCAGATGGCGCCCACACCATCCTATCTCTACGGTCGCTAGTCGCGACGCTGCCTGCCCACCCGCGCGGATGGTTCAGCAGCCTCGCTCCTGGCCTACCCTACCCCTCTGTCCACCCCCCCACACCCTCCCACCTTCCCACCGCCTCCCCAATCCACCTTTTTGCCTGTCCTCGGGAGAGTCTCTCAGACCCCACATACCCAGCGCCCCTCTATACCCCTAAGTACATAAAGTATTTTTCACGGTTCCTACTCCTTTTCCTTCCACCCCCCCCTTCCCCCCCCCCCCCCCCCCCCTTCCCCTCCCCCCCCCCCCCCCCCCCCCCCTTTTCCCCGTCCCCCCCCTAAACCCTAACCCGCCCCCCATCCCAGATCCATTATGTACTAACCCAGCAATGGCACTAACCCACCTCCGCGCTATGTACACGCCCATGCCAGGTCGACTACGGGCTCGCGCGGGTCAAGAATCCGACCATGGCCCTGTCCAACTCGCACCCAAAGAACAAGACCTGGGTGGACAGCATTCATGAGCTCATGCGTGAGGTGGTGATTGACTGGTTTGACCGGCACCCGAGGGTCTACAACGCAGAGATGAAGGGCTTCAAGTGGGGGAGGCATGGACTGTACATCCATCACAGTGGGTTCGAGGAGGAGTGGAAGGAGAAAAAAGGGAAAGGCGGTGGGAAAAAAGGATGGCAAGGGGGCGACTGGGGTCAAGGTAGAAGAGGCGGAGGCCTAGGGATGGGCAAGCAGTCGACTTGGGGGCGCAGTGACGAGGGGGGCTGTAGGGTAATGCTTGCGGTGATCATTGGTGGCAATGGCACTACTCAAGCCTAGCAGGTGGGGAAGCACGCCCCACAGTCAGGGCAACAGCAGCAGGACGCGATCGGGAAGGAGGGCGGTGACCATACCAGGTGCAAGAGGAGGCGAGGCAGGATGTGGAGATTCAGGGTCATGGGGGGGGGGACGGGGGGGAAGAATCGTGGTTTCAAAAGGCACAGGGCAGACAGCTACCAGAAGCAGAGTTATTGTAGCAAAACGGCGACAGCAGCAGCGGCGAGCAGGTGACATAGCAGGGCCAGACGGCGACATGTGTGGCAGGGGTCAAGGACCGGCGCATTGCAAGCAGTTGTGTTTGTATGGGCGTAAGCTACAGCAGCAGAGGGTGTGAGGCAGAAGACAAATCAGGGACACTCGGAGACACGCATGGCCAGGAGCATATGGACTGCGCATTCCTGGATTAGTACTTGATCTCGACACCCGGGCTGGGGTTTGGTGTCAGGTACCGCGGCAGGAGTAGGCAGGCTGGGGGTCAGCAGGATGGGATTGGGGCAGCATGGAGGAGTGTGGCTGGCCGCCCCCTGTTTAGTTAGGAGACTAGCCCAGATGGCTCCCTGACTATGGCTGCCACGCAGTTGGCTCGGGAGTAGTAGTTTTGGGTCCCACGTGGGGGTGGTGGCAGTCGTGGCCAGGTGGATGCCAAGGATTTTGTGATGTTTTATGTATTTTCTACCTATAATAACAAGCTTGCATAACATTTCGTACATCGGTCTCTCAATATGGCGGATAATAATACAAACGGGTCACACCATAACGGGTATAGCAACGTGGCTATTGTACGCTTTAAAAACACATCAAAACATCTGCACAGTTACTTCGAAGAAACCTTGTTATGGTTAGCGCGAACGTGGAAATGCGTTTGCAAAAACATCGACGCACCTATCGAAACAACACAGCCAATCGTTTATGTTGGGTGGCGCAAATTATTTATGCAAATGTTGTCGAAGCATTTGCAAAGTGTTCAAATCTATATCTATACGGTATTTTCACCCCCTTGTTTGCAAAACGTTTGCAAAGTGTTCGCACTAATGCTTCGCGAGCGTTTTGCGAGCACTGTTTTTTTGCGATGATGCTTCCCAGGTCGGTGTTGAGAGATGTAGCGCGTTTGCTAAAAGCGGGGATGCTGGCTTTCAATGACGCGATACGCGATTGGAGTGCGAAAAGAGCCGCCTGTGTGACCTGAGAAGCGCCGGACGTTGTGAACGTAATGGATGTGATGATATCAATGCATGCAATACATTCCTTTAACGCGGTGATGCTGCTCTGGAGGGCGGAAATTTGTGCCTGAAGCGCGGATGCCACCACCGATGCTTTGTCTTTCAGCGCGGTTGCGAGCTTGTCGAGGGATTTCGTCAGCGCGCCTTCTAGCGAAGAGACTTGCGCCTGCAACACGGATTTTAGGTCAGAGACACTGTTGTTGAGGCTGAGAAAGATGTTGAGTTTGACGGCGACGCTTGCTGGTCGATTTGGGACGCGATTGCTGAGCAGCCCGATGGAGATTAGTCTAGCCTCGGCGCATGAGACGAGCAGCGCTGCAATGACGAATGCCACAAATGAGAACGCTACAGCAGCACGAGCCATGATAGCAGAGAAAAGAGGCCAAGGCATCGAGAAATTGGAGTATTCAGAAATATATTGCAGCTGGTACTACGTCACCAAAAAGTGAACGTCCCAAATGTGTTCTGAAAGTATGCGGTCCGAAAAGTGTCCGAACCCTGCCCGGAAGCAATCCCCATTCACTCCAAATTCCCATGCTCCAAACCAGCCTCCGAAAAGTGGCCGCCACCTGTCCCAAACCAAACCAACCTCCCAGGAGGTTGGGCCACTTTCGGGACACATTTGCCTAGGGAGAGGTGCGGGGGGCTGGCTTCGGCCGATCGGACGGCTGACAATCCAATTTTCTCGTCAAATTTCAGCTTATCATTGATCGTACATTTCTAGCTTTGTGCCATCGGATCTGCTCGTCAATGATCTAAGGGTCCGAAATTTTGTGTCAGTTTATGTAACTTTTCATTTACGAATGGCAATGATTTTGCCCAGCTATGGAACATGCTGGTGTTCCCAAGCCTCCAACTAAGCTTATCCACACCTCACACCAAAACCCAGACTTCTTACAAGCTGCCACGTCATTTGTCCAAACCTAGACCTCCCAAACCCAACCAGCCCCGTGCCTCCCTCTCCATATTCTCCTTCGTCCCCCTTGCCCCACTGTCATTTCTCATTTGCACTTCGACATTTCAGATCTTAGCTTAGCTTGCACCGCCCTTACCGCCATTACCGCCATTACCGCCTTTACCTCCATTTCCAGCCCACCGCCATTTTCACGCTTTCTCTTTCTAAAGCGCATTGCCACCGCATTGCATCGCATGCCTCTCTAGCTTGTCGTAGCTGATCGTTTCTGTTTGTTTACCTTCTTTGAAATGCGCAGGCCCATATCGCGTGGTTGCCTACAGTGGCGGAAACAATTGTCTGTATGTTTTGCATAAATTTGGGGTTTTAGGCTTTCAGACCACTATAAATTAAGTCTTAATGTTTAATGGTCGTACGATTTGGGAGGGGCATATACTGGATGTGTTCATAGCACAAATATCCAGAATAGTACATTGGATCTAACTCATATCCCAAAAGACATATAAAGGATACATCCGGACAAATATTTCCAAGCAGAGAGAGCAAACTTCAGAATTGCGTATTTGGTACATAGCCCACCGACCTTTGGCCTTGATCACCACCCGCACCCTCCTAGGCATGTTACCTACGAGGTTAGTACAAACCTCGGCAGGGAACTTCTTGCACTCTTCGTGGACCCACCATTTAACATAAGGGTGTGAGCACTAGGAAAATCGCGAAAAAGTTGGGCGTAGGCTAGAGTATTGTGCACGAGTTTGGATTGTATGGTATATTTGAGACTAGCCATGCTGAGTTGTGGCCAAAGATGCAATCAGCCGGTCGGGCACATCTTATCACGGATCGTCTTCATCGTACCATTGTAGGGTAAAATCACGAATAGAGCGGCCAAATCTAGCGTAGACACCACGAAGCTGAGGGTAACGATGCACGGTTGAGTGTGCACCCTTGCATTTAAAAAAAAACACTAGGGTCTGCGGGTCTCGTCATGGTGCACCAGTCATAGAAGCCAAGACTGTTCTGAAAAATAATCAGGGGCCAGCTGCAATTTGTGGAGTCGCATGCTGAGTGGACAATTAGTGTTCGAAAGCATGTGATATGGTCAAATGGGACCAACATTAACTGCTTCAGCTCCACTGGATTCGTGAAGGCACAACCCTGCAACACCACCAAATCAAACAGACGGTAAACTATGGGGACAAGGATCGGTGATGGTGTGGGGATGTGTGACATGTGGGGGGGTGGGGTTCTACGCAAGATTGACGGACACATGGAGAGGCCCTGTATGAGGGCATTTTGCATGATGAACTCGAATTGAACCTCCATTTCTATAGCATTTTCCCCTCTGAGGTCATCTCGGTGCGGACAATGACCCCAAGAATTTGATATGCCTAGTGCATGAATGACTTGGAGAACATGAGTATGTAGCCTTGGAGTGGCCTTCTTTCTCACCAAACCTCAACCTCTGGGCTTACCTGAAAAGGGAGCTGGCCAAGCAGAAAAGGCCTTCCTCTGGAATGCTAGAGCTTTAAGAGTTGGTTCAAGAAGAATGGGAGAAGATCCATGCCGAGGTTTGCTCTAGGCTCATCGACAGCTCGCCTAGGAGGGTGCGGGCGGTGATCAAGGCCAAAGGTCGGTGGGCTAGGAACTAGAAGCACACTTTTGAAGTTTGCCATCCCTGCTTGGAACTATTTGTCCGGATGTACCCTTTGTATATCTTTTGGGATATGAGTTAGATCCAATGTACTATTCTGGATATTTATGCTATGAACACATCCAGTATGTGCCCCTCCCAAATTGTACGACCATTAAACATTAAGGCTTAATGTATAGTGGTCTTAAAGCCCAAAACCCCTAATTTATGCAAAACATACGGACAATTGTTTCCGCCACTGTATTTCCACCATCGCGCTGCTGCATTTGTCAAGGCAAGGCTTTGCATTTATTGTTGGTGCCTCGTCCTTTTTTTTTACGACGCTGTAATCCCCGAGATTGTTTTCCGTCATGCTATGCTACTCAGCTCTCGCACTATTGGATTGGCTCTAAGCTAGCACTCTTACCTCCTGTCCTCCGTCGAGGTTCTCAACATACTATCGAATGCGCATCTACGCTTATATTTCAACCGCCGCCAGCCCCATTTTTTCATGGGTTCGTATTTCCACTATCTTTGTAACGGATGAGAGCCATTCATCACTGCCCACGGTCCAGAGTCCCATTGCTTTGCAGGAACGAGGCCTATTCATACGAAGGTTTAGTTTTTTTCTCTAGCATTTGTTTGGCTTATCACTGCTATGACATTTGCTTTCCCTAATATCTAACGCACGGCCATCAAAGACGCAGCTTTGGAGTGCAAATTGAGGCGTAAATTAGTTGCACTAGGTGATATTCTCCCCAAATTTTGGGATTTGTTAGTGTAGATAAATTTCTGGTCCTTGCACTGTTTTGAATTTATATTTCATGGTGTGATTTGGAATGTAACGTTTCACTGTAGTGCAACATTTGTAAGTCCAATCAATCACGCACCTATAGTGAGGATTATGAACAGCCATGATATTTGTCAGATACTGTTGGGGCTTTTGTCGGACAATTTCCACTACGACAAATCCCCCAAAAATTGTTCGATTTCTGCACCCTAAAGGCCATACCTTTTACCTGAGTGTTATGAATTAATAAGAGTAATAACAGATAGTGTAATTAAGGAGTCGTGATTCAAAAGTGTCAATACCAATAAGGGCCTAGGTATTTATAGGCACGAACAGAGCTAGCTGAGAACCACGCGAACAGGTTGGGGCGGTCCGGGCGGCGAAAGCCACGGAAGTGCTGTGCGTCTAGGTTTGGGTTCACGACATGGTTCAGGACCGAAGAAGTTGGCCGAGCCTGGACTTCCGAGAGTCGAGGGGATATGCGATGTAGTCGAGCATAGTAAGGAAAAGGAAATTTCCTTAAACCCCCCCCCCTTCTGGGATGAGACTACCCACATCTGGGACACATCTTCGGTGTAAATAGTCCCGGGCGACTTTGTGTTTGCCGAGCATAGCTGCGGGGACCCAAAGGTCATCGTCAATTGTGCGATCGACCCATCATACAAGGAAATCAACGGCTGCTGTATCTCGATGTCCTCGTACGCAATGAGCGAGAATCTTTGACGGCTCGATCGTTGGCTCGGGTACTGGGTTGACCGTAGGATTGATGTGTTGACGGTCGAGATTAGTCGTACTCGGGACAAACGGTCGCAGGAGACTAATGTGGAACGAATCATGGATTCGCCAGTCGGTCAGTAGTTGCAGCTGGGAGGTGACTGGTGTCACCATGCGGATGATGCGGAATGGGCCGCAAAATCTTGGTCGTAATTTATTTGGGAGAGGAATTCCCAAATTTCTGGTGTCGAGCAGGACCAATTGCCCAGGGGCAAGTGTTAAGTCTCGGCGTTGTCGGTCAGCTTGTTGCCTAGCCCTCTGGTTGGCTTTTAGGATGGCATTGGCGGCTTTTTGCTGAGACTGCTGGAATTTTTTTACGAACTGCTGAGACCTTGGTGCCGGATTTTCTATCGGGGGCGATAGAGGGGTTGTCGGATCTATCCCATAACTAAGGAAGAACAGGGACTAAGTAGTCGTGGCCGATTGGGCGTTGTTATACGAAAACTCGATCAAGGGAAGGGCGTCTTCCCATTGGGCCAGGTCTGTGCACGTCATGCAAATCAAGTCTCCATTGTCTGGTTGGTGCTCTCAGTCTGGCCGTCCGATTGCGGGTGGTACGCCGTGGGCAGATGCAGACGTGTGCCATACTGCTGCCAAGTTTTTGTCCAGAAGTTGGACGTGAACCGAGGGTCACGCTCGCTGATGATTGCTGAGGGGATGGCGTGTAGCCGCACGATATTCGTGAGGAACAGTTTCGCTGTCTGCTCGGCAGTAATCGTCGTCTTGCAGGTGGTGGAGTGGGCCATCTTGGTCAACCGGTCAACGACGACGAGAAGCGCGTCGTTACCACTTGGACCAGCTGGCAGGCCAGTGACGAAATCCATCGTCACTTGTTGCCAGGGTCGGCTAGGTGGCTCGAGTGGCTGCAGCAATCCAGCAGGTCGAAGCCAGGAAGACTTCATGCGTTGACACGTGGTGCAGGAGGTGACATACAGCTGCACGTCCGTCGGCAAATCGGGCCAGTAATAATTTGGCTCAGAAAATTGGCAGTTTTGTCGATGCCGTAGTGACCCGAGAAATTCGAGTCATGTGCCTCCTGGATCAGAAAATCCCGTTGGGTACGGTAGGCGGGAACCCAAATCCGATTGGTACCGGATTTTTGGTAATAGGCTCCTTGCTTGACCGTCAGTTGGGGATGACTGTTGGTGGTGAAGAATGGGTCAGTATTGTATCAGTGGGTGAAAAGGCCAGTTAGCGGCGGATTAACTTGGGTAATTAGGACGGCGGCGGTGTGGATTGAAGGGCGGGTCAGTGCGTCGGCGATGTTGCTAACCCCCCGTTTGTAGGTGACTCTGTAGTGGAAGTTGGACTCGAGGTATTCGGGCCAGCGAATCTGTCGGGGATTCAGTGTCGGTTGGGCACGGATGAACTGTAGCGACTTATGGTTTATTAGGACTGTCACATCAGTGCCTGTCAGGTAGAGGCACCAGACTTTGAAAGCATGAACGATGGTGAGTAACTCCTTGTCGTGGACAGGATAATTTCGCTCGGCCGGGTTCAGTTTTCGTGACTCGTCGGAGATGGGTTGGAGGCCTTCGCCGAAGTCTTGTAACATTACTACGCCAACGGCCAGATTACTAGCGTCGGTGATGAGCTTGAACAGACAGTGAGGATCTGCAATCCGAAGAACCGGAGGTGTTGTCAGGAAAATTTTGAGCTATTCGAACGCAGCCTGCTGCTCTCCCCCCGGGAGAGAAAGCTGCTGTCAAATCCTTCAAATGCTGCTCCCGGGTAGTGCTGTAGACCAGTATGTTGTCGAGGTGCACGATGACACATTTGTCCAGCAGCGGCCGAAAAAACTCGTTCATGGTTAACTGGAACGTCGAAGGCGCGTTTGTTAAGCCAAAAGGCATAACCATGTACTCGTAACTCCCGTACCGAGTCCGAAATGCCATCTTGTAGCAGTCAACTTTGTTCACGCGGATTTGGTGATAACCACCTCGCAGGTCGATTTTCGAGAAGAATTTGGCTCCGCAAAGTTTGTCGATGAGTTCGTCGCCACGCGGGATGGTAACCCGGTTCAAGGCACGGTAGTCTATACACATAAGTAGACCCCCATCTTTCTTCGGGGTGAACAATATTGGAGCTGCAAACGGTGAGGTGCTGGGGCAAACGAAACGTTTCTCGAGCAGGTTGTCCAGCTGGCGTCAAAATTCATCCAGCTCAGGCTGAGTCGGCCGCCATTGAGTCTGAACAGTAGGCTGCCCGCCAGGCTCTAGCTCGATTTTGTGGTCATGTTCTCACTTAGGTGGCAAACCCATCGGTAGGTCATCTGGAAGCGTGTTGCTGAATCACCATTGCCAAGTCATCCGGGATAGCTGCGCAGAGTTTGTCAATGTCCGTTGGCGCCTCGACAGCCGTTGATGCGAACCATCGGACGGCATACAGTTGCGCCTCGCAAATCATGGCTTGCTTAATTGTCACTGCACTGACCGTCGATGTGGTCGAATCTTGACAACTCCACTTGGGTAGTCATCGCCACTCGCCACTTCATTTGATGCGACAATCGCATGTTCGCCAGTCAATGCTCGGATTGTATTCGCACAGCCAATCACGTCCCAGCAGCATGTTGCAGCCGTCCAAAGTTGTCGCCAGTATCTTCGTCGTAAAACTGAAATTTTCGCCGCATGTTACTCGCACGTGAGGTACCCGCTCCCGAATTGCAAGTGGTGTTTCATCACCCAATCTCGCGTCGATTTTAGGCATGCAGTGCTCCGGTTGCAGTCGTAAAATTTTCACCTTCGTCATATCCATCAAACTGTGGCTTGCCCCACCATCAATGAATATTTTGATGCGGGTGTCGCCAACTCTTCCTTCAACTAGCACAGGGCGATCAACTAGTTCATCACCCCTATTCAGCCAGGAATGGCCGATAGCCCAAATCGGCACTATAACATGGTGGGGGTGGTGGCGTTTGGGCGACGCAGTCAAGTGAGTAGGTGGCCCATATGCTACTGACGATCTCCATTTCCCGACTGCTTCTTGTCGTTAGGTTAGTTCTTCTTCAGCTGCGAGCAGTCCCTCACCATGTGACCTGGAAGGTTGCAATGGAAGCAGGTTCCCAAAAATACTCGGGCTGCAAACACGTCCACGCCGTTGATTGATGTGTGTTGGGGCTGGCCTCGAAAGCGATTTCCCTCCCGGAAACCCACTCTCGCGAGTCCACGTCGTGCGTCCAGTGCGTCTGCTATGCAAACTATTTCGTTGAATGTGGCCTGGGCTCGCAGGACGATCTCTTGCTGAATCTCCGGCTTGAGACCACCCATGTAGCAATCGATGCGCTCGTCTTCGCTAAGCCCTTCGATTTGGTCGCAGATTGCCAGAAAAGACGCCGTGTATTCTTGGACAGACCCCAACTGTCTCCACATCCAAAGCTTTGTGCGAGCATTTTCGCGCATGGATATGTGCTTGAATCTGCCCTTCCACGCTTTGCCCCACGCTTTCCACATGCGGATCGAGGCCGATCCAAAGATCGGTTCTGCCTGAGCCGTTGATGAAATGTGCTCCCCATATACCGCCCGTTGATTCCCTGCCGAGGCTCCTCCCTCGTCTAGATACACGCGCCACCAGTCGAGTGCTGGTCCCCTCAGCACCGACACAGCCAAGTTGACACGTGATGCGTTGTCATTAATACTTGCTGCTGTGAAGAAGATTTCCATGACGAACAGCCACCCGCTCACTGTAGTTATCTTGTCGGTCGGGTTGAACGGTGGTGGCATCGGAGGTTTGATTTTAATGGCCGCCCGCGGCTCGCTGTGGACTTCTTCAACTGCTTCAGGTGTCGCCGACGCCCTCGCTTTTCTCGCAGCATCTTCATCTCGGGTAACAGGCCGCCCCTGATGCGTTTCACCTCGCGTCTGGCGAAGCAACGAGTTTTCGTTGCGCAGTGTCTGTACTTCGCTTCCCATCTACTTGAACTTATCGGCGAGTTGTTGAAGCTGGGCCTGCAGTGTCGTCGCAGTAGCCGCCTTGGCGTGCAACTCGTCAAACTCCTCCTGAGTCACGTTCCTAACACTACGACGGGCAGAGGTTTCCGGCGTGGTAGGCATGCTAGAAATTTTACCTGACAAGTCTGAGGGTGCACACGCTTTTAGTTGGAGGAGCTTTAACGAGCTTTCACCAACTGCAGGCCAACCCCCTATCCTGTCGGGTCCTCTCCCGATATAAACGGACTACTCTACGGAAGACTAGGCGGGCAGGAACGGAGCTCTGATACCAACTGCTATGAATTAATCAGAGTAAGAACAGATAGTGTAATAAAGGAGTCATGATTCAAGAGTGTCGATACAAATGAGGGCCTAGGCATTTATAGGCACGAACAGAGCTGGGCGAGAACCACGCAAACAGGTTGGGGCGGTTTGGTTGGCGAAAGCCACGGAAGCACTGCGCGTCTAGGTTTGGGTTCACAAAATGGTTCCGGACCGAAGAAGTTGGCCGAGCCTGGACTTCCGAGAGTCGAGGGGGTACGCGCTGTAGTCGAGCCCAGTAAGGAAAAGGAAATTTCCTTACACCGAGAACTGTCCGAAACGCAAATCCAAGAACACACCTGTATCTGTCAGAAATGTTACTTCTCGGACAGTTTTCGGACAACACATTTTGGTGACGTAGTAGGCTTAGTTGCTGGTCACTGTGGTTGGTTCGTAAGCTTGGCCGGTTCGACCTCCAATTCTCACCCCAAGCCGACCTCAAGTGCTTGTGCGACGATGCTTGACGGTTGCGCGGCGGCGATCTCGCTGAGTGAAGTGCGGGGGGCTGGAGGTTCCTCACAAACCTGCTTCCACCAATTGCCCAGCTTCACGCGGAATTGGTTGTGCGACTCGGTTGTGTGCGGTGTGGTGTGGAGTGA
Organism: Closterium sp. NIES-67; assembly: GCA_027943415.1. NCBI lineage: Eukaryota > Viridiplantae > Streptophyta > Zygnematophyceae > Desmidiales > Closteriaceae > Closterium > Closterium sp. NIES-67. The sequence continues at coordinate 109,480 of BQMB01001674.1, read as the reverse complement.
GGAGGGAGAAAACAAACAACAGTGACACCTGCTCCATTACGTTGTGCTTTGGGTCGTCTCTAGAACTAGGTAGGTATTCCTTGCAAAGCTGACACAAAAAATTCGGGTTTTCGTGAGACTGCGATTGCGACTCACTAGATACGGACCGACTTCCTCGGGCCGAGAGTCCAACCCCTCCACCGGACAACACAACGACGCCCCTTTCCGCGGTAACACCGCCTAGTCGCACAAAGGAAGCCGCAGCCAATCCAGCGAGTCGCACAAATTTCTCCGCGTGGTTGTGACAACAAGAGGAAAGAGAGAATTCAAGAGAATTTATGAATTCCCAAAAATCAGCATTCTCATTGGCTTGCGTAGCATCGGTTTGCAGGAGTAGCAGAAATATTCTTCAAAATTGCCACAGTAGCAGCGACTCATCCAAATGTTTTCAGAACCTACATCCCCAATGTTAGTCTAGTTCTCCCAGTTTCGTGTGTGTGTTGGTCTAAACACTCGTCATCTGGGTGATCGCACTTTTGTCGACCGCAATCCCTAGCCTACTTTTTTTTTTTTTTTTTTTTTTTTTTTTTTTTTTTTTTTTTAGAACCAGTTCAGATTACTGATGTGCATCAGACCTCGTCGCGCGGGGAACAGTCTTGCCTCGTATATAGAACAAGTTTTTTTTTTGGTATTTCCAACTCTGTACATGGCCCTTTTATACATGTCCATTCTGTACATTTCGGTTCAGGGTCTACAACCAGGTGTTCGTTTAAAACGCCGGTTTCGTTTCGGGCGGCAGCGATTGTTTGATCTATGTAGTGATTGTTATGCTGTACAGTCACTTGCCTGAGGAACCCATGTTTGACAGAGTCGCCCTCTGTGCGACATTACAAACCTGGCCCAAACTTGGGGTTATTTGAACCAAATATGTGACTCAAAAATTGCCATTGAAACGAGGACTTGGGTGTACAAGCACCCAAACAAAATTGCACAAATGGTAATTTACTATACAGGTCGACCTGAACCGAAATGTACATAATGCACATGTACAGAAGGGCCATGTACATATTCAAAAATTCCAAAAATCTCTTGTACTATACACGAGGCGATCTGACGCACGTGAGCAACTTGAACTAGTTCTACAAAAATTAAACATGGTATAGATCGTGGTCAGCAAAACTGTGATCACCCTGGTAACGAGCATTTAGACCAACACATAGTCGAAACTAGGAGCCCTAGAGGACATGCAGTACGAGCTAGCTTTCCTGTCCAAGGCCGCACCCCATCTCTGCTCCATAGAACTTACCTAACGACAAAGAAGCAGTCGGGAAATGGAGATCGTTAGTAGCAGATGGGCCACATACTGACTTGACTACGTCGCCCAAACGCCACCACCCCCACCAGGTTATAGTGCCGATTTGGGCTATCAATCATACCTGGCTGAATAAGGGGGGTGAACCGGTTGATCAACCTGTGCTGGTCGAAGCGAGATTTGGCGACACCCGCATAAAAATATTCGTTGATGGCGGGGCGAGCCACAGTTTGATGGATGTGACAAAGGCGAAAAAATTGCGACTGCAACTGGAGCGCTGCATGCCAGAAATCAACGCGAGATTGGTTGATGGTTCACCACTGGCAATTCGGGAGCGAGTACCTCACATGCGAGTTACATGCGGCGAAAATTTCAGCTTCACGACGAAGATGCTGGCGACAACGTTGGACGGCTGCGACATGCTGCTGGGACGCGATTGGCTGCGCAAGTACAACCCGAGTATTGACTGGCGGATGGGTGACTGTCGCATCAAATGGAGTGGCGAGTGGTGAAGACTTCCAAAGTGGAGCAGTCAAGATTCCGCGACATCGACAGTCAGCACGGTAACCATCAAGCGAGCTATGATTCGCAGGGTGCAACTGTACGCCGTCCGATGGATCGCATCCACGGCTGTCGACGCACCAGCCGACATCGACAAACTCTGCGCAGCTGTTCCAAACGATTTGGCAACATTGATTCGCAGGCACGCAGACATTTTTCCAGATGCACTACCGGCGGGTTTGCCACCTGAGCGAGACCACGACCACAAAATCGAGTTGGAGCCCGGTGCGCAACCTACAGTTCGGACTCAATGGAGGCTGACTCAGCCAGAGCTGGATGAACTTCGACGCCAACTGGACTACCTACTTGAGAAAGGTTTCGTTCACCCCAGCACCTCCCCGTTCGCAGCTTCGATCCTGTTCACCCCGAAGATCGATGGCGGTCTACGAATGTGCATCGACTACCGCGCCTTGAACCAGGTTACCATCAAATCCCACTACCCTATCCCACGTGCCGACGAACTCATCGACCAACTTCGTAGGGCCAAGTTCTTTTCGAAAATTGACTTGCGAGGCAGTTACCATCAAATCCGCGTGAACGAAGCTGACTGCTACAAGATGGCCACCGGACCCGGTATGGGAGTTACGAGTACACAATTATGCCTTTTGGCTTAACTAATGCGCCTTCAACATTCCAGTTAACAATGAACGAAGTTTTTCGGCCGCTGCTGGATAGATGCGTCATCGTGTACCTCGACGATATCCTGATCTTGAGTACTACCCGGGAACAGCATTTGAAGGATTTGGAAGCAGTCTTTTCTCTCCCGCAGCAGCACCGACTCATCACCAAGGGCTCTAAGTGCGAGTTTTTGAAACAAGAACTGGAGTTTTTGGGACACGTTATTTCCATCGATGGTGTTAAAATTGACTCGAAGAAGATCGCGACCATACAACATTGAAAACCGCCGGCTGATCTCCGCGAACTTCAAAGTTTCTTGGGGTTTGTGAATTATGTTCGCCGGTTCATTCCGAATATGGCGGGAGTAACTTCCCCTCTCATGGATCTCCTGAAGAAAGTCAAGTTTAATGAGTGGGGGGGAGAGCAGCAGGCTGCGTTCGACCAGCTCAAACGTTTCCTGACTACACCTCTGGTTCTTCGAATTGCAGTTCCTCACCGTCCGTTCGAGCTCATCACCAACGCTAGTGACCTAGCTGTTGGCGCAATACTGTTACAAGACTTTGGCGAAGGACTTCAACCCATCGCCTACGAGTCACGAAAGCCGAATCCGGCCGAGCGAAATTATCCTGTCCACGATAAGGAGTTACTCGCCATCGTTCACGCTTTCAACGTCTGGCGCTGCTACCTGACGAGCGCTAACGTGACAGTCCGAACAGACCACAAATCGCTACAGTTCATCCGCGCCCAACCGACACTAAATCCCCAACAGATTCGCTGGCTCGATTACCTCGAGTCAAACTTCCACTACAGAGTCACCTACAAACGGGGGGTTAGCAACATCGCCGACGCACTGACCTGCCCTTCAATCCATACCGCCGCAGTCCGAATCACCCAAGCTAATCCACTGCTAACTGGTCTATTCACCCATGGATAGAGCACCGATCCATTCTTCACCACTAACAGTCATCCCCAAGTGATGATCAAGCAGGGGGGCTACTACCTAAAATCCGGTACCAATCGGATTTGGGTTCCCGCCTACCGTACCCTACGCGAGCTACTAATACAGGATGCCCACGACTCGAATTTCTTGGGTCACTAGGGGAAAACCGAGGAAGACACAGGGAAGGGTGCGGGCAGTGAGCTTGTCCGTGCTGGAGGCACGGACGTGAGCAAGGCAGCCCCAGACGTGGAACGCAGACGCGTCACCAGGGGACCCAGTCCAAAGACGGGTCGGCGAAACCTGCGGCTGCTGGGGGTGCGGCCACAGGTTAAGCTGGTGAACGGCGTAGCGAACGGCGAACGGCCACAGAAAATGGGGTGCACCGGCATGGATCATGGAGGTGCGAGCCACCTCCATGACCAAACCGATGCGTCGCTCAGCGACCCCGTTCTGCTGTGGGGAGTCCGGTAGGGTGAACGTCTGGGTGATGCCCTCCGCACGACAAAAGCGACCAAGGACACCTGAGGCAAACTCGCCACCACGGTCGGAGTGGAGACGCAAGACAGGGAGACCGCGGTGGACACGGGCAGAGACAAGCCAGGGGATGAGGGCGACAGGCACGTCGGCCTTCCGCTCCAGGGGAAAGACCGAGGTGTAACGAGTGAAGTCGTCGACAAGCACGAGGATGTAGCGCTCTCGACGCGGCCCATGGACGGGGGCGGGGCCCCAGACGTCCATGTGCAGGGTCTGCAGCGGCGCGGCGGTAGGGGGAAACGAGGAGGAGTGAGGGGCACGGCAAAGCCGACCCTCGACGCAAGGCGTGCAAGGTGGGGCTGGGGAGGAGGGAAAAGCGAGGAGAGAACCAGGGAGACCAAGGACGAGACCGTGCTGGGACATGTGACGCAGACGCGGGAGCGCAGGGTGACCTAGGCGGTGGTGCCAAAGGAGAGTCAGGTGAGTGAGGGACCGACAGGAGCAGGCAGCAGCAACCTGGGTAGACGCAGCCACCTGAGGGGGCGCCCCAGCCGGGGGGGGTCACGGTGTCCAGAGTGAACAGGCCGGACACCGGGTCCCGGGGGAACGTGGACAGGGGGGCACCGGTGGCGGCCTCGGTACAGACCGCATACCGCTCGTGTCCAGGGAACGTAGTGGTGACGCCAAGGTCCTGGAGGCAGCCGACACCAACTAGGTTCCTGGAGAACGAGGGGATATGCAGACCTGTGAGAGAGCCCGAGGGAACCGCCGGACAGGGAAGGGTGGTGGAACTGCGGGCGAGGACCGGTCCGCCAGAGGGGTCAGCAAGAGAAACTGCAGCAGGAACAGGAAGCGGTGTCAGCGTAGTGGAGTCGCGGAAGAAACACCGGGAAGCTCCAGAGTCCAAGGTGAAGGAAAGCGCAGCAGTGGCGTCTGGCGGCGGGGAAGCAGCGGAAGCACCTACGCTAAACAAAACAGGAGATCCTACGCCTGACGCAGCAGGGGAGTCTAAGCTAGGCACACCTACACTAGGCAACAAGGGGTAATAAGGGGGAAGCACACTAGAGTCATCAGCATACATCACATGCAGAGCAGAAACAATGGCATCCATGTCCATGTCAAAAATCTGAATACTACGCCTAAGCAAACTGTGCCAGTCCGGGAGGTCGGGCGACGGACCGAAACGCTGACGAAACAGGTCGTCCAGGCGACAAAAAGAGCGAGGAGTGGAGTGACCGATCTTACCGCGAGGACCGGTCTGGATCTGGTACTGACAACGCACGCCTCCCGGACCACCACTCGGCACCCCACCACGCGCCCGACCACCGCCAGCGCCAGGCCACCCGGGCGGGAGGACACTCGCCTGCCTCGTCTGCGGCGGTTGCTGCGGCTGCTGCGGAGGCTGCGGCTGCTGCTGCTGCGACTGCTGCGGCTGCTGCGACTGCGGAGGCGGCGGCTCAGCTGGACTGGGCAGGGTCCCCTCGTCAACTCCAGCACCAGACGACCCGACTCCACCACCACCCCCTCCTGCACCCCCGCCGCCCCCGCCTCGCCCAGCCTTGGGGCGACGGCCCTTCCCGGAACGAAACTGCGCTGCAGCAGCAGTCTCAGCCACAGCGACAGAGCTGTCGGAGAAGGTACACTGAGCGGGGGCACATCCCTGAAAGATAGGGACCGGTACGGTACCGCTCGCCTGGGTGATGGAGCGGTGGCGGGTCTCGATAACAGTCAGGGTGTCTACGAAGTCGGTGAGGGTGAGCTCACCGGGGTGAATGCTAAGGAAGCGGTCGCGGGCGGCGGCAAGGCGGTCAGGGAGGCGGGTTGCAAGCAGGTAGAGGGTAGACGTAATGGGCGGCTGGTGGGCTCTAAGCTGTGCGTCAGTGCAGGCAGCGCGCCAGGTCTCATCTATCGTGCGTAGGTGAGCAGCTAGGTCAGAGACAGTGGGGAAAGACGCAAGGTCGGGAAAGAGCATCGGGAGGATCAGGCGGCCCACTGAGGCAGCAGGAGGGGTGGAATAGCGCTTGATGACAGCATCTAAGTAAGCCTGGGCGGTGGTGATGGACCTAAAGCGAGGGCGCTCAGGCGGGGGAAGGGCATTGCTAATGGCGAGCTGAGCAACAGCGTCTCGGGAAAGCCAGACAGAGCGCGCAAGGGCAGCGGCTGTAGTGAACTCACGCTCGGCAGGTGTGGGGTCAGTGGGCAGCACAGCAGGTGGGTCTGGACAGGGGAGCGTACCGTCAAGGTGTGCGGAAAGCGGGTGGCCATCCTGCCGATGACCGGTGAGGTGGCGGCGAAGGTCGGCGAGCCACGCCTCAAACTCCAGGGGCTGGCCTTCAGCGTCGAAACGAAGCTCCGCCGCCATCAGGAGCAGTGCAGGACCGTACAGTGCGGCGCAGTGCAGTGCAGTGCGGCGTAGGGCGGTGCAGCGCGGTGCAGGGCGGTGCACGGCGGTGCAGTGCGGTGCAGCGCGGTGGAGGGCGGTGCAGTGCGGCGTAGTGCGGTGCAAGGCGGTGCAGTGCGGTGCAGCGCGGTGCAGGGCGGTGCAAGGCGGTACCGTGCAGTGCAGTGTGGTGCAGGTGATGAGGAACAGTACCAGGGGGGATGCAGGGCCGGGGCAGTGACGGCGAGCGGGCCGCACACAGCTCGAGGCAGGACGGGTGCGAAGGCCAGTAGCAGCGGGCACCAGGCCGGGACGGGCGCGGCAGGGCCAGGCAGGGCGCGACGGGGCCAGGCGGGGCGCGACGGGGCCCATAAGGGGCGCAACGGGGCTAGGGGGGACGGGACCGGGCCCAGGATGCGCGGCAGGGCCCAGGGGGGGGGCGCGACTGGGCTAGGAGGCGCGATAGGGCCTTGGAGGGGCGCGGCTGGGCTAGGAGGCGCGATGGAGCCCAGGAGGCGCGTGAGGGCCCAGGAGGGGCGCAGCTGGGCTAGGAGACGCGACGGGGCCCAGGAGGGGCGCGGCTGGGCTAGGAGGCACGAAGGGCCCAGGAGGGGCGCGGCTGGGCTAGGAGGCGCGACGGGTCCCAGGAGGGGCGCGGCTGGGCTAGGAGGCACGAAGGGGCCCAGGAGGGGCGCGGTTGGGCTAGGAGACGTGACGGGGCCCAGGAGGGGCGCGGCTGGGCTAGGAGACGCGACGGGGCCCAGGAGGGGCGTGACTGGGCTAGGAGGCACGAAGGGCCCAGGAGGGGCGCGGCTGGGCTAGGAGGCGCGACGGGGCCCAAGAGGGGCGCGACTGGGCTAGGAGGCACGAAGGGCCCAGGAGGGGCGCGGCTGGGCTGGGAGGCGCAACGGGGCCCAGGAGGGGCGCGACTGAGCTAGGGGGCGCGGCAGGGCCCAGGAGGGGCGCGACTGGGCTAAGAGGCGCGGCAGGGCCCAGGGGGGGCGCGACTGGGCTAGGAGGCGCGTTAGGGCCCAGAAGAGGCGCGACGGGGCCCAGTAGGGGCGCGACTGGGCTAGTGGCGCGACGGGGCCCAGGAGGGGTGCGACGGGGCTAGGGGGGCGCGACGGGGCCAGGAGGCGCGGCAGGGCCCAGGAGGGGCGCAACGGGGCTAGGAGGCGCGACGGGGCCTAGCTAGGGTACGGGCGGACGCGGTAGGTGGGGGATCCTAACTTACTCGTGATACTATGTTAGAATGAGAACTGAATAATGGAGTAGGGAGAGAGTACAGGTGAATATACCTAAGTGTTGTACCCTCTAAGAGATGGCCCTATACAGTCTATGCAAGCATAGGAGATACACATGTTTGACATGATGGTGTCCTCAGGACACCAGTGGGCCAGATTTAGGACAGACAATTATGGTGATGTGACGCTCCAGCACTGACGCTGCCGCATATGCAGTTGGACAAACGCGGCATCCTGGAGCACCGTGTGCTGGCACTAGGTCTCTTTGGTTGTCAAACATGCACTAGAACCAAAGGTGTGGGGCGTTGGAGAACCAAGAATGCGGCATGAAAGGAAGACGTAGTAGACAACGAGACGTGGTCGGTTTGGGCGGAGAGCAGATTCTGGCATGAAAAGCGGATTTCGGCATGGAACGTGGTGTGAAGAAAGGGTGGGTTGAGGTGGTCATGTCACATGCAAATAGTGAGGCTCTGCTTAAAGCACGCTCCGTTTATTCATACATATTGACTTTAGACACGTCCATTTATGGATCATAATATGGCCTAAATTACGCATGTTTCCTATTATTTAAATGCATTTGAAATCAAGACACATTCAAATAATGCGTGATGCAAACCAATTGTGTCTGCTTCCTTCACCCCATTTTGAGGAAGTGATTACCATTGTTTTTATAAAGCATGACGCTCAATGCAGTCTTGTGGCGTGTAAGGAGCAAACCTAATAGAGGATGGAGACTTCCCGCCACTCATCTCTTTCCGAGGAGAAAATATCTGAGGGCGTGGTTCTTGCGGGTCCGCTCGGCGTTCAGATCAGATATTTTTACGGGAAACCCAGGTTCGCAAGCTTTCGTCAGCAAACTACTGTTTCGTATCGGGTGCGAGCACGATGAAAGATCTCATCAGATCATCTTGGCAGCAAAACGATCTGCGTGAACTGCTCCCTGAGGTTCAAGGTACAAATGGGCTTGCAGCCACGAATTGCTCGAGAAAGGTGGGACCAACTTGAGGGAAGCGGATTGCCTAGGCATGCAGTCTAGACGGTCTGCGAGGAGGCCGCAGGACTCGTAGGCTTACTCCAGCTCTGAAAGGCGCGCTTTACGTGTTCAGTGATAACTAGTTCCCGAGTGACTGATAGTTTCGAACACTCGTTCAGAGGTGCCTCCAATCAGCGGGAGCGGCCGCGTGCGAGTAATCGTACACTAGTCAATATTAGCCGCTGCCGCGGCGAGTAGCGTCGTTAACTTTTACATCCTAGCACCTGCGATTACTCGCTTCAAACAGCACCTGAGCTTCTAGGGAATGCCGGCGCTGCCCGTTGCCCTCTGAGTCCGGCAGAACACGTGGCAAGCTGATCGCGCCAGCAGGGACGTGATCTGACCGGGGGATTGCGTGGCAAAACACTGCTTTCGCCAGCACCGGAATCGACTTGAATTAGGGGGAGAAAATTGGGTGGAGAGAGGCCGAGAGCAATGGATCCGGTGGTGGTGGATTGCGGATCGGGCACGTTCAAGGCGGGCTACGCCAACCCTGACGCCGACCCCCCTGTGGTGAGTGCATCGCTAAGCGGGCGAGAAACTGAAGAAAAAAGGTTCCCGTGGTGCTGGGTTGCGGGACAGGCACGGTCAAGGCCGGCTAAGCTCACCCTGACGTTGATGCCCCTGTGGTGAGTGCGTCTTGAGACTCACCTTAAGACTGGCACTGGCGCAATATTGACTCGAGGACTGAGAGCAATGGACCCCGTGGTGACGATTACGGGTCGAGGCGTCCCAAGGCGGGGTACGCTAACCTTGACGCTGACCCCCCTGCGGTGAGTGCATCTCGACGGTTGGATTCGAAAGAAATGGATCCGACACTCATTGATTGCGGGTCAGGCACGTTCAAGGCGGGTTGAGCCAACCCTGCCGCTGGCCCTCCTGTGGTGAGTGCCTACCAGAACGGGTGAGAGACCCAAGAGAAATGGATCCGGTGGTGATGGATTGCGGGACAGGGACGTTCACAGCGAATTATGACATTCCTGACGCTGACCCGACAGTGGTGAGTCCACCTGGATACTTGAGCTCGAGAGAAATGGATTCTGGGGCTACGGATTGTGGGTCAGTCACGCAATGCTGGGTATGCCAGGCCTGAAGCCTATCTTCTGTGGTGATTGCAGCTTGAGACGCCCTTTATGGTTGAATTGACTCGAAAGAAAGAGACTCGAGAATCGGGTTCCAGGTCACGGCTTCGAGTCAGGGGCGTTCAAGCCCCACCCTGAAGCTGGAAACTCACGGCCCCGGTGTAATTCGCAGGTGCAGTGTGACTAAAGTTCCGCCCCTGTGCGGTTTATTTCTCGGTATCTGCAGGCTAGGTCCGCCAGTGCTCCAAACTCAGCGCCGTTAACACCCGTGCCACTCTCAGTTGTCCCCATGCTACCTGTGCTTCTCGCAACCACTCATGCAACCTTGCGCACACGTGTGTGTTCCTGTGAGTGTCTCATCATCTGTACTTCTTTTTCCAGATTGTCCCCAACCGTTTCGTGGCAGCGCCAGGAGAGAGCCCAGCCACCAATCTTGAGTTCACTCAAAATGCATCTGTGTCTGTGTGCCATGTATGTGCTCGCGTCTGTGCCATGTGCGTGCTCGCCTCTGTGCATGTGTGCCCATATCCAGATTGTTCCCAATCGTTTCGTGGCAGCGCCAGGAGAGAGCCCAGCCACCAATGGCGTGGGAGACAGCAACAGCGGTGAAGGAGGGGGGAGGGTGGTGGTGGGGGTGGAGCGCGGGCGGGTGGTGGACTGGGGAGTGATGGAGGACGCGTGGCGCTACATGCTTTACGAACAGATCGGGTGGGAGGAGGGCGGCGAAGGGGCTGTGCTGCTGTGTGAGCCCATCCTCACCCCCAGAGTAGGTTTCCGTACTCAGGCGAGCCAACTTGTGTAGAGTTGTTGAAGGATATGATCACCCTTGGAGTGATGGAGGCCTCGTGGCACTACATGCTGTACGAAAAGGTGGGAGGGTGGGAGGGTGGGGGGAAGGGGCCGTGCTGTGCTGCTGTGTTGTGTGAACCCATTCTCACCCCCAGGGTAAGTCACACTCGTGTGTAGGAATACGTCTTGGCAGTCGGAGGGAGGCAAAAGAGGGCGACGAAGGGGCTGTGCTGCTGTGTGAGCCCATCCTCACCCCCAGAGTGAGTCACACTCATGGGTGAGGTGTTCAGCTGGCTCAAAGGTGCCTCCCGCTTTTCGCCTTGTAGCGGAGCAGCCCGTCCTTCCCATTGCACTCCTCCATCTCTCCGCTCCTTCCCCCTTTCTCCTCTCCCTCCCTCCCTCCCTCCGGCCTCCCTTCCCCCCTCCCTCCCTCGCTCCCTCCCTCCGGCCTCCCTCCCTCCCTCCCTCCCTCCCATCTCTGTCAGGCCGACAGGGAGCAAGCAGCGCAGATCCTCTTTGAGTCGTTCAGCTGCGGGGGCCTCTTTGCAGCGGAGCAGCCAGTGCGTTCCTCGTTCGACTCCTCCATCCCCTCGCCCGTTCCCCCTCCTCCTTTCCTCCCTTCTCTGCCGCCCTTCCCAGGCCGACAGGGAGCAGGCAGCCCAAATCCTTTCCGAGTCCTTCAGCTGCACGGGCTTCTCTGCAGCGGAGCAGCCAGTGCTCTCTTCTCCCTTCCCTTTTCTCCCTTCCTTACCAGGCCGACAGGGAGCAAGCAGCGCAGATTCTTTTCGAGTCCTTCAGCTGCGCGGGCTTCTTTGCAGCGGAGCAACCAGTGCTGGCGCTCTATGCTCTCGGGCGCCTCTCCGGCTGCTGTGTGGACCTGGGCCATGGCAAGACAGGTGAAGGGGGGGCTGCTCCAACGCCTTATAACGCGGATGCATGCCTTATATTGCGGATGCCTGCCTTATAACGTGGTTTCCTGGCTTATAACGCGGATGCCTGCCTTATAACGGGCTTCCCAGTCCCCCACATATCTCCGCCCCTTGTGTCCCTCCAACATTTCCTTCCCGCCTGGCCCTCCTTCCGGCCACAGCCACCCATCCAGCCGTTCTCCTCTCCCAGACTCCTCAGTTGAGCAAGAAGGACAGCTAGTCCCTTCCTCTGCTTGGTGCTGGCCAATTCACATGATTGAATTCTGTTCCTCCCCCAGTACGTCCTTGTATCAAGTAGGTGGCATGGTACAGGCATGGCAGCTGAGAGAGAGAAACAGAAAACAAAAACAAAAACAGGCAGCATCAAACGCCTAGCTCTCTAGACTACGGCGACCCTAAGGGTCGCCCAGGTCGGGCTCGAGGACCTGGAGCAGGTCGCCCAAGGGGAGGGGCTCCGCGGGGAAGCCCAGCGGGCTTCCCTCAGCTGCCAGGGCCTGGTTGATTTTCGTGTTGAGGGCGACGGCCTGCCCGCGCTGCAAAGTCACCAACCAACGTTGGTGGTACTCGTGGAACAGCTTGGTGGCCTCGCGTGAGGTAGGTGCAGCGTCGTACCGACGCTTCGCGGCCAGCTCGGCACAGGCGCGGAGAAGGTGGAAAACCCCCGGGGAGGTGAGTCCGTAGGTCTCGGCAGCCAAGGCGTAGAAACCGACCCACTCGGGGCGGGCCGGCAGGCGATACTTGCGCTCTTTCCCGCGGGCAGTGATTCGGACTGCCCACCCAGTACCGCGGCGGGCATGCTCGTCCTCCTTTGAGATGGGGTCGCTGACGGTCAGGTCAGATCCAAACCGCCCCCAAGTCTGGGTGGCAGATGGCCACGTCCGCCCGGAGGTTCGTGACGCGGGTGAAGAGGTTGGTCTCGGTGCAGGTGATGAAGCCCGCTTCGAGGGCGATCCGCGCGCACTCGTCGCGGAGGGCGTGGTGCGTGCCGGTACGTCCTGGGCCCGTGTCGCACCGTAGGTGGTTGGGGAGTCGGGGGTCCTGAATGTTGACACGCCGCCAGCAGTCACAGCGTCCCGGCGTAGAGTGCGGAAGGCCGAGGCGGACGGCGACGGCGGTGGAGAAGTGTCTGGGGGAGAGGCGCAGGGAGGGGGAGAGGGCGAGGGCGTGGAGCCAATCCCCCGCCCCCGGACCCATAAGGGAGAGGAGGCGTTGGGTATGCCCCTGGAGCGGGTTCAGGGGCAGCTGGCGAGCTTCTTGCAAGAGTGTGGTGAAGCGCTCCACCTGAACCTGCAGAGCCAAAGCCCGCTGTAGTTTGGGTGGGTCGGGGGAAGCCCGCTCTTCCCAAAACAGCTCAGCAGCAGCGTCCGGGAGGGCGGCTTCCAGCGCGGCCAGCCGACGCGGCAGAGGGGATGGAGCGCCAGGGTCGGGGTTGAAAAGGGGCAGGAGCTGTCCCAGTGTAGCGGGGAGGGTTGGAAGGAGGCCACTGAGCAAGTGCGCAACAGCCGCCGTGGAGGTGAGATATGCTGCTCCTGCCTCTGCAGCCGGGTTGCAGATCCCAAGCCCGCCAAGGGTGGTTGGGATGGAGGCTTGCGCCCATACCTGCCGCTTCTCGAGTCTGGCGCGGGGGAGCAGCAGGCGGCAGGCAGCCAGCGCTGCGTGGAAGAGCCGCTCGCCCCAGGCATCCCACTCCGCCTGGGGAAGGCACTCCGGGGGGTTCGAGCGGAGCAAGTAACTGGCGCGGTGGGCAAGGCCGCGGGTGAGGAGGAGAAGGGCGATCTGGGGATCCAGCTCCGCGATCAGTGGCAGTGGGGCGGCGGCGGTGTCGAGGCGGTCGCGGATGGCAGCGGTGCAGGCGTCCCCCGGCCCCATGGGACTGCCGAGGACGCGCAGGCATGTGGTGCTGGCGGAAACGCCAGGCGGTAGCGTCTCTGGCGGCACACCCTGTGGGCCCCAGGCTGCACACTTCGCTGGGTTGTGACGGAGGCCACAGCCACCAATGGCGGTGGTGAGGTGGGCGAAGGCAGCAGAGCACGCTGCAGGCGGACCCAGGAGCGTGACATCGTCCGCGTAGGCGAGGACAAGTACGTCGGGGAAGGCAGCGGCAGTTTCCTTGAGCGCGGGGTGCAACCCCGCCGCAAACAGCAGGGGACCCATAGGGTCCCCTTGGCGGACCCCGCGGGCGCTGGCGAGGGGGGGGGAGCCGAAACTGTGGTCGACATGGATGGAGGGCGGAGGGGCCACCATACGAGAGCCGCACAAAGATGGCGGCGCGTTCAATCGTGTTGAACGCGTTTGAAACGTCGATTTGTAGAGCAATATGTCCTGAGTTGATGTCAAGATAGGCGTGGGTGATGTGGATTATCACTTCCGCGCCGCTGGGGATGGCGACTCCGAACTGAATGGGGGTTAAGTGGAGCTGGGCAGGCCGCGTGGCGAGGTGTAGCGCTGCTTTGGCGATCAGACGGTGGAGGCACTCGCCAACAGCTATGGGCCGAGTGCCGCCTCCTGGCTTTGTGAAGGCAAGGAGGCGCGAAGATGTGAGCAGCGCGGAGGCCTCGGGGCAGAGGGCACCAGCGAGGGCCGCGTTCGTGAGGGCTAGGAGGTATCCACAGATGTCGGAGTTGTGGAGCGCCGCGTTGCGCAGGGTTTCGAAGGACGTCCCCGAGGGGCCAGTTCCTACGGCATTAAGTAGCTGGCTGATGATGTGGCGGAATGACTTAGCTTAGATAGTTAGCTTACGCTCGAGGGCGTGTGAGTGAACCCACTTTGGGATGTCAAGAGAGGCAGGTGGGTGGCGAGAATGGAGCACGGAAAGCGTTTCGGCGGTAGATGGGCTGACCGGGGTGGCTTCCAGCGCTTGAAGGGCTTTTCCAAGGTTCCCCCGCTTAGCTAAGCCTGTGGCACGAGACAAAATCCCAGTCCTGTCAGGCATGTGGCGCTGGGGGGGAGGGGGAGTGAGGGCGGCAACAGCTTCGGCATAAAGATCTGCCCAGGAACCCCGGCGAAATGAGTCCAAACGACGCTCGACTAAGGGCCATTCAGGGTAGTGCCATCGCGGAGGGTAAGGCGGGCAAGAAATATCAGAAGGTGCCAGGCTGGCACTCAGTCCGGGTCCTTGGCCAATCGGAGGAGCGGGGTCAGCAGACAGCTGGCGAATTGGTCCCGAATGGGGCGGGGTGGGTGTCGGGCAAGCGGGGGTTGGCGACTGTCGCGAAGGGGAGCGATATCCCAGCTGGCGACCAGGTCGAAAAGATCGTCCGGGACCGCCAGCGTCTCGGACGAGTGAAATTGGGGATTTGGGTTCGGAAATTCCTCGAATTCCGCATTTCGCTGGTTTGGGGCGGCTCGGGCCCCATTCCGCCTCGGGCCCCCTCCTTCTGCAGCACTGTCCTCCCCAGTCACAGACTCGGAGTTCCCCTCGGAAGAAGGGGAATATCTGGAGTCACCCGATCCCTCCTCACCATTCCCAGCACCTGCGCCTTCTCCACCAGCAGCCACCTCCCTTAGTCTGATCTCAGCACTGCTGGGGCTCTCCGCCCTGGCCTCCGCCCCCGAGTTAACAGTCGTGTCAGCCAATATGAACAGCCTGGACGAACGTGCCGCCTGCACCTCCCCGAGCTATACTCCTCCCCGCTCCCCGCCGTCCTCGTCCGCGATCCCCCGGCGTCGACACGGCGGTAGCCGTCGACGGCCGTCGAACACGCCCCTGCGGGGTCCACCAGCGTACGCCTCCCCGCGATGGCGTCGTCTCGGTCATATGGGCAAGGGCGATCCCCGGAGCGGCTGTACGATCGGCGGGCGGGTGATCGCTGGCCCGCGCAGTCCCCGAAGCCGCGCTACCGCTCGCGGACGCCCGAGTGGCAGAGCCCGCCCTGATGTCTGCCGGTGCGGGATACACGTCAGCGCGGGCCGCGGAGGCCGTCGAGCCCCCCGCAGCGTGGCCCGCAGATGCAGCGAGGGGGCTCAGCCGCTCGGTCCCCGAGCGTCGTCGAAGTTGTCGCTCGGGTGCTTGCCCGCGTGCCTGCGGTGATCTGGGCATTGGCAACGCCGGCTGCCCCAGCACCAGTGCTGGTGGCTCCCGCAGCTCCCCCGCCCGCGGCTCCCGCGACTCCTCCGCCAGCGGCGGTGGCGGCGCCGGCGCAGCTTCCCCCTGTGGTCGCCGCAGGGGGCCCCAGTCCCGGGGATCCTGTGTCGAGTGGAACCCCCCTGGGTCCCAGGGCCATGGGGGACTCCTCCAGTGATGCAGACGCCGTTGCCGCCAGCGGCGATTCCTCCGCCTCCGTCGCCGCCGCCTCCTCCCAGCGTCCAGCCGCTTGCGGCACCAGCAACGCTCCCAGCGAGGCAGGCTCCACCTCCTCAGGAAGTGGGGCAGGAAGGGGGGGGTACCGGCGGGCAGGGGGAGAACGGTGGGTGGGAGGACCACTCTGGTCTGACGGCAGGCGGGCACGGGCGCAAGCGTCAGCGGACGGGGGATTTTCCACTGGGCCACGCGATGAGCGGGCAGCCCGCGACGGAGGCAGCGGTCCGGGCAGCGGCAGAGGACACGATGCGGCGTCTGGACTCAGCCAGGGACTGCCTCGCGCGTTCGACGACGGTGGTGGAGGTGTCGAGGTACGCGCTCGGCTGCGCTGACCAGGAAGGGCTGCTGTCGGAGAGGCAGGCGGTAGCGTGCGCGACGCAGACGGCAGCGGCGAGGGCGGCATTGACCGACGTGTGGCCCGGGCTCGCTCAGGGAATACCGCTGCCGGTGGGGCCCGCTGTCGTCCTGGCGGATCTGGAGGGCAAGCTGGAAGGGGCGCAAGCTGTAGAAGTGATCGACGGCGCCATGTCAGTATTCCGGGAGCTGGAGCGCGCCGTGTATTGTCTGCTGAAGGATCTCCGCGCATCGAGGTAGCGGGAGATCGATTAAAGGGGCCCTGTTCCTCCCCCCCCCGCCCCGACACGCATTTCCGTCCCTTGGTTCCCCCTCGAGTGGAGTCATTTTTTAGAATTCTCAAAAATGGTTCCCCCTCGAACCTCCCCTTCCTCCCTTTCCTGATTTCTCAGGAGTGTTGAAAGGATCCTAGTACCTTCCTCTGCTTGCTGGCTATTAACCCACTTGGTCAACGTTTCCTTGAATCCTCTCCTTCTGCCCAGCCCCATCCCCCACCCCCTCCCTTTTTCCCCTTCAACCTCCCCCCTCTCCCAGATTTCTTCGTAGTGCAAGATGGATCCTTGGTCCCTTCCTCTGCTCGTCATCATAATTTCGTTTTCCCCTTTCGTTCCCACCGCTCTCACACACGTCCGCCCCTTCTCCCCGTTTTCCTCTTCAACCTCCCCTTTCCCCCTTTTCCAGATTTCTCAGTAGTGCAAGAAGGATCATCGGTATCTTCCTGTGCTCGGCTTTTCAATCCACTAGATAAAAGCCTTTTCCCCCCCGCACCCCTTGCTTTCCTCCTTCAACCTCCCCTTTCCCCCTTTACCAGATTTCTCGGTAGTGCAAGAAGGAGCCTTGGTCCCTTCTTCTGCTCGTCGCTGGCCGATAGGCGGCTCCGATCTCTCAGAGCGAATCCAACGGCTGGTATTGGAGGAGAGGCAGAGAGGGGGAGGGGCAGAAAGGGGAGAGGGAGAGGAGGAGAGGGGTTTGCTGACAGGTGGCGGCCTCTCATTGGACGCTGTTGCGCTGGAGAGGCTCAAGGAGGAGGCATGTGAGGCGGCGTTGGATGAAAATAGTTTTGCAGCTGCCCGCGCTGTGGAGGAGAGGAAAGAGTTCGTGCTGCCTGACGGGCAGGTGAGCTTTTTCTGTAGGCTCGGTCGGGCTTGTTATAGTTTATACCACAGGCACAATGTGAGTTGACTTAAAAAGCACAGGCACAATGTTTGTCGCCTCATTTCTCACACCCTCATTTCTCCACCAGCTCCCTCTCCCGCCCCCCCCCCCCCCACAGGCCCTCTCCCCCACCACTATGTCGCGTGCTTGTATCCATCTCATTGCATCTCACTTGGGACATACCGCTGGGACATTGCAGAAGCCCCATTCAGACCCTCCCTTCTCGCATACACTCTCCTCTCTCTCCTTTCTCCTTTATCTCAGCTCATCTCTCTTGGACCGGAGTGCTTCGACATTGCAGAGGCCCTCTTTAGACCCTCCATTCTCACATTCGCCTCTCTCTCCTGATCCCTCCCTCCCCCTCTCAGCGCATCTCTCTTGGGCCGGAGCGCTGGGACATTGCAGAAGCGCTCTTCCGACCCTCCCTTCTCACCCATTCGCCTCTCTCACCACCTTCCCTTGAGGCCTCCTCATTGGCCGGGCCCGATTCGGCCGGCATCGTCCGGCAGCTTCTGAGTGTGGTGATGGACGGAGCAGGGCTAGGAGGGGGCGGAGGAGGGGGTGGAGCGTTGGGGGGAGGGATGGGAGGGGTGGGCGGGGGAGGAGGGTTGGGAGGGGGAGCAGGGGGGATGGGGCTGGAAGGGGGAAAGCAGCGAGCAGCGTTGGAATCGATCGCTGTGGTGGGGGGAGGGTCGAGCCTGAAGGGGCTGCTGGATCGGTTTCAGAGTGAAGTGCAAATGGCGCTGCCTCCCTCCCTGCAACCTACCGTCGTGAGGGTGAGTGGGTTGCATAGGTGAGACAGGTTGGTGAGTGGGATGCGGCATTGGAGTCGATTGCAGTGGTGGGAGGCGGGTCGTGCCTGAAGGGGCTGCTGGACCGGTTTCAGAACGAAGTGCACATGGCGCTACCTCCTTCCCTGCAACCTACCGTCGTGAGGGTGAGTGGAAGCTGGGTGTGCGCGTTGCTCCTGTGGGCTACTGTGTGTTCAAGGGGCTACTGGATCTGTTGCAGCGTGAAGATTGTAAGGGGTAACGATGCCTCATAGTGAAGACTCAGTGGTAACGATGTCCCCAAGCTGCTACTGGATCGGTCTGAATTGGTCACGGACGGAGGTTTCTCCTCCTCTACAACTTATTGTTTTGAGGGTGAGTGAGGTGAATGGGATGAGCGGGGAGGTTGGGGTGAGTGGGGTGAGTGGGTGAGGCTCTGGGGTCAGTCGCTGTGGTGAGGTGGTGGGGTGGGGTGGGGTGGGTGGAAGATGGCTGTCTGGTACATTGCCCACAGTGGCTGTCTACTGTCGTGCAACCCACGGTCGTGAGGGTGAGTGGTTTGAGAGCCCAGGCAATGTCTCCTCTCTCCTTCTCTGCAACTTTCTGTGGTGAGGGTGCGTGGGGTGGGTGCGTGATTTGAGAACCCATACAACTGATACGTTGCCGAATGTTGCTGTTGGATCGGTTTTTGAGTGCGAAGTGAAGTGCAGATGGCGCTGTGCGCTTTCCTGCAGCCCACTGTCGTGAGGGGGAGTGGGGTGAGTGATTTGAGAACCAACTAGTACATTGCCCAATGTGCCTGTTGGCACTGAAGTGAAGTGCAGATGGCGCTGTGTGCTTTCCTGCAACCCACTGTCGTGAGGGAGAGTAGATTAAAGAGGATGAGTTTGGAGGGTGAAAACCAAACGTCGGATCTCACCGCCCGTTGTGCATCAAGGTAAGGTGGTAGCACCTCGCAATTATGATATGCTGCATTGAACGTGCCTGACTCACTAAGTTAGCCAGCGCATTCCAAACTTACATGGGCTTTTCCTCTTAGCATGGCACTGGCGCCCAGCAGCACTGGCGGCAGTGCTGTTGGCAACGGAGCCAGCAGCTGAGAAAGGGCGACACTGGTGAGTGCTTGCACCACACTGAGCATCCCTGCTCCTGCTATGCGAACCGGTCCCGGCTGTAGCACGCGTAGTGGCAGCAGCTGTAGCGCCAATGGCAGCAGCAGATATTGTAGTGCGAGTGGTATTGCCAAGTGGAGTGGCACGAGTTGCACGCGCGGCGTCTTACTGCGCGTGCAACTCGTGCCACTTCACTTGGCAATACAACTCGTCCTACAATCCCTGCTGCTGCCACTACGTGTGCTACAGCCGGGACCGGTTTGCATAGCAGGAGTTGTGATGCGGTGTGGTGCAAGCATTCACCAGTGTCGCCCTTTCTCAGCTGCTGGCTCCGTTACCAACAGCACTGCCTCCCGTGAGCGCTCTTCACTGGCCATGCCAAGGGGGAAAGACCCATGTAAGTCTGGAATGTGCTGGTTAACATGGTGATGCTGATGTCACTCCCTCTTTTCGTCCGCTTTTTCCCCAACCCCCAGGCACCTGAATACATGCCGGACAACACCGCCTGCTATGCTGCATGGTACGGCGGCGCCATCGTGGCTCGCATTGTGTTCTCTCAGAACCAACACGTAACTCGTGCCGAGTACAACGAGAGGGGGCCTGCAGCCGTGCACCGGAAGAGCATGTGATGTGACTGTAGGAAGATGTGACAGTAGGAGAATGTGACAGCAGGAGGATGTGACCGTAGGCGCATGTAAACGTGAGCGGATGCAGGGCCTATTTTTGGATTTTTACAACTCTGAATTTTGGGAGTGGTTTTTTTCATTACTCTGAAAATCAGAGTGACCCCCAATGTTTTCTCTGATTTTCCAGGGTTTTTTTTTCTCTCTACAACATTTACACTGACAGTTCAGAGGGGATTTCTAAGTAACTCTGTTGCAGAGTGGCGAAAAAAAACAGCGAAATGCGCATGTGGGGAGAAAACGGCAATCTTGCAGCTGCACTTGCTGCTGCAGCGGCGGATGCTGCGGCGGATGCTGCGGTGGGTGCTGCTGCTGGTTGGCCGGCCCCTGTTTTCGCGGCAGCCCAAATGGCTGCTGCCCTTGCCGCGATCTCGACCGTTCCTGCTGTTGCGACTGCGCGCTGACACGATTTCCAGCCGTCGATTGCTGCCCTTGCAGCCCTCCTCCCCATCCGTCCTCTCGCTTCGCCATTATCATGTTCTGACGTGGAGCCAGTGGCTGTTGCGGGGGCTGTGGCACGTTGCGCTCTCTGCAGGGCGTCCCTCACCGTGCTGCGCTCCGGTGCGGAAAAATATCGACTTTAACGAGCGGCCCCCATTAGCAGAGCTCCGGCTACTAGGTCTCTCGGTATTGTCGAAGGCTGTAACGGCAGCGACAGTGGAGGTATGCGACGCTCGGGTGGACTGTAGCACGCTAGAGATGCCGCGAAACACGGAGCAATGCTTGGTAGCAACGGGTGGGATTTCCCGCAAACAGCCCCGCAAGCACATGTGTAAATCTGGTGAAGGGCCCACGACGCCCTCACACAGTAAACAACCCATCTTGCTCGACCCCAGATGTGATGAAGGGCCAATTTGCGCCCTCACACGCCTTCCAGCACACATGGCGTGGTGATTTTGGTTAAGGCCCAATCAGCCCCCTCACACAACCTCGAGCACGGACCGGTGATTTTGTCAGTGCGCGTGAAATGACACGTTCCGCGGGATACAGGGGTATGGCTAGGTACAGGGGGTTATATGAAAAATCTGCAGGTATCCCCCCTATTCACTGACCCTCAGAGTGGTACAAAAGTTAACTCTGAAAAATCAGAGTAAAATTGAAGTTCAAAATTTCTACTCAGGGCCCCTAGAGTAGTTTTCAAAAACGACTCTGATTTTCAGAGAAACAGAGTAAATTACTCTGATAAAATAGGCCCTGAGCGGATGTCTGTATAGGAGAAGTATGGTGTGGAGGGGCCATAGTGTGAACTCTGCTCACAATGTGAGCTCACATTCACACTGTTTTCTCAGAATCAACACGCCACGCGCGCAGCTGAGCCAAACAAGAGGGCACACTTTATTCACACGCTGTTTTTACTGCTCCAAACGGACCCTACGTATATACGAAGCCCAATCACTTAATACAACTAGAGTTCCCATCCCATCCCACTCCACTTCAGGAGGGTACGGGAAGGTTAGCAAAGGCTCCATTCTAGAACGGTTACCTGTATTCAGTCCAGCTTTTCAAATACGTGCCCAATTTTTCATGCGGACCCTAGTGAAACCGCTCCCTTTTTTGGGATCAGGCGAGCGTGCAGTATGTCTACATATATTTGTATATGTTTATAGGCTAGATAGGTGCATGCCCATAGAAAGTACAACACCTAGCACAAAACTACCCTATACGGTCTTTTCTAGTCTAATCCGCTACTCTGAGATGGTATCAGCTAGGTTAGGTCTGCCCACCAACTTCCACCCCAGCCTACCTTGCCCGCCCTAGCTGCTCTAGCCCAGGCCCCCAGAAGTCAGGAAAATTTTCCTGATTCAGGAAAAAAACAGGGAGTTTCTCGGTACTTACCCTGATTGTGCAGGGTTTTGTAAATGACACACCCTGTTTTTTCAGGCCTTTTTCTAAGGGTAAACTCTGATCGCTCATCAAGGTTTCTTAGCGAACCCTGAATTTCTCAGCATTGTAGCGGGTCTTAGTCCTTTCCAAAAGCGTGTCTAGGGGGGGCAGTCAAGAATTTCGAGGTTGTCCCCCCCCCCTTCCCCCACCCCCTGAGGCTGTTTGAGGGCGCTGATTGGCCCTTGGTCAAAAAAATCTCCGTGCTGTATGTTGGAGGTCATGTGAGGGAGGTGTGATGAGGACTGTGTGAGGGCAATTGTTGGCCCTTGGCCGAATTTGCTTGATGTGCGCCTGCCCTAGGGCTCTGCGAGGGAAGAGATTCCCTCCGCCCCTGCAATCTCGTCGCATCCCCCCCTATTCAGCCCTTCCCCCCTCTCCCCCCCACCAATTGTCGTTTCCTGCCCATCCCCCTATCTCGCCACACACGCGCGAATTCGCTACGAATTCCCAGCACCCCCAAAAACCAAGACTTGAACACACAAAATTCATGAACTAAAACATGTATAGAAAGATTGAAAAATCAGTATTTTTTTTAAAGTAATTCTGATGGCTCAGGATTTTTTTTTAGGGGACCCTGAAAATTCAGACTTTTCTGCAGGGAGAATCCTGATGGATCAGGAAGCCTCAAAACCAATCTAGGGCCCTGCTCTAGCCGCCCTAGCCCGCCCTAGCCGTGGTAGCTCGTCCTAGCCGCAGTAGCTCGTTGGCCCGGCGCTCGTTGGCCCCTCACTCGCTGGCCCCGCACCCGCTGGCAGTGGTGATTTTATCAGACTGTTTTAGTCAGATTGTCTGAAATTTCAGACCCATTTTTTGGCCACTCCTGATTTTTCAGACTTTGGCTTTTCTGGATGCTGAACCCTTCAGAGTTGTATAATTTTGGATCCTGAGGTTTTCAGACTAGTCGTTGTGCGGATACTGAGTTTTCAGAGTACATCGCGTATGGACTCTGAATGCGACATACATGCACGTTGTACTTTCCACGAGATTTCCTCTACTACGTCATCTGCTGCCTGCCATCATTTCACCCCCGCACGTGTCACGTGAAGTATCTGCACTTGGCAGGATTCCCGCCCCTTGTGTGACTGTGATGCTGCCCTCAATAGGGACTTCGCCGCTCAGCGTGTCATGCATCCTGCCACGCGTGCCTGCTAAGTGTTGTGATATGATTCATACTTAGCATTTCTGTAAGTCGATTATCGATAGATAGTGTCGAATCCTACTGTAGAAGATAAGTCCGTAGGATGACGTCAGCAAATAGCGCCCGTCATGAGGACAGTCGTTTCAGTCACGCGAACAGTCGCGTCTCTTCAGTGTCATTTAGGGCGCATAGCGCGATAGTGTGAACATGTACATTAAAGAACAGGTACTTCTGTTAGATATAAAAGTAGCCTGTCTTCATTGTTTAGTTAACTTGATTCTGAACTTGATCTTAATTTGTTCTTCAGTAAATTCTGGTCATTACTTTACAAGTTCTAAGACTTCCACCGTCTTACTAGTCTACCATTCCAGTAAAGATCATAGGCTAACACTTGAGGTTTTCCAAGTGTTCATGTTTGCAGATTCTATACTTAGTCTCCTGCAACACCTGTCAAATTATTACATGGTATGAGAGCTGTCTGGAATTAAGACTACTGTCCACAATGACTGGAACAACACTAGCACAATCTACCGGATCTAGTCCCGGAACTACTGGAGTACCTGTCTCCTCGACTGCCACTGGTCTCTCAGCCTCTGGACCGTTTCCACCGGCTTATGCGCACATCGGTATGCAGCAGCAGCAGCAAAATCCTTCTTCTGTTAGTACTCCAGGGATTTCATCGACTGCCCCTGCAGTGCAACAACAGCAAACACAGGCAACAGCACAACAACAGGCAACAACACAGCAGTTTTCAACTCAGTCAATATCATCAGCGTTTAGTGGAATGAGCCTTGACGGCTCAAGTTACATGCGTGGAGCTCCATCTCCAAGTACTAGCTCATTTGCATTCTCACCTTTTACGCAGCAGCCGCAGTCTCAGCAGCAGCAGCCCTTTTACATCTTCGGGCGTTCACCTGCTCAGCAACAACAGCAGCAGCAGCAACAGCAACATCAGCAACAGCAACAACAGCATCAATTTCAACAACAGCAACAGCCTCAACAACAGGGTATTGTTTTTCAACCGCCGAATTTACTTAGCAGCACACAGATCAAGACCACTATACCTTTTAACGGAGTTGATTTTTACTCCTGGAGCTTCGAGTTTGAACTTCTGGCGCAGTCTGCCGGGCTATGGCCGTTCTTCACCGGCGAGTTCACATATCCTGTTATGGGAGCACAACTGGAGTAGCAGAGTTTCTTGCACGCTTCTCTCGGGGCGTATACGGTTCTCATTCGAAACTTATTGGCAAAGGAGCAGCTCAGCGTTCGATCTTTTCATTCCAGCTTTACGCCAGCTGAAACTGCATGGAACCATTTAAAGGGGGTGTACATGGCAAAGGATACAATCACAGTGAGTAAGATTCTTTCGCAGCTGACAAATGTGCAGATGATGACCAATGAGAATGTCATGGATTATGTCAATCGTGTCCGCACACTACGAGATCAATTGGAGAAGAGTGGTGGATACTTCCCTCATGAGATGTATCTCACGGTCCTTCTTGCTGGACTTGGTCCCGAGTGGCGACAGACGCGCGCATTCTTATGCATGAACCCGAATCTCTCCGAAGCCAAGATTTCCTCATATCTTCAAGCAGAACAGCAAGATCTTGACCTGCAGTCACAACGCAATCAGAAAAAGGGGATACACTTAAGGTTTTACTCAAATCCGGAGCCGCAGCAACGGCTTCCCCCGAAATATCCCTTCTGTAATTTCTGCAAGAAACCAAGACATACTTACCAAACTTGTCGCAGTCGACATCAAAACCGTCACAGTACTTCACAACCATATCATCGATCGCAGCAGTTACCGAAGTCACATCCGCCAACGCAACAGTCGACGTCACAGACGCAGCAGATGCAGAAACCACCGCAGAATACACCTTCATCACAGCATCGTCCTCCGGTTTTTCCATCTGCAACATCAGGAAAAGGAGTTTTTGGATGTGTTACGACAGTTGATGTTTCAGATACCGATTTCGAGACACAACTTGAAGAAACCACCAGTGCAGAAGGCATTCCCTTACCACAAGTTTATGCTAATCTTGCTCGAGTCATTTCAAGACCCAATACTTGGTATCTCGACAGCTGTTGTGGTTGGCATATGTGCTCCGCTGAAACAAGCTTCATCACCAATCAGTGTCCACTTCGATGTCCGATACCTGTCACAGTTGCAAACGGACAAACTATCATGGCCAGATCTATCGGAAGTGTAATGCTTGAGTCCGTTGACACGGGCTATTTCTTACATGTTACCAACTTCCTTATCGTCGCCGACCTTGGTTTCAATCTTCTCTCCACAGCTCAGCTCCTGGCACACAAGATTCGCACACAAGGCAATTGTGATACAATGGACCAAGAATTATGGCACAGTTTGACGAACACTTACCTCGGTCGCGCTGCTACTCAGCATGGTGTATCCATTCTTCAGTTCACGGCACAGGGCACCTCGGGCGATTCTGAACGCGTCCTCGCTCTCGGTCCCTGGGATCATCCCGACGAAACAGATTATCAACAAGTTGATATTGATTTTCGTGCAACTACTGTACCCACGGCTTCTCGAACTGTAGCTGCTGTTCTGACCGCTCGTGATACTTGGGATTTCAATACCGCCGATGAAGGCGCTAACGCTTGGCGAACGTTTTATAACACTCGCGCCGCCTTCCAAGGAACTCCAGCTCCACTTTGGGGAGAAATCAGTGGACTTGCAGCTGATGAACCCGAAGTCGTCGAGGAAGACGCGAAAGCAGAAGTCGCCAAGCAGCCTAGTCTTCCAGTAGCTATCGCAGGACCATCTGCCACCACATCAACAAAAGCAGTATCAGATGTTGCAATTACAACTGCATCAGAACCGTCAAACGTTCAGTTACCACTTACTCGTTTCGTGGAAGGGGAGATCGACATGTCTCCAGCTCTTTCTCCTTTCGTCGTTTCTTCATTTTATACTAACGCCGATTTCTCTCTGCGATCATCAGGACACAGCCACAGAGGACATTTGGCATCAACAGTTAGGACATCCATCGCAAGGGATTCTAAATCATTCCATTCGAGCAGCAGTTCTTGATAAAAACAGTCTTCTCTAACCTAACAGCACAGAGATGAAACCACAGTCTCGCCCAACAGTTTGCACCACGTGTCCGATCGCCAATCTTATCCACGACCCGTTTCCGAGTAATTTTCCTAGCTCCACTCGTTACAAACTGCTGCAGAAAGTCTACAGTGACATTCTCAACTTACCTGAAGCAGGACCTAAAGAGGAACAGTACGTGATTACCTTTATCGAAGCATCTACTCGCTACGTTTGGATAGCCAACCTTCCTGCTCGATGTCTCGCCCATTCGGTCTTCATCGCATGGCTCGCCGTCGCTGAAAGAGAGTCTGGAGCTAAACTGCAAGAATTTCCGAGTGATGGCGCAGGGGAGTGCACGAGCAACGCTTTCACAGACTACCTCCAAATCCTCGGCATCAAACGGAAGCAGTCTCTGCCACATGCACACCAACAGATGGGGGTAGCAGAAACCAACAGATGGGGGTAGCAAAACGGATGAATCGAACTCTGCAGGAGAAGATGCGTGCTCTGCTGACGCAGGCGGCTCTTCCTCCTCGTTTTTGGCCATATGCAATGGACCACACCGTGCTGTTACACAACCTGCTGTCTTCTACGTCACTGCCCGAGTTTTCTTCACCTCACCTGCAGTGGACACATACAGTGGGAAGTGCAAAACTCTTACGCGTTTTTTGGTGTGTCGTGCAGTTTCGACCTCCAACTTCAGCACTCGGCATATTTTCCGAATGGGCAAAATGGGGGGTACACCTCGGCATCGAAAAACAGTATCACGCATGGATGATTTCGGATCTTCGTTCAAACCAAATCGTCCCTTCACGTGATTGTCTCTTCTATGAGCAACTCACCTTGCCAGTTTTTCGTGCCCACCAGGCAGCAGCTGCCAACCCCGCCAGGCTGTTCAAAGGTCCGCATGCATTTGCAACCGACGAAGCCAAAGCTGATGTACAGGATGAGGCAGTTTTTGAAGCCTCTGAAGCTGCCGCAACAGCCATTCCCGAACCTGTCACGTCGTCTGGCATCCCGGAATTTATTCCCCTCGCTGATGCTGACCCGGACGACGTTCGCGAAGTCCACCTCAGTTACGAACGCGTTCGTCAACAGCAGCCGATGCCAGCCGTCTCTAACGAAG
Organism: Closterium sp. NIES-67; assembly: GCA_027943415.1. Classification (NCBI taxonomy): domain Eukaryota; kingdom Viridiplantae; phylum Streptophyta; class Zygnematophyceae; order Desmidiales; family Closteriaceae; genus Closterium; species Closterium sp. NIES-67. The sequence goes on along the minus strand of BQMB01001674.1, from coordinate 82,550 downwards.
CAGTCCGTGTTACACCTGACGAAATTGGGGGGGAAGAAGGGTCAGAAGAAAATTTCGCAGGTGCAAACGGAGAACGTCCGCGTTTTACAGAAACTGGTTTACAGATCCTTGGATTTGCAGTCGCAGTACAGTACAACGACTGTAAAATACCTGAACCAAAAGCAGTTCGACAAGCTCTTACGAGTCCTCACCGAGAAAAATGGCGCGAAGCCATGGACAGAGAGCTAGCAGCTCTTAAGAATCGCGGTACATGGGAGCTGATACCAATATCAGAGGTAAAAGGAAGAAAGTTTCTTACCGGAAAGTGGGTCTTCCGTGTCAAGACTAATGCAGATGGATCGTTTGAGAAATTCAAGGCACAATGGGTCGTCTGCAGGTTCGAGCAGACTTTTGGCCTTGACTACGAGCTTACCTTCGCTCCCGTCGGTCGACATACGAGTGTTCGGATTTTACTCTGTGTCGCCGCCTGCCGCAATCCACGACTTCGCCAAATCGATGTGGCAAATGCTTCCCTCTAGGGGGTGTGTCAAACATATTTGTGTATGTTTAGTAGTCTACAGCGATGGAATTAATTGGGCTTGAAAAGTTACACAAGTCTAAAGATTGTGTATTTTAAGCATGTTTAGTGTTCATTCATCCCCAAGTACCCATTGTATCATGTGACTAAGGAGTGAAGCATCCTTATGCTATATGGTATTGTATGTTTTATCAAACTGCTTATAGTGAGTCCACCACTTTGCTAGCGAGAATCGATGCGAACAATTAGCTCCCGATTCGAGTCTAGGTCTATTTTCTCTCAGCATTTCGCGATCTCGCAAACCTAACCTCCTAGTCTTTATCGACAGCATAACGTGAACCCCGCCAGGCTCATAGCAACGATGCGGCCTATTTTTTTGCGCCAGAAAGATAGGATCGCGACCTTGCTTCGACGCGGTCATAGCTTCTGTCAGATCGCTAGAATGCTAGGGATAGGGAAGAGCAAAGTTCAGAAATACGCTCAAGAGGCCTCTCAGCGCACCAGCAGCCTAGCGGTTAGGCCAACAGTCCCGAGGTCTCGCCGACCGCGCCTGCTCTCAGTACGTGACAGGCGCATCCTTGTTTGCTCTGTGACTTCTGGCGAGGTGAAGACTAGCGTACAAGCCACAAAGCTACTGGAAACAAACCATGGCATTAGAATCTGCCCCAGAGCGGTCCGCAACGCCCTCAAACTGTTCTGCCTAGTCGCCGTCCAACAACCGAAGAAGCCACGTCTCTCCGCGCGTAACATCAGAGACAGACTGGATTTCGCCAAGGCTCACCTTGACTGGACCTTGGACGACTAGAAACGGGTGGTCTGGTCTGATGAGACCAAGATCAACCGTTTCTGTAGTGACGGCCGGACGTATGCATGGATTTGCGACGGGGCGGCTCTTCAAGGGCAACACTTAAAGCAAACAGTTAAGCATGGGGGTGGGTCAGTCATGATATGGGGGTGTATGACGTACGATGGCCCTGGATACATGTGTAAAATCGACGGTCGTATGGACGGGCAGCTGTATCGAAGCATATTGCAGGATGAGCTTGCACAGACCATTGAGTTATATGACCTTACCACCTCTGATGTCATTTTCCAACATGACAATGACCCCAAGCACAAGTCCCGCCTTGTGCAAGAGTGGTTGTCAGAGCAGGAATATTCAGTCCTGCTGTGGCCCTCTTCATCCCCAGATCTCAACCCCATCGAGCACTTGTGGGCCCATCTCAAATGCGAGCTGTCCAAGAATGAGCACCCCCCCTCAGGAATGCTCCAGACTTGGGAGCGGATCCAAGAGATCTGGGAGGGGATAGATGCTGATGTGTGCAGGGGGGTCATTGATAGTATGCCTAGGAGGGTGAAGGCGGTGGTTAGGGCTAAGGTAAAATGGACTAGGTACTGATTTCTGGTGTGTCTTTTGCATGGTACTTTGAACATGGCACAAACTGTCCGAGTGTACTTGTGTGTGTATGGATTTTGCCTAGGCACATTATAGTGAATTACCAGGGCTAGTTCCCACGTGACATTCTTGTGTAGGCATATGTCTAACTCTGCCTTAAAACCTGGCAAAGTTAGACATCTCTGTTGGGCTGAGAAAAAGCCTTAGGATCTTTTCAGAGACTAAGTCCACTAGTACAAGATACTTGAGTAGTGCAGCGGAAGTGTTGAGTAGTTGAACCCTTGCACTAGTATGTGAAAGCAAGTGATTGATTAGAAGAAGCAAGCATACAGGAATATATAGAGAACAAGAAATAGAGCAGTTGTGGAAGACAGTTGAAGAAACAGTTATCGAGTCGTACAGCGACTCGATCGTTGGTTCGGTTACCATCCTTGCAGTCGCAACGATCGGTCGCAACCTCCGGTTGCAACCCTTCGAGTCCCTTCGTCCTTTCATGTTCTTTCGTCCAACCTCCTCGTGTAACCTCCGTTGACTCGCCTACTCGATACGACATTTCTTCGAGTGTAGTGTTACACTTCAGAAACGCTTAAGTCTTCGAGGTATTTCCAACACTCCCCTTCGTCGAAGGGCAGTAATTGAGTTGAAGTCTCCCCTTCGCGATCTCATCCTTGACGAAGAAATACCACAGAGCAATGTGCTTGGTTCGATTGGCGAACCCATTTTTGTTCGCGATTTTGATTGCGGATTGGTTGTCGCAAAATAGCGAGAAAACGGGCATGGTCGCAATTTTCGCTTCCTCGAGTAGCTCCCGTAGGTAAAGTCCTTCTTTGGTCGCAGAGTAGAGAGCGATGTATTCCGCTTCAGCCGAGGATAGCGCGATTAGTTCCTGCTTGCTCGATTGCCAGGAGATAGTCCCGATAGGCTCTAGTCAGTAGATGTAGCCCGTTCTGGAGCGACGATTCTCCCTATCTCCCGCGTGGTCGGCGTCGACGTAGCCGAGTAGCTGTACGGACGATGGCGTTACTTTGCTGTAGGTAAGTCCGGTCGTTGGCGTAGAGACAAAGTAGAGTAGTGCCCAATTTAGCTCCTCGAGATCCTCTTGCTCCAGCTGCTTCAGGTGTGTCGCCAGTTGGCTCGCGCTGTAGGACAGATCCGGTCGGCAGGTTACTGCTGCGAACAGTAGACATCCGAGCTTCTGTTGATATTCCTGGATTTGCTTCGCGGGGAGCTTTGCGGAGGTTTCGCTGTTGTTCCCGTAGCGATAGGGAGTCGCGACTGCGACTGGCGTTAGGCCGAATTTCTTCGCGACAATGCCTGCGTATTTTCCGGCGTGTAGGTGGAACGCCGAGTCGTCTTCGACGATGTTTAGACCTAGGTACTGGCTCACGGTGTCTGACACCGTGAGTGTTAAGTCACTCCTCAGCTCCCCTTCAAACCAGGTGGCAATGTCGGTAGTGGAGCCGACGTAGATGATGATTAGGACGAAGTCCCCCCCCTTTTGTAGTCGGTACATGCCTTAATCGTGCGGCAGCTGCAGAAAACCGATCCTGACGAGGCGGCCGTGAAGGTGCTGCTACAAGAGCCGCGGGGCTTGTTTGATTCTGTAGAGGGATTTTACCAGCTGGCATACTTTTGTGGCATCGTCGCTGAATCCGTGGGGCTGCTCGACGAAGTTTTTGGCGTCCACAGGTGCGTACAGGAAGGCGTTGGCGACATTGATCTGGCGCAGTGGTAGCTTTTTCGTGGCCGCGACGGCGAGCAGAATGCGCAAGGAAGTATGTCGGGAGACTGGGGCGAATGTCTCCGTGTAGTCGGTTCCGTATCGCTGGTCGAATCCTCGTACGACCCAGTGAGCCTTGAAGCGGTCGATGGAGCCATCCGCATTAGTCTTGATGCGGTACACCCATTTTCCCGAGAGCACATTCTTCCTGTTGGTTTTTGTTGCAGGTACCAGCTTCCACGTATTTCGGTCTTGCAGGGCCTTCAGTTCCTTTTCCATTGCTTCCTTCCATTTCGCCTTGTGTTCCCCCCCAAGAGTCTGCGACAGAGTCGTTGGCTCACGCGGTGACGGCGGCGGCGAACTCTGGACGGCGACCCATAGTCCAAGTATCTGTAGGCCCGTGGGTGTGTGTTGAGGGGAATTGTCATTCTCGGGATAAGCTGCTTCGTCACCGTCCTCAGGGCTAGGTAAGAAATTGGGTCCGATGCGTTCGGAGATATTTGTGTCGACTGGTTGAGGTGTAGTGTAACCTTGGTCAGCAAAGTGGTAATAAGTGTCGAGGTTGTTACTATCGAGAGGATTGTCGTCGTCGAGTGGAACGGGCACGGAGTAGTATGGTAGTGGTCCGGCAGCTTCCGAGGCTTCAGGTACGTCTTCTTCTGCTGCGTCAGCTTCGGCAGCACGGTCGGTGAAGGACCGATGGCCCTCGAAGCCGTCGGTGGGGTCTTCTGTGTTGGCAATGTTGTCCAGGTAATGTTGCAGTGTCAGTCGCTCGTAGAAAATTACATCACGTGAGGCCACGTTGCTTTTGTCCTGAATGCTGAGAAGTTTCCATGCCTGGAAATGATTTGCGATGCCGAGGTGTAGTCCCCACCGTGCTCGTTGAGAGAATCATCCTGCTCGGGCTGTGTGGGGTCTGTACTGTACTATGCAGCCGAAGACTCAAAGTAATTTTGTGCTGCCCTATTTTCCTGTCCACAGCAGGTGCGGTGATGCTTTGTTGGGAAGTGACGTCGAGGACAGCAAATTGCGCAGGTGGACTGCATGCATCATCGCGTCAGGCCAAAGCGTGTTGGGCAGTCTCATCCCCAGGAGCAGCTTCCGCATCGTCGTCAGCAAGGTTCTGTTCATCCTCTTTGTGACCCCCTGCTGCTGGTGAGCGTAGGGCAGAGACACGAGGCATCTGATGCCTCTTTTTGCCAAGTAGTTCTTGAATCGTTGTGACTTGTACTCCAGTGCCCCGTCTGACTGGAAACTCTTGAGTTGGGAGCCCGATTCTCGTTCAGCGATGGGGAGCCACGTCATGAAGGCTTCGAACGCTTGATCTCGTGTCTTGAGGTTGTAGTGCCAGACGTATTATGTTGGTGCGTCGATGAACGTGATGACATAGTTGTAGTCTGCTTCACTATCGTCTCGAGGCATATTTAAGATGTCGCTGTAAACTTTTTCCATCGGTTCGTATGCAGGTGCACTTGGATTGTGGTGCGACGGGAAAGGTTGGTGGGGAAGATCAGCTTCGGGGCACGTGAAGCATCGTGCGTGGGGTCGTCGAAGCTCCTGGCCGCTCGTTGTAAGAAGAGCGTCCTTTTCTAATACTCCGGCTTGTATGGTTTGTAGTACTGTGCTGTTTGCAGGGTGTCCGAGGCGTTGATGCCAGATGTCGTCGGGAACGCGATGGCCGGGTGAGCGCTGGTACACGTCGGTGTTGGAGAAGAACGCGACGACCGTGGCGGGACTGCGGCAGACTCCTCGGGTGATGGGCGCGAGTTGATCTGCTTCGGATGGCGGTCCTCGGATTGCTGGTGATGGCATACGGATGGGTCCTGCTGCTGCTACTGCAGGTGATGTTGGAGGAGGGATTTTTGCCGGCACTTGTCGTTCTTGGCGGATGACTGCTAATGCTCGTGTTTGTTCTGCTGCAGGAATGGTGTTGGAGTGCCAGAAGCCATCTGGGGTAAGGGCGGGGTCAAGATCCGGCGGGTGCGTCCAGGCGGCAAACGACAGGATGCCGTCGCTGTCGGCAGTACCACGGTCGGGGACGAAATCCACCACGAAGACGCCCGACTTCAGGAGAGCGCGACCGATGAAGAGGCCGCCCTTCCCGGGTAGAGACGAAACTCTTTGTCGTCCGAATCGCATTCCAGGTGAATACCCTTCGCCATTAACTGGCTTACGCTTAGTAGATTGTATCCCAAGTTGTCGACGATGAGGACCTTGTTAAGTTGTAGTATGACGTTTGTCTCCATTGACTGAAGCTGAACGACGCCTTGTCTGTTTGTTTTCAGGTTCTCGTTGTTGGCGACTGTGATGATGACATCACGGTTGAGGCGTCGCTCTCGTTGCATGAAGCGCCCGGAAGAACACATTTGTTGGCCGCAGCGGCTGTCCAAGAACCAGGTGTTTCGCCCGGTGGGTTCGGCGTTGGCGACTGCAGCGTACGTCGGGTTGACCTGGAGACCTTGTGAGTGTGGCGGTGGCAGTTCTTCTTCGTCTGGAGCGTAAGTGGGTGGTGATATGGGTGTGCAGCTGTCGATATGCACCATGTAGTTAATGATGTTTGGTGCGCCTTGTGCAGGTGTAGAGGAGCGACTCCGCGGATTCTCTTGAGTGGAGGCGACTTGCGGGTCTGCTGGACGATAAACTCGAGGGCGTGTGCAGTCAACTTTGGAGTGCCCGGATGTCTGACAGAACGGCAGAACGGCGGCACGATGGTGAGTCCTTTGGTGTTGTGTCGGGTGTGCTTATCACGTCGGTTGTAGTTGTTGTCGTTTCTTCGATGAGTATAGAAGACTAATGATTGCTGCTTGTTTCTTGGTTGTCTTTCTTCAAACAGGTCCATCTCCTGTTGTTCGGCATGAAGGTCGGCGCAGAGATGCATCTCGGAAATTCGCCCGTGGGCATGAAGGAGTGAGCGGGTGGTTCTCCATTTTGGTCCGAGCCCGGCGAGAACAAGTGTCACGAAACTTTCCTCAGTGATTGTACCGCCGCACCGAAGCAGGCGGTCGCGGAGTGTCTGGCAGTGACTCATATACTGCATCGCCTTTTGCCCGGTCTTCATTTGTATTATTGTCAACTGTTGCATGAGTCTGCTTTGTATCACGCTGTCGTTTGCTTGATAGAGGCACTTCAGATGATGCCAGGCGAGTTTCGCGGAGTTTCCGTAGCTCCGATACGTTCTGATGCCCTGTTGCTCTTGAGGTGACAGATTTCGCAGGAGAACTGTGTACGCCAGCAGGGACTGATAAGTAAAGATTTCCTGCTCCTTTGCAGTGCCATTGCTTGGAAATGGCAGAGACCCGTTGAATTATCCCAAGAGGTGCGCGGCCTCCATCAGCAGCTCGAACTCAAAACTCCAGGTAAAAAAGTCGTGCCCGTTGAACGATGAAGATGTCTACAGTTTGATCACATGTGAAAACCGCGCCTGGAGACTCAATGTCTCGTTTGGTGTTTGCTGTGATGCAGCTGCTGTCGGTTGAGCACGGGGCGGCATGAAATCGAACGTCCCTAGTGAAGAATGATAAGGCGCAAAGGTAGGCGCCTGATTGTGCCGCCCGAATGATGAGTTGTCGAGACTCATTGGTGCTAATCCCATATTTCCCCCGTTGCTCCATGTTGAATGCGCAGGTGTCCTTCGTTTACTGCTGCTGGTCAAAGTGCGACATGAAGCTGAAGAACCTTTCCATAAGGTTTGGGTCCATGCCTGAAGAGGGTGAAGGGGTCACCATTTCTGGTACCCTTCCTGTTGTTTCTTGAGCAGCGCCGGTCTCAGTTTGTAGTCCTGAAGTGTGTAGTCTAGAGATGCCGGGTTGAGTGTTTTGGCCACTGGGTGAGCCCATAGAAGACTTCTTGCCCTTGTTGTCCATGACTTGTAATCGATGAAGTTCTGATGTGCTGACTGTAGATAGAATGTCGTTGATGGGAGTTTGGTCTCTGACCAGCTCTCATACCATGTTGGGCTGAGAAAAGGCCTTAGGATCTTTTCAGAGACTAAGTCCACTTGTACAAGATACTTGAGTAGTGTAGCGGAAGTGTTGAGTAGTTGAACCCTTGCACTAGTATGTGAGAGCAAGTGATTAATTAAAAGAAGCAAGCATACAGGAATATATAGAGAATAAGAAATAGAGCAGTTGTGGAATACAGTTGAAGAAACGGTTATTGAGTCGTACAGCGACTCGATCGTTGGTTCGGTTACCATCCTTGCAGTCGCAACGATCGGTCGCAACCTCCGGTTGCAACCCTTCGAGTCCCTTCGTCCTTTCATGTTCTTTCGTCCAGCCTCCTCGTGTAACCTCCGTTGACTCGCGATACGACATTTCTTCGAATGTAGTGTTACACTTCAGAAACGCTCAAGTCTTTTAGGTATTTCCAACAATCTCTAAACACTACACACGGTTATTCGCCTAGAGAGGCTGAGATGTGGACCAGGGCCTCAGATTTCATGATGTTTTATCCTGAATTCCTTATTTTCAGGATGCCTGTTAGGTGCCAATCCTAAAAAATCCGTTTAAGGTCATTTTCCACCCTGTGAATTCAGTTTTGAATCATAGTGCAACCCTGAAGTTTCAGTATAGTGTTCATGTACCAGCCCTGAGGTGTCAGTATGCTTTTGGGGATAACCCTGATTCGTCGAATCTTGCGAATGCACTTGCCCTACGGGCGCATGCTTTGTTTTTTTCCGCCAAAACAAATTTTGTCGAAGTCCTCAATGCTAGAGTCAATCCTCCAAGCAGCCCCACGCTACTCTGTTTTGGCTAAGTCCTTAATGCTAGAGACAATCCTCGAACGAAACCCAACCCCCCCGCCCCCTCACCCCCCCCCCCGCTACTCTAAATTTTCGGTGAAGTCATCAATCCTAGAGACAATCCTCCACGAACCCCCCTCAACCCGAAAGTATCGGCGAGCTAGACATTCCTACCCGTTTTAGCGTAGTCTTCCGCATTCACTGTATTCAAACCCCCCAAAGTCTCAACATACGATTCACTCTCGTCGACGATCGAACGGCCCAAATTTCTGTTACTTCACTTGAACAGATCTTGGCCATCAAATTTGCAAATGTTTCACGTTTGCCCACATGCCTTCGACTTTCCTCTAAAAATTCAGACGTGGCATTTTTCAACTGAGGGTGTGTCTCAACGCCGACACAAGTCACGCTAATTCATGTCAAGAATGCGTTGAGAGGCAAATTTGACAAGCGAAATTCCTAATGATACGAAAAGGGCCTGACATCGATTCACAAAGCAATAGGCCCTGAACAATCAAACTGCCGGAAAATTTCCCGGCCTGATTTGCTGCGTGCGTAGATTTTTGCCAAATTTTGACCAATAGTGGCTAAGCTAGCGCAAAACATGAAGTGCCGACATCCTGTTTATATCCTGCTGCTGTGCAATGTAACTTAGTACAATGTTTCAAACGTTCTTGAATTTACCCTGAGGGCACAATAAAAACTGGGGAACCACCCTGAGGATTCAGTATGAATATAGCCAACCAACCCTGAGTGCTATACGGTTTTTTGGAGGCCAGCCCTGATTGGTCAGGATGCCCAAAATCCTATCTGAGGCCCTGATGTGGACAATTTCTTCTGTCACAGTACATGTGGTCTTGCCATAGAGAGTACAACCCACATATACCCCTGTATACTGTCATTCTGGTTATTCGTTCTAACTCTGACAGCTTAAACCTCGTTCCAACAGTGGGGTGAAATTTTTAAAAAGCGATGACGGTTCGTTTCTTTCGCCGCGGCGCGCTGCCGTGGGCGGGTGTTGTAGCGGCAGCCGCAACCTTTCAACGCGGGAAAACATGGGGGGTCGAACGCAATTCTCAGGGAGCTCCGCGCGCCAATGGCTACCACGCTGTTGGGTCAGGACTCAGGAACCCTTTGTTAAAGTGAGAACTGAACTATTGAGTAGAGAGAGAGTACAGGTGAATATACCTAAGTGTTGTACCCTCTAAGAGGTGGCCCTATACAGTCTATGCAAACATAGGAGATACACATGTTTGACACACCCCCTAGACTGCATAGGGGCAGGTCCTGAACAAGCAGCTCAGGGCGGCACTACTAGTCCAGCCACTAAGACAAGGGTCTAAAAGACCAGTCAAAAGGAGTACAGACAAGGCAACAACAAGACCAGGGCGGCACTACTAGTCCAGCCACTGGGAGAGGACACAAGTCCAGTCTGAGTACACATATAAAGGACAATACAAAGTCAAGGCCCTAGCAAGTGAGAGGCTACAGGAACTAGACCAAGCTGTACACAGTGTCGCTGATGATCTTTAGGCGCAAGCGCCTTCGTAAAGATATCAGCTGTGTTGGCACCTGAGGCCAAGTGTACTACGCGAGCCTGGCATCGCTGCTGTAGCTCGTGCAGGAGGAAGTACCGCAGCTGAATGTGCTTCGCTCTGCCCTCGAGTCGAGGCTCCTGACATAGGAGGATCATGGCCCTGTTGTCAGCGAACAGGACTGGGGCAGAGCTAGGCCGCTCACCTAAGTCAGTGAGCAAGAAGGTCAGCCAGCGGAGCTCCTATGCTGCCATGGCACCAGCGTAGATCTTGGCCTCACAGCTGGACTGGGCAACAGACGAGGAGCGGGTAGCTCTCCACGAGACGGCACCTGAACCAAGGCTGAAGCAGTAGCCCTGGGAAGACCTGGTGTCTTGGCGTCGTCTGCCCAAGAAGCGTCTGTGTGTCCAGTAAGGACCACTGGCCCACGTCCTCCTAGCACTAGCCCCATGCCTGATGTACTAGCAAGATAACGCAAAACCCTCTTAGCGGCAGACCAGTGCTACGGTCGGTGTCTGCCTGTGGCCACAAAGTGAGCCATGATGCTAAGAGGGTATGCGAGATCTGGGCGAGTGCAAGTCATCAGGTACATGAGGCAACCCACCAGCTCTGTGTAGGGGCCTCTGGGCTCTACCGACTCCTCAAAATCTGGAGCAGAGAGTCTGTGGTCTACAGGCAGAGGGGTGGGCTGTGCAGAGGAGAAATGAAGGCCGAACCTCTGAAGGACCTGGCGCACCAAGTGTGACTGAGTCAGGGTGATGGTGCACGCTGCTCTGTCCCTGGAGATCTGCAAGCCAAGGTAACAGCGCAGTTCTCCAAGGTCAGCGCACGTGTGTCTCTTCAGCAGCTCTGCCTTCACTGAGGCCAGTGCGTCCCTGTCTGCTGTGGCAAAGACCAGGTCGTCGACGTAAACAAGGATGTAGAACGGAGTCTGGCCAGCACGAACGAAGAGTGACGGGTCTGCGGAAGACGGAAAGAACTGCAGGTCAGCAAGGGTAGCACGCAGCATGTCGTGCCACTCACGGGCAGCCTGGCGCAGGCCATAGACGGGGCGCCGCAGGAGCCACTGGGTCCCAGGAGGGAAGGTGCCAGTAAAGCCCTAAGGGCGACGCAAGTAGACCTGCTCGTGTAGGCTGCCCTGAAGGAAGGCAGTGGAGAAGTCGAGGGAGTGAAGCTCGTAGTCACGCTGAGCAGCTAGGTGTAACAGAACCCGAAGAGTAGTCATCTTCGGGGTCGGAGCGAAGGTCTGGAAGAAGTCCACCCCCTCACGCTGACTGAAGCCTCTAGCCACGTAGCACGCCTTGAACACAGGCGGCTCTCCAGGAGGGCGCTTCACCTTGAAGAGCTAGCGGCCATCAACTACGTTCACTCCAGGAGGGGGAACTGTGTCGACGTAGGTGCCGGTGGATCTCCAAGATGCCATCTCCTGCTCCATGGCAGCTATCCACTGCGAGGCCCAAGGTCCCGAGGTCGCCTCAGCGTAAGTGCGAGGGGTCGGGATGTTGAAAGCATCTGGGTCACCCTCAGGGACTAGCAGCATGGAACAGAGATGGGGAGCAGCCTCGGACAGGAAAGCAAGCTCGAACTGGCGGTCCTCCAGGACGTCACTGCCGAGGACAGGAGCACCCCCGACAGACGGAGGACAGGTAGGGTCAGAGACCAGAGCGGTGGCGTAGTCAAGGCGGCGGGTAGAGACGAAGTCAGCGACCGCAGCTACAAGAGCGTCAAGACACGAGACCGGAACAGACGGGTCGATAACGAGAGAGGCAAGGACCTGAGGAACAAGAGGACGAGCGGCACGAAGGTAGTCAGACAGAGGGGGGGGTGCAACAACAAGGGAGGACGGAGGAGGCGACGGGAGAAGGGGAGGACGAAACGCGTGGGAACGAAGCAACATAGGGTGGGAGCGCAAGACAGGGGAGACAGGGCGAGCACGGGAGGGACGGCGAGACCACACGTGAGACGGAGGAGTCGGGTCAGGAGACAGAGGAGGGGACACAGGGGGGGAACGAGGGGGAAGACGAGCTGGGGAAGAGTCCGGCGGAGGGAACACAGGGCTGTAGACAGGAAGAGGAGGAGACGGCCGGAGAGGAACAGACGCAGGGTCAGGGGACGGAAGGCCGAGCAGGCGAAGGGCTGACACCGGCGGGGACTGCTGCTGCGGCGGCACAACGCCGACACCGGGACCGCAAGCTGCTCCTCGGCTACCACCGGCACACTCCACACCAGCACCCCCAGAGGGAACACCCCCAGAGCCCGAAACCCCTCGAGGACCGGTACTACCCCTAGGGCTACCGAGACTAGCACGCACTCCAACGCCAGCACCCCCAGAGTCAATGAACGGGTGCGGCGACGGCGGCGGCGGCGGCAACGACAACGACGGCGGCGGCGGCGGCGGCGGCGGAGGTGACAACGGCTGCGACAGCAGGGGCGACGGCGGCGGCAGAGGCGGTGGAGGAGGGGACGCCTGGGGAGGGGCAGCCGGCGAGGACTGCGCCGCAGGACCACCAGAGTCAGAAGACTCCTCAACTGGGACCACCGACGGAAGAGGGGTGACGTGGGACACACCAGAGGGTGCAGGACGGGGAGGAGGAGGGGGGGGGGCAGGGACTACTCGGGAAGGAGTGACCAGGAACAGGGGGGGGTAACCGGGGGACCGCGGTGGGGGAAGCGACGGTAGAAGGAGACAGACTCGTCAAAGGTGATGTCGCGAGAGTGAAAGAAGCGGTGAGACGGCGGGTGGTAGAAGTGCCAGTCGGACGCGTCAGGGGGAAAACCGAGGAAGACGCAGGGAAGGGTGCGGGCATTGAGCTTGTCCGTGCCGAAGGCACGGGCGTGAGCAAGGCAGCCCTAGACGTGGAACGCAGATGCGTCACCAGGAGACCCAGTCCAAAGACGGGTCGGCGAAACATGCGGCTGCTGGGGGTGCGGCCACAGGTTAAGCTGGTGAGAAGCGTAGCGCACAGCGAACGGCCATAGAAAATGGGGTGCACCGGCATGGATCATGGAGGTGCGAGCCACCTCCATGACCAAACCGATGCGTCGCTCAGCGACCCCATTCTGCTGTGGGGAGTCCGGTAGGGTAAACGTCTGGGTGATGCCCTCCGCACGACAAAAGCGACCAAGGACACCTGAGGCAAACTCGCCACGACGATCGGAGTGAAGACGCAAGACAGGGAGACCTCGGTGGACACGGGCAGAGACAAGCTAGGGGTTGAGAGCGTCAGGCACGTCGGCCTTCCGCTCCAGGGGAAAGACCGAGGTGTAGCGAGTGAAGTCGTCGACAAGCACAAGGAAGTAGCGCTCTCGACGCGGCCCATGGACGGGGGCGGGGCCCCAGACGTCCATGTGCAGGGTCTGCAGCGGCGCGGCGGTAGGGGGAAACGAGGAGGAGTGAGGGGCACGGTGGAGCCAACCCTCGACGCAAGGCGTGCAAGGTGGGGTTGGGGAGGAGGGAAAAGCGGGGAGAGAACCAGGGAGACCAAGGACGAGACCGTGCTGGGACATGTGACACAGACGCGGGAGCGCAGGGTGACCTAGGCGGTGGTGCCAAAGGAGGGTCGGGTGAGTGAGGGAGCGACGGGAGCAGGCAGCAGCAACCTGGGTAGACGCAGCCACCGGAGGGGGCGCTCCAGCCGGGGGGGTCACGGTGTCCAGAGTGAACAGGCCGGACACCGGGTCCCGGGGGAACGTGGACAGGGGGGCACCAGTGGCGGCCTCGGTACAGACAGCATACCGCTCGTGACCAGGGAACGTAGTGGTGACGCCAAGGTCCTGGAGGCAGCCGACACCAACTAGGTTCCTGGAGAACGAGGGGATATGCAGACCTGTAAGAGAACCCGAAGGAACCGCCGGAAAGGGAAGGGTGGTGGAACTGCGGGCGACTACCGGACCGCCGGAGGGGTCAGCAAGAGAAACGGCAGCAGGAACAGGAAGCGGCGTCAGGGTGGTGGAGTCGCGGAAGAAACACCGAGAGGCGCCAGAGTCCAAGGTGAAGGAAAGCGAAGCCGAGGGGTCTGGCGACGGAACGACGGCGGAAGCACCAAGACTACACAAAGCAGGGGATCCTACGCCTGACGCAGCAGGGGAGGCTAAGCTAGGCACACATACACTAGGCAACAGTGAGTAATAAGCGGGAAGCGCACTAGAGTCATCAGCATACATCACATGCAGAGCAGAAACAATGGCATCCATGTCCATGTCAAAAATCTGAATCCTACGACTAAGCAAACTGTGCCAGTCCGGGAGGTCTGGCGACGGGCCAAAGTGCTGACGAAACAGGTCGTCCAGGCGACAAAAACAGCGGGGAGTTGTATGACCGAGCTTACCGCAAACGAAGCCGCGGCGAGGACTGGTCTGGATCTGGTACTGACAACGCACGCCTCCCGAACCACCACTCGGCACACCACCACGCGCCCGACCACCTCCAGCGCCAGGCCACCCGGGCGGGAGGACACTCGCCTGCCTCGTCTGCGGCGGCTGCTGCGGAGGCTGCGGCTGCTGCGACTGCTGCGACTGCTCCGGCTGCTGCTGCTGCTGCTGCGACTGCGGAGGCGGCGGCTCAGCTGGACCGGGCAGGGTCCCCTCGTCCGCTCCAGCACCAGACGACCTGACTCCACCACCACCCCCTCCTGCACCCCGGCCTCCTCCGCCGCGCCCAGCCTTGGGGCGGCGGCCCTTCCCCGAACGAAACTGCGCTGCAGCAGCAGTCTCAGCCACAGCGACAGAACCGTCGGAGAAGGTATACTGAGCGGAGGCACAACCCTGAAAGATAGGGACCGGCACGGTACCGCTCGCCAGGGCGATGGAGTGGTGGCGGGTCTCAATAACAGTCAGGGTGTCTACAAAGTCGGTGAGGGTGAGCTCACCGGGGTGAATGCTAAGGAAGCGGTCGCGGGCGGCGGCAAGGCGGTCTGGGAGGTGGGTGGCAAGCAGGTAGAGGGTAGAGGTAATGGGCGGCTGGTGGGCTCTAAGCTGTGCGTCAGAGACGGTGGGGAAAGACGCAAGGTCGGGAAAGAGCATCGAGAGGATCAGGCGACCCAACGAGGCTGCTGGAGAGGTGGAATAGCGCTTGATGACAGCATCTAAGTAAGCCTGGGTGGTAGTGATGGACCTAAAGCGAGGGCGCTCAGACGGGGGAAGGGCATTGCTAATGGCAAGCTTAGCGACAGCGTCTCAGGAAAGCCAGACAGAGCGCTCAAGGGCAGAGGCTGCAGTAGACTCGCGCTCAGCGGGTGTGGGGTCAGCGGGCAGCACAGCAGCGGGGTCTGGGCAGGGGAGCGTACCGTCAAGGTGTGCGGAAAGCGGTTGGCCATCCTGCCGATGGCCAGTGAGGTGGCGACGGAGGTCGCTGAGCCACGCCTCGAACTCCAGAGGCTGGCCTTCAGCGCCGAAGCGAAGCTCCGCCGCCATCAGGCGCAGTGCAGTGCGGTGCAGGACTGTATAGTGCGGTGCAGTGCGGTGCAGGGCGGTACAGTACAATGCAGGGCGGTACCGTGCAGTGCAGTGCGGTGCAGCTCGGTGCAGTGCGGTACAGGTGATGGGGAACCATACCAAGGAGGATGCAGGGCCGGGGCAGGGACGACGAGCGGGCCGCACACAGCTCGGGGCAGGACGGGCGCGGGGGCCTGGAGCAGGGGGCACCAGGCCGACGGGACGGGCGCGGGGCTGGCTGGGACGGGCGCAGGGGCGGAGCAGACGAGCGCGGAGGTCGCGAGGGCGGGCGCGAGGCCGGCTGGGACGGGCGCAGGGGCCGAGCGGACGGGCACGGAGGTCGCAAGGGCGGGCGCGGGGCCAGGAAGAACGGGGCCAGGCAGGCGCAGCGGGGCCAGGCAGGCGCGGCAGGGCCAGGCAGGCGCGGAGGGGCCAGGCAGGCGCGACGGGGCCAGGCAGGGCGCGACGGGGCTAGGCAGGGCGCGACGGGGCCAGGCGGGCGCGACGGGGCCAGGCAGGGTGCGACGAGGCCGAGCGGGCGCAACGGGGCCAGGCAGGGCGCGACGGGGCCCAGAAGGGGCGCGACAGGGCTAGGAGGCGCGACGGGCCCAAGGAGGGGCGCTAGGAGGCGCGACGAGGCCCAGGAGGGGCGCTACGGGGCTAGGAGGCGCGACGGGGCTAGGAGGCACAACGGGGCCCATGAGGGGCGCGAAGGGGCTAGGAGGCATGACGGGGCCCAGGAGGGGCGCGACGGGGCCCAGAAGGGGCGCGACGGGGCTAGGGGGGCGCGACGGGGCCCAGGAGGGGCGCGACTGGGCTAGGGGGCGCGACGGGGCCCAGGAGGGGCGCGACGGGGCTAGGGGGCGCGACGGGGCCCAGGAGGGGCGCGACGGGGCTAGGAGGCGCGACGGGGCCCAGGAGGGGCGCGACAGGGCCCAGGAGGGGCGCGACTGGGCTAGGAGGCGCGACGGAGCCCAGGAGGGGCGCGACAGGGCTAGGAGGCGCGACGGGGCTAGGAGGCGCGACGGGGCCCCAGGGGGGGGGGGGGGGCGGCGGGGCCCAGCTAGGGTACGGGCGAAAGTGGTAGGTGGGGGATTCTTATCAGAAACTGAGAACTTGATTGATTGAAATGAGCAAGAGCATACATCCTTAAGTACCGAGCATCGGAGAGGATGGGAAGGGATAAGGGAGAATCGGAGGGAATCCCAAGGGAATCCTCCCAAATCGTGGGGATTTGGGATGGATTGGGTTGGGATAGGTTGGGGATGAAAACATAGCTACACCCAACCTAACAAATATGGGTATCCCTAAAACCAACAAAGTGTCAACACACAAAATTGTGCCGACCGAATTGCAGCCTATCTCTAACACACCCCCTAGGCTGCAACGTCGGAAGCCGTAGGGACGCCAAGTCCCATGGTACGGAGGAGACGATAGTGATCACGGCGTCCAAGAGCCTTCGTAAACAAGTCGGCGAGGTTGCAGTCAGAGGAAATATGCTTGACGCACAACTGCCCTCGCTGGACGAGCTCGCGCATGAAGAAGTGTCTCAATTCGATGTGCTTGGTTCGTTGGTGGAAGACAGGATCTTTGGTGAGGTGGATAGTGCTCTCGTTATCACACCACAGAGTCGGGGTCTGCTGAGGATACCCGAGCTCAGCCATGAGGTAGGTAAGCCATCGAGCTTCTTGGGCTGCCATGGTGCCTGCGTATAACTCAGCTTCGCAAGATGACAATGAGACGGATGACGAGCGTGTAGATCGCCAGCTGATGACACCACTGCCAAGGGTGAAGCAATAGCCTTGGGAAGAGCGGCGGTCAGCTTGATCATCAGCCCATGAGGAGTCGCTGTATCCCTCGAGGTGAGGAGGAGTCGTGCCACCGAGAGTGAGGACGTAGTCCTTGGTGGCTTGGAGGTAGCGAAGGACGCGCTTAGCAGCCGACCAGTGGCGATTGGTGTATCGACCGGCAGCAACGTAACGCGAGAGCACACTGATGGGGTAGGCGAGGTCGGGCCTTGTGCACATCATCGCATACATGAGTGATCCGACGAGCTCGGGGTATGCCTCATCACAAGGCTCAGGCGATGGAACTGATGGAGTGGTCAGATCATGCTGCAAGGGAAGGGGAGTGGCCACTGGCTTGGCGTTGTCCATGGCAAAACGCTTGAGGACGTTGTTCACATAGAACTCTTGAGAGAGAGTGATGGTTCGAGCTTCGCGATCCCGCGAGATTTCCATCCCAAGGTAGTTCTTGAGTTCACCGAGGTCCTTCATGGCGAGAGCGTCCCCAAGAGCTTGCTTAACAGCTGCCAGCTGATCGGAGTCCTTGGAGACGAGAATCATGTCGTCAACGTAGACAAGGATGAAGAACGGGTTGTCGTTCTTGCGAATGAAGAGACTCGGATCGGCTGAGGAGGGGTGGAAGTCGAGTGACTCGAGGGTTGCCTTCAGCTTCTTGTGCCATTCCCGAGGAGCCTGCTTCAACCCGTAGACTGGTCGATTCAGCTTCCAGACCGTGCCGGGTGGAAAGGGTAAGGGAAATCCTTGAGGACGTTCCATGTAGATGTCCTCGGGGAGATCCCCTTGGAGAAATGCAGCAGAGACGTCCATGGAGTGAACGTCAAAGTTGCACCGAGCAGCAATGTCCAGCAGGGTCCGAAGTGTGGGCAGTTTGGCTGTCGGAGAGAATGTGTCGAAGAAGTCCAGGCCCTTCTTCTGCGTGAAGCCTTTTGCACAGTATCGCGCCTTGAAGACTGGGAGTTCGCCAGGCAGCTGCTTGACGCGAAAAACCCATTTGCCACGGACAATGTTAACTCCTCGCGGAGGAGAGACGTCCGTGAAAGAGTTGTTGCGAATGAATGCTTCACACTCCGCGATCATGGCTGCGAGCCACTGGGGGGAGTGTGGTCCAGAGATGGCTTCATCATATGAGTTCGGGGTCGGGATGGATGGATTTTCCGAGAAGTTAAGAGTTGGAGCGTCGGCAAGGTCGGGGAAGAGATGGCAGAGCTGACGGATGGCAGCATTGATCTCAATCAGCTCCTCATGCCTATCCTCCAAGAGGCCAGGCATGGATGCACCCCCGGCAGGAGGAGGCGGATTGAGGGAGATGCGAACAGAGAGGGCGAGAGGCGGAGCGGGACCATGAGAGCGGGTGCGGTGAGCAATAGGGACAGGAGAGGAGGGAGGTGGCGGGGGAGCAGGTGGGACATCGACATAAGAGCGTCCGTGGCGACGGCGACGATAGGTGATGGGCGAGTCGGGAGGAGAGGTGGAGGTTGGAGGCGGAAGCGGAGGTGAAGGCGGGGATGGAGGTGCGGGGGCAGGGGGAGCCACAGAAGGAGAGGGAGGTGGAGGGGCAGCTGCAGGAGCGGGTGCAGGGGGAAGTGCAGGCGCGGGCGGAGGTGAACGGGCAACGGAGCCAGTGGGCGAAGAGGGGTGAGAGAGAGTGGAAGGAGATGGGGAAGGTGAGAGTGAGGGGGCCGCAGGAGGAGCAGCAGAGGGAGGAGGTGGGGTGGGTGAAGTATCGAAATCGGCCCACACAAGCGAAGGTGGAGCGGTGGGGGGTGGTGAAGAGATGTAAAAAGGGCGACTCTCGTCAAAGGCGACATCGCGGCTACGAATGAGCTGATTGGTGGAGAGATTGAGGAAAAGGTAATCGGGAGAGTCCAGGTTGTGGCCGAGGTAGACACAGGGTTGAGCTTTGGGTGCAAATTTGCCGCCGTGGGTGCGACGTTCCTGAGGGTTGAGGAGCACATAAGCTGTACACCCCCATACGCGGAGAGGACGTGCACTGGGCTTGGTGCCGGTCCACAGTTCAGCGGGAGTGATGGCAGGCCGAAGAGGGTGAGGGTGAAGGTTGTACAGCAGCGTGGCATGAAGGAGGGCGTAACCCCAAAGGGAAGGTGGTGCACCAGCGTGAGTGAGAAGACAGCGAGCGATTTGCACGAGAGTGCGATTGCGACTTTCGGCAATGCCATTCTGCTGCGGACTGTGGGGAAGGGTGAAGGTCTGGCGAATGCCTTGGGAGGCACAGAACGCTTGAAGGGAATGGTTTCGAAATTCGCCACCGCCATCGGAATGGAGGCACTTGACTGAAGTGCGGAAATGATTTTGGGCTTGTCGAACCCATGCGATGACGACATCTGGAACAGCTGCTTTGGAGGAGAGTAGGTGGACGGAGGCATAGCGAGAGTGATCGTCAACGAGCACTAGGAAGTAAGAGTGCCCGCCACGAGAGCGGACTGGAGCTGGGCCCCAGACGTCCATGTGGACGAGGTCAAGCGGGGCGGCTGCAGCAGAGGGCGAGGAAGGGTGAGGCAACTGGCGTAGTTTGCTTTGCGCGCAGTCCAAGCATGGAGGGGCGGGAGAAGTGGAGGGTGGAGGAAGTGTGTCGGGCAGGTGAAGAAGCAACTTCTTAGACGCAAGCTCGGAGAGCATGCGGAAGTTGGGATGCCCAAGACGATGGTGGTAAAGAATGGTTGGATCGGTGAGCTGACGGCAGGAGCACGATGATGTGGTGGAGGTAGAGTGTGCTTCTGTGGAAGATGGAGGTACTTGGAGTGTGTAGAGGTTGTTGGCGGTCAGTGTGAAGCGTGCAAGTAGGGCATTGGTGGTGGGCTGAAGGAGATCACAGTGATTGGAATGAGCTGGGAAGATAGTGGTTACCCCTGCTCGTTGAATCTCATGTTGTGCAAGTAAGTTGTGCCGAAGAGTGGGCACGCATATGCCAGTGACTGTGCCAGATGGGAAGGCTGGGCATGGAAGAGTGGAGGAACCATGGGCGACAGTTGTGAAGCTGGAGTCAGCGCCCAGAAGAGGAATGGGTGCTTGGTATGGTTTGAAAGACTCTTTGTCTCGGAGGACTGTGTGGGTTGCGCCACTGTCCAGGACGAATTCAAGCGGTTTAGATGGTGTTTGTGGAGACGCCGAGTACTGGGAACTGGTTTCATTGATCATGGGAAGGCCAGGGAACAACAGGTTGAGACGAACATCAGGACTAGGGGCATGAACGGCTGAGTCCTGACTATCCTGTGCCTCAACCTGGTTGAGTTGGCGCATGCGAAGCCAGTTGGGCGGCTTGGAGTTGATACCATTCTTGGCGAACCAGTCGTCGTCCTTCTTTTTGAAACAGGTGGCGAGCGGGTGATTGGTGCCGCCGCACACTTGACCCGCACGGGGTCCCATTTTGATGACGTAAGGACAGGGTGGGTAGCGGTTACGAGTGGGTGGCGGATTGGGACGCGATGCTGGAGCCGGGACAGGAGCGCGAAGCGCATTTGCACGAGCCTGCGCAGTGTTGTCTTTTTCAGCAGAGAGAAGTGCGGAAGAGACTTTGGCAAAGGTTAGCTCTTCTGGCGGGAGATGGAGAAGCATGGAGCGGGTGACATTGTAAGAGGGGGTCAGCCCAACAAGCAGAGCTGCTGCAGGGGCTTGCTCTGGGAAGACAATGCCGAGTTGCTTCAGCTCCTGATGAATCCCTTGAATTTCAGCGACGTAATCTGCCATTCCAGGGCACTCCTCCAGACGCACTTGAAACAAGCGGGGGATGAGGATCGCCACCCCCACAGCGGTTTTGTTGAGGAAGCGGTCGTTGAGGTACTCCCAGATGGCGTGCGCGGAGGGGTAGTTATGGTAAGTTTTGACGAGCTCGGAAGGGGTAGTGCCGACGAAGACGCCAATGATAGCGGCGTCGGCTTGCTCCCACACGCTGTAAGATTCTTCATACTTGGACATGGATTCCTCATGGGTTTTTAACTCTTCCCCTGTGGCTGTGGCCGAGAGCCTCTTGGGAAGGATCGGCATCTTTCCTTTGCCGCGATTGAGGAGGACATCCTTGAGGCAAATCCCCTCAATTTTGCGGCTTAGGAGATGCTTATCAACCCCATAGCTCCATTCCTTGAAGTTCGGGCTCGAGCCATTAGGGTCGAGGCGCAAGGGAGTGATCGGGTTTGAGAGAGACGCGGAAGGATACGCCATGATGCTCCAAGGACCCTTTCTCCGCGCGTAGCGCAGCTCTTAAGTCGCCGATAGGCACTTCGCGAAAAACAGGATTTCCCTTTGCGGATTTTCAACACTCGGAGAAGAGGAATAGCCGATAAAGAGGGAAATCTGAACGCCGAAAATCTATGGAAACCCGCGATGTGCTGCTGCAATCCCGCTGCTCCGCGACCCCCCCTTTTCCGCTTCGCCGCTGCCCCCTTTCCGCTTCGCCGCTGCCCCCTTTCCGCTTCGCCGCTGCACCCCCCCGCTGTTGCAAGGGCGACGGGCGACAGCCCGTCCAGCTTCGACGAGCAGATGCGGGGCGACGGGCTCAGCCCGATCAGGTGCGACGAGCAGATGCAGGGCGACGGGCTCAGCCCGATCAGGTGCGACGAGCAGATGCGGGGCGACGGGCTCAGCCCGATCAGGTGCGACGAGCAGATGCGGGGCGACGGGCTCAGCCCGATCAGGTGCGACGAGCAGATGCGGGGCGACGGGCTCAGCCCGATCAGGTGTGATGAGCAGATGCGGGGCGACGGGCTCAGCCCGATCAGGTGCGACGAGCAGATGCGGGGCGACGGGCGTCAGCCCGAAGAGACGAGCCGCGCAGATGCGGGGCGACGGGCGTCAGCCCGAAGAGAAGCGCCGCGCTGAGTTGAGGCGACTAGAAAAGCTTTGCGTCGTAAGACGCAAATGCTAGGCTCCAACGGAGCGAGAGGATCAAGAGCCGCTTAGGCGGAAACGAGCTCTGATACCATATCAGAAACTGAGAACTTGATTGATTGAAATGAGCAAGAGCATACATCCTTAAGTACCGAGCATCGGAGAGGATGGGAAGGGATAAGGGAGAATCGGAGGGAATCCCAAGGGAATCCTCCCAAATCGTGGGGATTTGGGATGGATTGGGTTGGGATAGGTTGGGGATGAAAACATAGCTACACCCAACCTAACAAATATGGGTATCCCTAAAACCAACAAAGTGTCAACACACAAAATTGTGCCGACCGAATTGCAGCCTATCTCTAACAATTCTAACCTACGCGTGATACCATGTTAAAGTGAGAACTGGATTATTGAGTAGAGAGAGAGTACAGGTGAATATACCTAAGTGTTGTACCCTCTAAGAGGTGGCCCTATACAGTCTATGCAAACATAGGAGATACACATGTTTCTCAAAATAATTGAATAATGGTAAAGTGAGAGTACACACAAATATATCTAAGTTTTGTATCCTCTAAGAGGTGACTCTATACAGTCTATACAAACATGACAAATACACATGTTTGACACACCCCCTAGACTGCATAGGGGAATACCCTAAACAAGCAGCTCAGGGCGGCACTACTAGTCCAACCTCTGAGACAAGGGTCTGAGCGACCGGTCAGAAGGAGTACAGACAAGGCAAGCATAAGAGCAGGGCGGCACTACTAGTCCAGCCACTGGGAGAGGACACAACTCCAGTCTGAGCATACATATAAAGGACAGTACAAAGTCAAGGTCCTAGCAAGTGAGAGGCTACAGGAACTAGACCAAGCTGTACACAGTGCCGCTGATGATCTTTAGGTGCAAGCGCCTTCGTAAAGATATCAGCCGTGTTGGCACCTGAGGCCAAGTGTACTACGCGAGCCTGACGTCGCTGCTGTAGCTCACACAGGAGGAAGTACCGCAGCTGAATGTGCTTCGCTCTGCCCTCGAGTCGAGGCTCCTGACACAGGAGGATCATGGCCCTGTTGTTAGCGAACAGGACCGGGGCAGAGCTAGGTCGCTCACCTAAGTCAGTGAGCAAGAAGGTCAGCCAGCGGAGCTCCTGTGCCGCCATGGCACCGGCGTAGATCTCAGCCTCACAGCTGGACTGTGCAACAGACGAGGAGCAAGTAGCTCTCCACGAGACGGCACCTGAGCCAAGGCTGAAGCAGTAGCCCTGGGTAGACCGGAGTGTCTCAGCGTCGTCTGCCCACGAAGCGTCTGTGTGCCCAGTAAGGACCGCTGGCCTGCGTCCTCCTAGCACTAACCCCATGCCCGATGTACTAGCAAGATAACGCAGAACCCTCTTAGCGGCAGACCAGTGCTGCGGTCGGTGTCTGCCTGTGGCCACAAAGCGAGCCAGGATGCTGAGAGGGTATGCGAGATCTGGGCGAGTGCAAGTCATCAGGTACATGAGGCAACCCACCAGCTCTGCGTAGGGGCCGCTGGGCTCTACCAACTCCTCAGGCACTGGAGCGGAGAGCCTGTGGTCTACAGGCAGAGGGGTGGGCTGTGCAGAGGAGAACTGAAGGCTGAACCTCTGAAGGACCTGGCGCGCCAAGTGTGACTGAGTCAGGGTGATGGTGCGCGCAGCTCTGTCCCTGGAGATCTGCAAGCCAAGGTAACGGCGCAGTTCTCCAAGGTCAGTGCAGGTGTGTCTCTTCAGCAGCTCTGCCTTCACGGAGGCCAGCGCGTCCCTGTCTGCTGTGGCAAAGACCAGGTCGTCGACGTAAACGAGGATGTAGAACGGAGTCTGGCCAGCACGAACGAAGAGTGAAGGGTCTGCAGAAGACGGAAAGAACTGCAGGTCAGCAAGCGTAGCACGCAGAGTGTCGTGCCACTCACGGGGAGCCTGGCGCAGGCCGTAGACGGGGCGCCGCAGGAGCCACTGGGTCCCAGGAGGGAAGGTGCCAGTAAAGCCCGGAGGGCGGCGCAGGTAGACCTGCTCGTGTAGGCTGCCCTGAAGGAAGGCAGTGGAGAAGTCGAGGGAGTGAAGCTCGTAGTCACGCTGAGCAGCTAGGTGTAACAGAACCCGAAGAGTAGTCATCTTCGGGGTCGGAGCGAAAGTCTGGAAGAAGTCCACCCCCTCGCGCTGACTGAAGCCTCTAGCCACATAGCGCGCCTTGAAGACAGGCGGCTCTCCAGGAGGGCGCTTCACCTTGAAGAGCCAGCGGCCATCGACTACGTTCACCCAAGATGGGGGAACTGCGTCGACGAAGGTGCCGGTGGATCTCCAAGATGCCATCTCCTGCTCCATGGCAGCTATCCACTGCGAGGCCCAGGGTCCCGAAGTCGCCTCAGCGTAAGTGCGAGGGGTCGGGATGTCGAAAGCGTCTGGGTCACCCTCAGGGACTAGCAGCATGGAACAGAGATGGGGAGCAGCCTCGGAGAGGAAAGCAAGCTCGAACTGGCGGTCCTCCAGGACGTCACTGCCAAGGGCAGGAGCACCCCCGACAGACGGAGGACAGGCAGGGTCAGAGACCAGAGCGGTGGCGTAGTCAAGGCGGCGGGTAGAGGCGAAGTCAGCGACAGCAGCGACAAGAGCGTCAAGGCACGAGACTGGAACAGACGGGTCGGTAACGAGAGAGGCAAGGACCCGAGGAACAAGAGGACGAGCGGCACGAAGGTAGTCGGACAGCGGGGGGGGCGCAACAACAAGGGAGGACGGAGGAGGCGACGGCAGAAGGGGAGGACGAGACGCGTGTGAACGAAGCAACATAGGGTGGGAGCGCAGGACAGGCGAGGCAGGACGAGCACGGGAGGGACGGTGAGACCAGACGTGCGATGGAGGAGTCGGGTCAGGAGACAGGGGAGGGGACACAGGAGGGGAACGAGGGGGGAGACGGGCCGGGGACGAGTCCGGCGGAGGGAAAACAGGGCCGTAGACAGGAAGAGGAGGAGACGGTCGGGGAGGAACCGACGCAGGGTCGGGGGACGGAAGGCCGAGCAGGCGAAGGGCGGACACCGGCGGGGACTGCTGCTGCGGCGGCACAACGGCGACACCTGGACCGCAAGCTACTCCTCGGCTACCACCGGCACTCTCCACACCCGCACCCCCAGAGGGACCACCCTCAGGGCGACCGGGACGAGCACCCCCAGAGTCAGCGAGCGGGGGCTGCGACTGCGGCGGCGGCGGCGGCGGCGGCGACGGCGACGGCTGCAGTGGCGGCAGGGACGGCGGAGGAGGGGACTGGGGAGGGGACACCTGGGGAGGGGCGGTCGGCGAGGACTGCACCGGAGGGCCACCAGAGTCAGAAGACTCCTCAACCGGGTCCACCGACGGAAGGGGGGTGACATGGGAGACACCAGAGGGGGCGGGACGGGGAGGAGGAGGAGGAGGGGCAGGGACTACTGGGGAAGGGGTGACCAGGAACAGCGGGGGGGTAACCGGGGGACCACGGTGGGGGAAGCGGCGGTAGTAGGAGACGGACTCGTCAAAGGTGACGTCACGAGAGTGAAAGAAGCGGTGAGACGGCGGGTGGTAAAAGTGCCAGTCGGACGCGTCGAGGGGAAAACCGAGGAAGACGCAGGGAAGGGTGCGGGCAGTGAGCTTGTCCGTGCCGGAGGCACGGACGTGAGCAAGGCAGCCCCAGACGTGGAACGCAGACGCGTCACCAGGAGACCCAGTCCACAGACGGGTCGGCGAAACCTGCGGCTGCTGAGGGTGCGGCCACAGGTTAAGCTGGTGAGAAGCGTAGCGCACAGCGAACGGCCATAGAAAATGGGGTGCACCGGCATGGACCATGGAGGTGCGAGCGACCTCCATGACCAAGCCGATGCGTCGCTCAGCGACCCCATTCTGCTGTGGGGAGTCCGGTAGGGTGAACGTCTGGGTGATGCCCTCCGCACGACAAAAGCGACCGAGGACACCTGAGGCAAACTCGCCACCACGGTCTGAGTGAAGACGCAAGACAGGGAGACCGCGGTGGACACGCGCAGAGACAAGCCAGGGGATGAGGGCGCCAGGCACGTCAGCCTTGCGCTCCAGGGGAAAGACTGTGGTGTAACGAGTGAAGTCGTCGACAAGCACAAGGAAGTAGCGCTCGCGACGCGGCCCAGGGACGGGGGCGGGGCCCCAGACGTCCAGGTGCAGGGTCTGCAGCGGCGCGGCGGTAGGGGGGAACGAGGAGGAGTGAGGGGCACGGCGAAGCCGACCCTCGACACAAGGCGTGCAAGGTGGAGCTGGGGAGGAGGGAAACGCGGGGAGTGAACCTGGGAGACCAAGGACAAGACCGTGCTGGGACATGTGACGCAGACGCGGGAGCGCAGGGTGACCTAGGCGGTGGTGCCACAGGAGGGTCGGGTGAGTGAGGGAGCGACAGGAGCAGGCAGCAGCAACCTGGGTAGACACAGCCACCTGAGGGGGCGCTCCAGCCGGGGGGGCACGGTGTCCAGAGTGAACAGGCCGGACACCGGGTCCCGGGGGAACGTGGACAGGGGGGCACCAGTGGCGGCCTCGGTACAGACAGCATACCGCTCGTGACCAGGGAACGTAGTGGTGACGCCAAGGTCCTGGAGGCAGCCGACACCAACTAGGTTCCTGGAGAACGAGGGGATATGCAGACCTGTAAGAGAGCCCGAAGGAACCGCCGGAAAGGGAAGGGTGGTGGAACTGCGCGCGACTACCGGGCCGCCGGAGGGGTCAGCAAGAGAAACGGCAGCAGGAACAGGAAGCGGCGTCAGGGTGGTGGAGTCGCGGAAGAAACACCGAGAGGCGCCAGAGTCCAAGGTGAAGGAAAGCGAAGCCGAGGGGTCTGGCGACAGAACGACGGCAGAAGCACCAAGACTACACAAAGCAGGGGATCCTACGCCTGACGCAGCAGGGGAGGCTAAGCTAGGCACACCTACACTAGGCAACAGTGAGTAATAAGTCGGAAGCACACTAGAGTCATCAGCATACATCACATGCAGAGCAGAAACAATGGCATCCATGTCCATATCAAAGATCTGAATCTGACGACTAAGCAAACTGTGCCAGTCCGGGAGGTCTGGCGA
This sequence comes from Closterium sp. NIES-67, assembly GCA_027943415.1. Classification (NCBI taxonomy): domain Eukaryota; kingdom Viridiplantae; phylum Streptophyta; class Zygnematophyceae; order Desmidiales; family Closteriaceae; genus Closterium; species Closterium sp. NIES-67. The sequence goes on along the minus strand of BQMB01001674.1, from coordinate 55,485 downwards.
CGGGCCGAAACGCTGACGAAAGAGGTCGTCCAGGCGACGAAAGCAGCGGGGAGTGGAGTGACCGATCTTACCGCAAACGAAACCGCGGCGAGGACCGGTCTGGATCTGGTACTGACAACGCCCGCCGGCAGGAGGACTCAGGCGCCAAAGGTCTGGCGAAATGGCTGACGAACGAGGACTACTGTTATGAATTATAACTCAGAGTATAGCGCAGATCTCAAAGAAGCTTAGGACACTAACTAAACTTAGGAAACTAGCTTAGCTAGGATGCAAGGAATGGCGCCATGGAAAGGCGTGAGGAAGGTAGATCTAGGAGTAGGCAAAGAATGTCGAGAATGAAGGGAGGAGATTAGGAAGAGAGAGGAGTACAAGGAGGGGTTTGTATCAAACAGTGTAATTGATGAATAGAGAGAGAGAGTACACAAACATATACCTAACTGTTGTACTCTCTAGAAGATGACCCTATACAGTCTATACAAGCATGATAACTAAACATGTTTGACACACCCCCTGGACTGCATAGGGGAATGTTCTAGACAAGCAGCTCAGGGTGGCACTACTAGTCCAGCCTCTGAGACAAGGGTCTAAAAGACCAGTCAGAAGGAGTACAGGCAAGGCAAGAACTAGTACAGGGCGGCACTACTAGTCCAACCACTGTAAGAGGACACAAGTCCAGTCTGAGTGTACACACAGATATATAGGACAGTACGGAGTCAAGGCCCGAGTAAGTGAGAGACTACAGGAACCAGACCAAGCTGTACACAGTGCCGCTGATGATCTTTAGGCGCAAGCGCCTTCGTAAAGATATCAGCTGTGTTGGCACCGGAGGCTAAGTGTACTACGCGAGCCTGGCGACGCTGCTGTAGCTCACGCAGGAGGAAGTACCGCAGCTGGATGTGCTTCGCTCTGCCCTCGAGTCGAGGCTCCTGACACAGGAGGATCATGGCCCTGTTGTCAGCGTACAAGACCGGGGCAGAGCTAGGCCGCTCACCTAAGTCAGTGAGCAAGAAGGTCAGCCAGCGGAGCTCCTGTGCCGCCATGGCACCGGCGTAGATCTCGGCCTCACAGCTGGACTGGGCAACAGACGAAGAGCGGGTAGCTCTCCACGAGACAGCACCTGAACCAAGGCTAAAGCAGTAGCCCTGGGAAGACCTGAGCGTCTCGGCGTCGTCTGCCCAAGAAGCGTCTGTGTGTCCAGTAAGGACCACTGGCCTGCGTCCGCCTAGCACTAACCCCATGCCCGATGTACTTGCAAGATAACGCAAAACCCTCTTAGCGGCAGACCAGTGCTGAGGTCGGTGCCTGCCTGTGGCCACGAAACGAGCCAGGATGCTGAGAGGGTATGCGAGATCTGGGCGAGTGCAAGTCATCAGGTACATTAGGCAACCCACTAGCTCAGCGTAAGGACCACTGGGATCTACCGACTCCTCAGGAACTGGAGCGGAGAGTCTGTGGTCCAGAGGAAGAGGGGTGGGCTGTGCGGAGGAGAACTGAAGGCCGAACCTCTGAAGGACCTGGCGCACCAAGTGTGACTGAGTCAGGGTGATGGTGCGCGCGGCTCTGTCCCTGGAGATCTGCAAGCCAAGGTAACGGCGCAGCTCTCCAAGGTCAGTGCAGGTGTGTCTCTTCAGCAGCTCTGCCTTCACGGAGGCCAGTGCGTCCCTGTCAGCAGTGGCAAAGACCAGGTCGTCTACGTAGACGAGGATGTAGAACGGAGTCGAGCCAGCACGAACGAAGAGCGAGGGGTCTGCAGAGGACGGAAAGAACTGCAGGTCAGCAAGGGTAGCACGCAAAGTGTCGTGCCACTCACGAGGCGCCTGGCGCAGGCCGTAGACTGGCCGCCGCAGAAGCCACTGGGTCCCAGGGGGGAAGGTGCCAGTAAAGCCCTGAGGGCGACGCAGGTAGACCTGCTCGTGAAGGCTGCCCTGAAGAAAGGCAGTGGAGAAGTCGAGGGAGTGAAGCTCGTAGTCACGCTGAGCCGCTACGTGTAGCAGCACCCGAAGAGTAGTCATCTTCGGGGTAGGAGCGAAAGTCTGAAAGAAGTCCACCTCCTCGCGCTGACTGAAGCCTCTAGCCACGTAGCGCGCCTTGAAGACAGGCGGCTCTCCAGGAGGGCGCTTCACCTTGAAGAGCCAACGGCCATCGACCACGTTCACCCCAGGTGGGGGAACTGCGTCGACGAAGGTGCCGGTGGATCTCCAAGATGCCATCTCCTGCTCCATGGCAGCTATCCACTGAGAGGCCCAGGGTCCCGAAACCGCCTCAGCGTAAGTACGAGGGGTCGGGATGTCGAAAGCGTCTGGGTCACCCTCAGGGACTAGCAGCATGGAACAGAGATGGGGAGCAGCCTCGGACAGGAAAGCAAGCTCAAACTGGCGGTCCTCCAGGACGTCACTGCCGAGGGCAGGAGCACCCCCGACAGACGGAGGACAGGCAGGGTGAGAGACCAGAGCGGTGGCGTAGTCAAGGCGGCGGGTAGAGGCGAAGTCAGCGACCGCAGCGACGAGGGCGTCAAGACTCGACACGGGAACAGACGGGTCGGTAACGAGAGAGGCAAGGACCCGAGGAACAAGAGGACGAGCGGCACGAAAGGAGTCGGACAGAGGAGGAGACGCAACGACAAGAGAAGACGGAGGAGGAGACGGGAGGAGGGGAGGTCGAGACGCGTGGGAACGGAGCAACATAGGGTGAGAGCGCGGGACAGGGGAGACAGGACGAGCACGAGAGGGGCGGCGAGACCAGACGTGTGAGGGCGGCGTCGGGTCAGGAGACAGAGGAGGGGACACAGGAGGGGAACGAGGGGGAAGACGAGCCGGGGACGAGTCTGGCAGAGGGAACACGGGGCCGTAGACGGGAAGAGGGGGAGACGGCAGGAGAGGAACAGGCGCAGGGTCAGGAGACGGAAGGCCGAGCAGACGGAGGGCGGACACAGGCGGGGACTGCTGCTGCGGCGACACAACACCAACACCAGGGCCACAAGCTGCGCGACGGCTACCTCCCGAACCCTCCACACCTGCACCCCCAGAAGGGACACCCCCAGAGTCCACAAACGGCGGCAGCGACGACAGCGGCGGCGGCGGCGGCGGCTGCAGCGACGGCTGCGACGGCGGCGGCGGTGGAGACGACGGCTGCAGCAGCTGCGGCGACGGCGGCTGCGGAGGCGGTGGAGGAGGAGACACCGGGGGAGGGACAGACAGCGAGGACTGCGCCGGAGGACTACCAGAGTCAGAAGACTCGTCGACCGGGACGACCGACGGGAGGGGGGTGACGTGAGACACACCAGAGGGGGCCGGACGGGGGGGCGGGGGGGGGGGGAGGGGCAGGGACCACCAGGGAGGGAGGAACCAGGAAAAGGGGGGGAGTAACCGGGGGACCACGGTGGGGAAAGCGGCGGTAGAAGGAGACGGACTCGTCAAAGGTGACGTCGCGAGAGTGAAAGAAGCGGTGAGACGGCGGGTGGTAGAAGTGCCAGTCGGACGCGTCAAGGGGGAAACCGAGGAAGACGCAGGGGAGGGTGCGGGCAGTGAGCTTGTCCGTGCCAGAGGCACGAACGTGAGCAAGGCAGCCCCAGACGCGGAACGCAGACGCGTCACCAGGGGACCCGGTCCACAGAAGGGTCGGCGAAACCTGCGGCCGCTGGGGGTGCGGCCACAGGTTAAGCTGGTGAGCGGCGTAGCGCACGGCGAACGGCCACAGAAAATGGGGTGCACCGGCGTGGATCATGGAGGTGCGAGCCACCTCCATGACCAAACCGATGCGTCGCTCAGCGACCCCATTCTGCTGCGGGGAGTCCGGCAGGGTAAACGTCTGGGTGATGCCCTCCGCACGACAGAAGCGACCAAGGACACCTGAGGCAAACTCGCCACCCCCGGTCGGAGTGAAGGCGCAAGGCAGGGAGACCGCGGTGGACACAAGCAGAGACAAGCCAGGGGATGAGAACGTCAGGCACGTCGGCCTTCCGCTCCAGGGGGAAGACGGTGGTGTAGCGCGTGAAGTCGTCGACAAGCACTAGGAAGAAGCGCTCGCGACGCGGCCCATGGACCGGGGCTGGGCCCCAGACGTCCATGTGCAGAGTCTGCAGTGGTGCGGTGGTAGGGGGAAAAGAGGAGGAGTGAGGGGCACGGCGGAGCCGGCCCTCGACACAAGGCGTGCACGGTGGGGCGGGGGAGGAGGGAAACTCGGGGAACGAACCGGGGAGACCAAGGACGAGACCGTGCTGGGACATGTGACGCAGACGTGGGAGTGCAGGGTGACCAAGGCGGTGGTGCCAAAGGAGAGTCGGGTGAGTGAGGGACCGACAGGAGCACGCGGCTGCAACCTGGGTGGACGCAGCTACCGGGGGGGAAGACCCAACCGGGGACGGCGCGGTGTCAAGTGTGAACAGGCCGGACACCGGGTCCCGGGGGAAAGTGGTAAGGGGGGCACCAGAGGCGGCCTCGGTACAGACAGCATACCGCTCGTGACCAGGGAACGTAGTGGTGACGCCAAGGTCCTGGAGGCAGCCGACACCAACTAGGTTCCTGGAGAACGAGGGGATATGCAGACCTGTGAGAGTGCCCGAAGGAACCGCCGGACAGGGAAGGGAGGTGGAACTGCGGGCAACGACGGGACCACCGGAGGGGTCAGCAAGAGTAACTGCAGCGGGAACAGGCAGCGGCGTCAGCGTCGTGGAGTCGCGGAAGAAACACCGGGAGGCGCCAGAGTCCAAGGTGAAGGAAAGCGCAACAGTCGCGCGAGGCAGCAGTGAAGCGGTGGAAGCACCAAGGCTAAGCAAAGCAGGAGATCCTACGCCTGACGCAGCAGGGGAGTCTACGCTAGGCACCGCTACACTAGGCAACACGGGGTAATAAGAGGGAAGCACACTAGAGTCATCAGCATACATCACATGCAAGGCCGCTACAATGGCATCCATGTCCAAGTCAAAAATCCTAATGCTACGCCTAAGCAAGCTGTGCCAGTCCGGGAGGTCGGGCGCCGGGCCAAAGCGCTGGCGGAACAGGTCGTCCAGGCGACGAAAACAGCGAGGAGTAGAATGACCGATCTTACCGCAAACGAAGCCGCGGCGAGGACCGGTCTGGATCTGGTACTGACAGGGCCCGCCTCCAGAACCACCACCCGGTGCACCACCACGCGCACGACCACCACCAGCTCCAGGCCACCCAGGTGGGAGAGTACTCGCCTGCCTCGTCTGCGGCGGCTGCTGCGGCTGCTGCGAAGGCTGCGGCTGCGGCGACTGCTGCTGCTGCGGCTGCTGCAACTGTGGAGGCAGCGGGGCAGCTGGACCGGGCAGGGTCCCCACGTCCGCACCGGCACCGGACGACCCGCCTCCACCACTACCCCCACCCGCACCCCCGCCGCCTCCGCCGCTCCCAACCTTGGGGCGGCGGCCCTTCGCCGAGCGGGACTGCACTGCAGCAGCAGTCTCAGCCACAGCGACAGAGCCGTCGGAGAAGGTACACTGAGCGGGGGCACAACCCTGAAAGATAGGGACCGGTACTGTACCGCTCGCCAGGGCTATGGAGCGGTGACGAGTCTCTATGGCAGTCAGGGTGTCAACAAAGTCAGTGAGGGTGAGAGCAGCAGGGTGGATGCTAAGGAACTGGTCGCGGGCGGCGGCAAGGCGGTCAGGTAGGCGGGTGGCAAGGAGGTAGAGGGTAGAGGTCATGGGAGGCTGGTGGACTCTAAGCTGAGCATCAGTGCAGGCAGCGCGCCAGGCCTCATCTATCGAGCGCAGGTGGGCAGCGAGGTCAGAGACAGTGGGGAAAGACGCCAGTTCAGGAAAGAGCAGGGGAAGGATCAGGCGACCCACTGAGGCAGCAGGAGGGGTAGAATAGCGCTTGATGACAGCATCGAGGTAGGCCTGGGCGGTAGGAATGGTTCTAAAGCGAGGGCGCTCAGTGGGGGGGAGGGCATTGCTAATGGCGAGCTGAGCAAGGGCATCGCGGGAAAGCCAGACAGAGCGGGCAAGGGCAGCAGCGGCAGTGGACTCGCGCTCAGCGGGCGTGGGATCAGCGGGCAGCACAGCAGGGGGGTCAGGGCAGGGGAGCATACCGTCTAGGTGTGCAGAAAGCGGGTGGCCGTCCTGCCGCTGGCCAGTGAGGTGGCGGCGAAGGTCAGCCAACCACGCCTCGAACTCCAGAGGCTGACCCTCAACATCAAAACGAAGCTCAGCAGCCATGAGGGGCAGTGGAGGACAGTGCAGTGCGGTGCAGTGCGGTCCAGTGCGGTGCAGTGCGATGCAGTGCGATGCAGTGCGGTCCAGTGCGGTGCAGTGCGGTCAGTGCGATCCAGTGAGGTGCAATGCGATGCAAGGCGGGGCAGGAAAGTGCAGGAGGGTGCAAAGTGGTGCGGGGAACGGGGGACAGTACCAGGAAGTATGGAGGGCCGGGGCAGGTGCGTCGGGGCCGGGCAGGCACGACAAGGCCGGGCGGCGGCGACGGGGCCGGGCGGCAGCGACAAGGCCGGGCGGCTGCGACGTGGCCGGGCGGCTGCGACGGGGCCGGGCGGCTGCGACGGGGCCGGGCGGCAGGGACGAGGCCGGGCCGGACACAGCAGGGCCGGGCAGGGGCGACGGGGCCGGGCGGCTGCGACGTGGCCGGGCGGCTGCGACGTGGCCGGGCGGCTGCGACGGGGCCGGGCGGCTGCGACGGGGCCGGGCGGCTGCGACGGGGCCGGGCGGCGGCGACGGGGCCGGGCGGCAGGGACGGGGCCCGGGCAGGCCACAGCAGGGCCGGGCAGGGGCGACGGGGCCGGGCGGGCGAGCAGGGGCCGGGCAGGTGCGTCAGGGGCCGGGCGGGCGCCACGCGGCCGATAGGCCGCGACGGGGCCGAGCAGGGGCGACGGGGCCGAGCAGGGGCGACGGGGCCGAGCAGGGGCGACAAGGATGGGTAGGGGCGCGACGGGGCCTGGAGGGGCGTTACCAAGCCCAGGTAGGGGCGCGACGGGGCCTGGGGGGAGCGCAATGGGGCCCAGGAGGGGCGCTACGGGGCCTGGGAGGAGCGCGACTGGGCTAGGGAGGGGCGCGACGGGGCCTGGAAGGAGCGCAATGGGGCCCAGGAGGGGCGCTACGGGGCCTGGGAGGAGCGCGACGGGGCCCTGGAGGGGCGCTACCAGGCCCTGGAAGGGGCGCGACGGGGCCTGGAGGGGCGCTACGAAGCCCTGAAAGGGGCGCGACGGGGCCTGGAGGGGCGCTACGAAGCCCTGAAAGGGGCGCGACGGGGCCTGGAGGGGCGCTACGAAGCCCTGGAAGGGGCGCGACGGGGCCTGGGAGGAGCGCAGTGGGGCCCAGGAGGGGCGCTACGAGGCCTGGGAGGAGCGCAACGGGGCCCAGAAAGGGGCCCAACTGGGCCCAGGAAGGGGCGCGACGGGGCTAGGGAGGGTCGCGACGGGGCTAGGGAGGGTCGCGACGGGGCTAGGAGCACGACGGGGCCCAGCTAGGGGGCGAGCGGAAGCGTGAGGGGGGGGGGGGGGGGGGGGATCCTACCTACGCGTGATACCATATCAAACAGTGAAATTGATGAATAGAGAGAGAGAGTACACAAACATATACCTAACTGTTGTACTCTCTAGAAGATGACCCTATACAGTCTATACAAGCATGATAACTAAACATGTTTGACAGTTTGTACCCTCTACAGAAAGGTTCAGTAACAACATACCAAGCCTATATTAAATTATAACTTATATAATTTTAACAGCAGAATACTATAAGGGGAATGTGATTACTGAATGATCTTGAATAATGAGGCCTAGGGCTTATATAGTGCGAGTTGACCAGGTTGAATGTCGAAGGTTGGACCAGGCAAGAGCTCGATAGTCCGAGGGTGACGGGGTTCGGGGCGACTCGGGGTCAGGTTGGGGCCGAAAAGGTCGACGGGGGCTGGTTTGGCGCGATAACCAAGGGCCGAGCCTGCGGACGCGCACTGTTCGCGGTACTTGCTGTGGCGAGTCCCAGTAAGGAATCGTAATTCTCAGGGAGCTCCGCACGCCAACGGCTACCACGCCGTTGGGTCAGGACTCAGGGACCCTTCGGTCAGGACTCAGGCGCCAAAGGTCTGACGAAATGGCTGACGAACGAGGACTACCTATTGAGTAACGTAGTATTCACAATATATGAAAGCCATATGCTTCAATGTTTCTCATACCAAGTAGGGAACATTGGTTTACAAGAACTCAAGGCTCTCACTATCGTATAAGGGCAATTGTTAGGTCACGCTGCTTGCCTCACAATGCCATACGCAGGGAAACCAGATCCAACCCCTGGCGTAGGCTTGATCTCAAGATCTGGGCAGCGAGACATGAGGTATGCAAGGCAATGAAAAGATAGTGGCACACCCCACAAGTTGAGTTCTCTCAGATGCATGCATCCCGCAACCACTGCGAGAATTCCTTTATCTGTCACTTTACGACATCCCCAAAGATTCAAAATCTGCAACAAGCGCGGGGTGGAGACGAAATCATGCTCATGAATGTGTGACGGCATTGCTAAAGAGAGCAAGAATAACCCTTGATTAGGGCCCAAGAGTACCAACCTCCAGCGAAGGGCACGAACGGGCAATGGTAAAGATTGAAGATGATGTGACACAGGTCCCTCCCAAGTTGAGATGCTTGAGGCTCTTGCACTTCATCACCTGCATGAGTGGAAGCAGATTCAAGGGGAATTACCATAAACTTTGTACAGCCTGCATTGTACTTTGTACAAGTGTTTCAGCCGACATACCTCACTTGCAAGCCTTGTAAGAACGACAATTAGTAGGCTGTGGTAACTTTCAATCGCATCTGCAACGCGGAAAACCATAGCAAGAGACTCACCAGTCGACAGATGCCAGCGTCAGAGACACCCTTCACACCCCACAGGGACAATGATTGAAGCTGGCAGACAGGAGTAGCCATGCTGGCAGCCTCCAGTGATGCATCTGACAATCGGCACCCACACCTGCACAAGGAAAAGCCACAACATGCGCGTGAAAGAAGCACAATGCGACCCATAACCTTCCATATTGGAACTGTGGAAATGCCAGACAGAACGGCAGTAGAGTAACAGAAGGGTCAACATGGATTGATGTCGAGATAAGGGATGCACGTACAGGTCAATGTCGGTGACGACGCAGGCCATGGGAATGATCGATGGCAAGGCAATCTCCGGGTTACGGCACTTGGCGAAGGTCAGGCGTTGGCGATGCCCCCACAATCGCACCGCTGCACTGTGCCATGATCTCGAAACCCTGGCGGCACTGCAGCAGGCGAAGGGCGCACAGAGAATAAGAAAATCCAATCTAGAAGAATGTCAAATGAGTCGTGCGAGAAACGAGACAAAATGCCGTGAAACCTGGGACAAAATTTTGCGGAATGGGCGAGAAATGAGGACAACTTGCCTTGCAATGTCATGATACGAGCGAAGGTGTTGGAAGCAATTAATAAGAACATCCTCCGGAAGTTCCGGCGGTTCGTTGAAATCTTCAGACAGGTCGTCGGAGGATGTTTCTGCATCATCGTCGTCTCGTCTCTCTGACCACCACGTTGATCCATCGTCTCTAGGATTTCCCCAATCTAACAGACGAGCCAGAAGCAACTGAGCCATTTCTTGCTATACAAATCACCTGGAAGACTATACAAGTAATACAGTTCTAAATATGTACAGGAAACAGGGCTAAATGCTACCAGCACACCATGGTAATCGTGCTTCTTCGGGTCTCACGACCTCCACGAGACACAGCCCCCTGGAAACTACACTTTCCTGGAAATAGTGGCTGAAACAACGGCCGATACGATCACCTAAGCCACAATTTAGCTACTAGTCAACTGCAAATAATTTTCCTTACCGCAGTCTTCAGTCATTACCATCCTAATTACGAAATCCTGCTCGTGGCCCTCCGATCATTACCAGTAGTCGCTTTTCCCAGCTCGTCCTTGCTCGCCTTTCCTGGATCATTCGCACCTGTCCTTGTATCCCTCATGCGGGTCGTGTTCGCCCGACCATGTCACGTGGAACAGCTGGCCTGGGCAGGGAAGGCTGGCACGCAACACTGCTGGACAGGAAACAGGTCTGGAATTGGCCAGCGAATCCCAAGGCTGTGTCAGCAGGGAGCATGTGATTGGTCAGTGCAACTCGCAAAAGTGAAGTCACCCTCGGTTTCATTCGTCGGGCAGGAGAAACTTGTCCAGCTGTGCGGAGCACTGCCTGCAAAAAGAAGTTGTCTTCCGCGTAACACCGAAACTGAAAACTGCGTTTCTAGCTACTCCGATACGAGACTTGACTTCCATCGTGAACACTTTTCTGCGTACGCGATGCAAGTTATTCAGCCACTACTCATCCCGCTTTCCACTAACATGCCACTACAACATTGCTGCTTGTCAGGGCGTATCAATAAAGTACGTGCCCTGTTCAACACCGAATTCAGTTACCAATTTTACGTGTGTAGCCATAATACATGCCCGAACAGGACATGTAAGGAATTTCCATTCCTTACCAAGTCGCCCGCTACCGCGTACACCCGAACACTTCGACTCGTCACGTTCGGCCTACATTTTCGACCCAACCCTTTCTCGAGTCGCGTCCAACAGCTTCGCCACATTGCCGAACCTACCCACGTCCCGAGGTTATCGCCCTATTACGTCTACTCCTATATAACCTCGTGCTTTCATTGCAATAGCGACCTTGAATTCTCGCGTTATAGTTCATTGACATCTTCTAAATCATAACAGCTGGTATCAGAGCCCGACCTTTCTCGGAACCTTCCGTTATCCCCGTTAGTTAGTTAAGGGTGCTCAGAGGGGATTAACACGGCTGCACAGCAGTTGCCTTTGATCGTAAATATTTTTACGTCAACAACTACAGCGTGTGCGCTAGTTTCTGCCCCGTCCTGACCGCCATGGCCCCGGTAGACTCGACGGTTGAGGAACAGACAACCTCGACTGCTGCGAACTCTACCCGGGAAACAGTAGACCTGCAAGCATTAATGGAGCAGTTGAACATTTTGACAAGCGTCGTCAACAACCTCCATGACGAAAACCAAGGACTTCGCCACGCGCAGGAAAGGTGTTTAGAAGAGCCGGGCGACGATGCTCGAAGCGAGGCGGGTGAGCAGCAACCGACACCAGTGGAGCTGGCACGGCTAGCGGCTACAGCCCCGCGCTCGACAAGTGGCGGCGTGAGATATCAGCAACCCGCTCCTTTCGACCCAGCTAATAAAGGCGTGACGGTGCGGCAGTGGATATTCGCCATGAATATCTACTTTAACGCGGCGGGCATCCAAGACGACCAGAAGCGGGTCAGCCACGCGTTGACACTACTGCAAGGGGCCGCCCTACAGTGGTGGAAGGTCATCGTCGAATCAGCGGCAACTTGCACAGAAGGACAGCATGAGTGGTCCGAAGAATTCGGCGACGAAGACGAAGCAATTTTGCTGTTTGGTGCAACTCACATTCGCACGTGGGCAACGTGGTGCGCAGAGCTTCGCAAGCGGTTTGAGCATGCTCCTGACTCAGACAAAGCGCGCGAGACCTTACGCATGTGGAAGCAGCTGGGATCTGTGTCTGACTACACTGCGTCATTCTTGACGTTGGTGGATCGATGTGGCTACATGCACGAGTTGGAGAAGGTCGACAGGTACATGGGCGGGCTGAAGCCTGAAATACAGTACCAAATAAAATTACAACGACCTGCGAAGCGGTTACAAGACTTCATCCAACTCGCCAAAGCCGCTGACTCACTCACGAAGCCGAGGACGAACTTCTACGACGGAGGTCGCCTTCGAGAACAGTACCAGCGCGCCACGATAAAAGGGATGGATGCTGTGGATATTTACGCAGTTGCTCCGCAAAATACGGGGCTATGCTACCACTGTGGCCGACCGGGTTTACATCAAACGCAACTGCCAAGAGTTCATAGCCACCCAGAATTCTATGGGGAAGAAGCCGGAGGAGCGGGAAATGGGTCGCGCCAGTAAGTACCGGGCCCCTTACTGACACGCAGGCTTCTTCGCCCGAACCACACAGTCCCCACCAGGTCGTGATCCCGATCGCTGCAATCGACCGGACCTGGACGAATAAGGGGGACGAAACTGCTGATCACCATGTGTTGGTGGAGGGTAAAGTCAACGGGGTGTTGCTGAAAATATTCGTGGATGGAGGCGCGAGTCACAGTCTCATACAGCTGGACACAGCTAAGAAAATGGGTATCCCCTTATTAAAGTGCCTACCCGAAATTGACGCGAGATTGGTGGATGGAACATCGCTGGCTATACGGGAGCGGGTGGAGCACGTCAGTTTCCACTGCGGCGAGCACGTAAAATTTCGGATGGGGCTACTGGCGACTACACTCGACGGGTGTGACGTGCTGCTGGGACGGGATTGGCTGCGACAGTACAACCCGAGAATCGACTGGACGATGGGCAGCTGCAGCATCAAAATCGAGGGGCACTATCACGAGTTACCGAAATGGACAGGACCCCGCATGCGCAGTACCCAAGTCCACGCGATCACCTTCAAGCGCGCGATAAAAGTGGGAGCAGCAGCATACGCCGTCGATCTTCGCGAAGTGACGTCGCCGATAACAGCGGAAGATATCACGAAACTGTGTGAAGCCGTTCCTCCGGATTTAGCAGAGCTCATTCGAAAATACCCCGAGATTTTCCCGGACGACCTACCCGCCGGACTTCCGCCGAGCCGACCCGAAAACCATCGCATCGAGCTGGAACCAGGCGCACAACCGACAGTACAGCAACAATTTCGGCTCAGCCAACCGGAACTCGAAGAATTGCAGCAGCAATTAGATTACCTCCTGTCGAAAGGCTTTATCCGACCCAGCACGTCCCCATACGCCGCCCCGATACTGTTCACACCGAAAAAAGATGGAGGATTCCGCATGTGCATCGACTACCGCGCGCTCAACCGGATCACCATCAAGTCCCGTTACCCGATCCCGCGAGCCGACGATCTCCTCGACCAACTTCGCGGAGCCAAGTTCTTCTCGAAAATCGACCTGCGAGGAGGTTACCATCAAATTCGCGTCGCCGCCGACAATTGTCACAAAACCGCTTTCCGAACCCGCTACGGCAGTTACGAATACCTGGTGATGCCCTTTGGCCTCACGAACGCGCCCTCGACTTTTCAGATGACCATGAACGGTGTTTTCCGCGAACTCCTGGATAAATGCGTAATTATCTACCTCGACGACATCCTAATCTACAGCCGCAGCAGGGAGCAGCACTTAAAGGATCTTGATGCAGTCTTCACGCTGCTGCACAAGAATCGCCTCATCACGAAAGGATCTAAGTGCGATTTTCTTAAGCAAGAGTTGGAGTTTTTGGGCCACGTCGTCTCTACCGAAGGAGTGAAATCGACCCCAAGAAAATCAAGACTATACAGGAATGGAAGCCGCCGACCAACCTCAAAGAACTGCAGAGTTTTCTGGGTTTCGTCAACTACGTCCGCCGCTTCATCCCCAATATGGCTGGGTTATCTGCTCCACTAACTAACCGACTGAAGGATCACGACTGTTTTTGGTGGGGAGAGAAGCAGCAAAATGCATTCGACCAACTCAAAATCGCCCTCACGTCGCCACCCGTACTTCACATCTCCGATCTCGACCGTCCATACGAAGTCGTCACCGACGCCAGCGACATCGCCATCGGTGCAGTTCTCCTCCAGGACTTTGGCGACGGGTTACAACCAGTTGCCTACGAATCACGGAAGTTGCATGGCGCAGAAAAGAATTATACAGTACACGACAAGGAAATGTTGGCGATCGTCCACGCGTTCAAGACCTGGCGGTGCTACCTGACCGGAGCTGATGTCACGGTGCGGACGGACCACAAATCCTTACAGTATCTGCGCGCCCAACCGAACCTCAACCCGCGACAGATCCGATCGCTCGATTTCCTCGAGTCCAACTTCCACTACACCATCACCTACAAACGGGGTGCCACTAATATCGCCGATGCCTTGACCCGCCCTACTGTCCATACCGCCGTGATACTAATCGCCCAGACCAACCCATTACTTACGGGACTATTCACCCACGGCTACAAGATCGATCCCTTTTTCCGCTCAGTCATCCATCAACAGCATACCACAGCCACCGGGCCATATTTTCATAAGCGCTGTACTTATCGCATTTGGGTGCCAGGCTACAATCTACTTCGTACCCTCCTAATCCAGGAATCCCACGACAACCCTACCTCATGATATTTCGGCGTCGACAAAACCACGAAGATGGCCGACGACGTGCGCAAGTACGTGTCCTCCTACACTGCCTGCCAGATTATAAAATCGTCGCATCAGCGCGCAGCCGGACTACTACAGCCGTTGGATCCGCCCGAGCGACCCTGGCAACAAGTCACGATGGACTACGTGACAGGACTACCGGCCGGTCCCAGCGGAAACGATGCCATCCTCGTGGTCGTTGACCGACTCACGAAAATGGCGCACTTCATCACCTGCCAACAGACAATCACCGCCGAACAAACCGCGCAACTGTTCCTCACGAACGTCATCCGACTGCACGGACTACCCTCCGCCATCATTTCAGATCGAGACCCGAAATTCACATCGAATTTTTGGCGCCACCTATGGGACCAATTCGGCACCAAACTCCAATTTTCATCCGCCTACCACCCACAGACCGACGGGCAGACCGAACGCGTCAACCAGACCATGGAGCAACTGATTCGTACTACCTGTACTGACCCATCGACATGGGAGAAATCCCTTCCGCTGTTCGAATTCGCGTATAATAACGCGACCTCAGCCACAACCAACCAATCTCCATTCTTCCTCAACTACGGACAGGACCCAGTCGTACCCTCTACACCGACAATCGAGTCACCCGTGCCCTGGTCCCAGAAATTTGCTGAAGACATTCTTGTTAAAATTATATATTGTGTTATATAATTGTTAGGCTTGGTAGGTTACTGAACTTTACTGTAGAGGGTACAACACCCCTCCTTGTATCCCTCTCTCGTCTATTCCCAACCCCTTTTTCTCTCCTCAACTTTTCTAGCACCTAAAACCTCACGCCATTCTCATGGCTCCTCCTAGCTCCCAGCTAAACCTTGTGCCATTCTATGGCTTCCTAGCTAAGCTAGTCTTGTGACAATTCTCGCCGCTTGAGAAAAAGCAGCTGAAGCCATCCGAAAAAGCCAACCTGGTTGCAAGCCGACAAGCCGATCGTCATCGCCGTGACGTCACTTACAAAGTGGGAGATCTAGTCCTCCTCGACACCCGCAATCCGCGGCTGCCGATCCCGAGCAAACTTCGACCCAGATTCTGCGGACCTTTTCAAGTGACCAACCTCGTGACACCTGTCACTGTTCACCTTTGACTACTGGCTGATTGGCGCCACCATCCGGCTTTCCACGTCAGTCTTCTCCGACCCTACGTCACGAGTCCGTTGGACTTGGCACCAGGCCTCAGGATATCAGGGTAAAATACCCTTACGGCCCTTACTATAAGGCTGGGGTTGGTGTTGGACCCTTATATTTAAAAGTGGTTTAGTTTTGGACCCTTATGAAAAAAACTAAATTTGTACCGGACCCTGATTTTGAAAAGTGGTGCAGCGTTAGCACCCTGATGCGGAAAAGTGTTGTGTAAAATCACCCTTACACAATCACACATGCGATCCCCCGCTGTAATCATTGATCCCCTTGGCAACCTGTAGATTTCGGCTAAGTCCCCCCCCAATCCGAGAGTTATTCCTCCTATACCCCCCGCAACCCAAGATTTCGGCTGTCCCCCACTGCCAAAGGCATTCCTCCCACAGCCCTCGAGCGACCCCGAAAAATTGGTGAAGTCCCCCACTGGCAGAGACAAAGCTACTGCAACCCAGAGGATTCGGCTAAGTCCCCCACTAAGAGAGACAGTCCTGAAACGAAAAGAAAGCCCTGAAACTACCTTGAAATTACAGGGTAGCCTGAAACGAAAAGAAAGCCCTGGACGTGATATGTCAAACCATCTTTTCCCCCCTACCCATTTCGGCGAGGGAATGTCGCGCCTACGAAATATCGGCGACTTGAATTTACAGGTTTTTACCTGGCCCCTGCCCGCGCACGACGGGGATCACGTCGTCAATTTCTTCTGCTAATGGTTTACGCTTTTTATGGCTGCCACTCACCCAGGAATTCATGCGCACAGTTACAAAACCTGTCATCTTGAATATATAATTCGTGTTGGTAGAGTCGTATCCGCCACTACATTCGTTAAAAGAAATTAAAGAAAGAAAGAAAAGAAAAAACCGAGTGGGGCACTAACGGGAAATCAGGTCGAGACCAGGAAGGGTCTTGGGAATGAGGTCGTATTTCTACAAGATAGTAATCAGTACCAGCAAACCCGAAATGGACTCTGAAACGCGAAACAGTGAGGTCCGAGGGTCAAAACGCGAATTCCTGTTCGGTTTGATTTGGTACTTCGCGAAGTTTGCTTCCCTGGTACTGAACGCTCTAATGTAGAAATACGCACTAACAGCAAAATTACCGAGGTGCGACATTCCCTCCACTTCAGCACTAACAACCAAAAATCTTGGTGCACCCTGTCGAGTGCCACCCAAGGCACGTCGTCACATCATACAGTATCTACAACACGTCAGTCGTCTGATCATGCGAGATCCTGTAACTACAGTAAAGCGTAAGGCTGCGCTGGAGTTATACCCTTATGTGAAAAAAGTACAAATATTTAGGACCCTTATATTACAAAGTAGCTAAAAAAAATACCCTTACAGAAAAAGTGGCAGCAAGCGAGTACCCTTACAAGAAAAAGTACTTCGAATCCTATCCAGAGGCCTGCTTGGCACGCAACCGCGGTGTACCGCAACTAACGCCTTTGCAGGAACCGACGACCGAGCCCTTGAAAATCCTCGGCCATCACGTCACAACGCAGCTGAACTGTCGGATGGTTGATTTCCTCGTCCGCTGGCGCGATCGCATATCTGAAGACGACAGCTGGGTGTCTCTCGCTGACCTAGAATCACATCCGATTCTAACGGCGTATTATCAGCGTCGTAACGTCTCCGATGCCCATGGACTCGTTTAGGAGGGGGGGGGGGGGGGGGGTAGTGTAAGGAATTTCCATTCCTTACTGAGTCGCCCGCTACTGCGTACACCCGAACACTTCGACTCGTCACGTTCGGCCTACATTTTCGACCCAAACGTTTCTCGAGTCGCGTCCGACAGCGTCGCCACATTGCCGAACCTATCCACGTCCCGAGGTTATCGCCCTATTACGTCTACTCCTATATAACCTCGTGCTTTCATTGCAATAGCGACCTTGAATTCTCGCGTTATAGTTCATTGACATCTTCTAAATCATAACAGGACACGCCCAGCTCACACCCAAAATTAGCGTGCCAGCACTGTTCTTTTGAACAGCACCTCTCATTTCGGACCTGTTCCCAAATCCGGATTTTGAAACAGATCCTGATTTCCAGGTACCTCCGCACGACAAAAAAGAGGACACAAAAATCCAGTTTGCCAACCAGTACCAGCACCACCTCTAGCAAAATTCTCTAGCGACACTTTGCAGCCCCGCACGTCGCTAGCGAAGAACCTATCCCCGCTGCGCCGATTGGCCCTCATTTTGTTACATGCGCTTCGCGCAGATTTCGCATGGCGGGACCCCGTTACCCGCTCCTATGTCTGTGCTGGTCTCGGTGCTGTCCTTTTGAACTGCACCCCTCATTTCGGACCTGTTCCCAAATCAGGATCTGTTTCAAAATCGATTCACATTGCGTACCGTCAGTGTTAAAAACGGGTAACAATTTTTGGGGACACGCCCTCAGTCAGCTCCGAGCAGACAGTCGCATAATTCGCCGCAATTTCAGTGACCTCGTTTGGCAGACGGCGAGACAGTATTTAGACTCTAGATTGATCACCATCCTCTTTCCCGTTAGCTATTTCTCACCATGGGCGGGCTGTTCGGAGACTTACCCCCGCCTTCCGATGCGGATAAGGACGCATCGGACGCACAGCCTTCCGCGGCTTCCGCTTCCTCATCTTCCGCAGGTCGTCCGAAGCTATGGTCCGCCAAAATGACTCCCCCTACGTTGCGCAAGCCCTCCGCCGCGACCCTCTTCGCTCCGCCAACATCCGTCCTCCGCAGTCAATCCCTCTCCGGTTCCAGCGCTGCTTCCCTTGCTGCGAAATCCGCGCGTTTGCCAGCTCCGCCTCCTCCGCCAGTGAGCGGCGCAGCTCCGCCCGGCGCAGCAGGCTCCGGGACGGATACCTCCGCAATGGTTGCGGCGGCTGCCGCAGCAGCAGCGGCAGCGGCAGCAGCATCGGGACTGGGTTCTGGCGCGGGGATGGCGGAAGCGCAGCCAATCCCCATAGCAGCTGCGACCGCAGCTCCCGGCGAAGCAACTCCCCCCTTTCCTTCCGCCTACTCCGCACAAGCTCCTCCCCCTCACGCCCCCACTTACCCGCCTGATCCACGCTTCGCCGCTCATCCAGGATATCAGGCTCCTCCGCCGCCCTACGAAAGCGCAGCCGCAGCCTTTCCTCCCCCTGTCCCCCCTATGGCTCCGCACCCCCCTTTCCCCCGTATCCCGCCCCCGCCCCAGCCCTTGCGCCCCCGCCTGCACCTGCGCCTGTTCCCCCTGCCATGCCTCCAGGTGGCGGAGCGGCACTGGTTGCAGCAGCTGCTGCAGTAGTGGACGAATATGACCCGGCTAGGCCTAACGACTATGAGAAAATTCTAAGGGAGAGGAAGAGGAAGGCCGTAGAGGAGGAGCGGAGGCGCGAGATGGAGAGGAGGAGGAGGGAGGAGGAGGAGAGGGAGAAGGAGCGGGAGGCGGTGCTGCAGAGACAGCGGGACCTTGAGCTAGCAATCAAGGCTGAACGTGAGGTGAGTGCCCCTTTGGAATTCAGTAGGCGTCTCTTCAGTCAAGGCTGAACTTGAGATGGGTGGGTCCCTTTGGAGCTTTAGAGCATATGAGTCCAGGTGGGTTCAAGTCAAGCTGAGAGGGAGCGTACAGATAAGTCAAGTCAAACAGATAAACAAACGAAGCAGACCCTTGCAACCAACAAACCAAGAAACCCTCAGCCACCCACACAGGACGTTTTGAGGTAGAAACCCTCTTCGTTTCCTCTTCATCTCCCTCATCTCTTCCTGTCCCGAACATCAGTGCCTGCAGCGTGCGGCAGCAGCCAAGGCGTCAGGGCAGGAGGGAGCCGTATCAGCATCAACCGCTGGCCCTGCTGGCTCTGAGAGCTCTTAGCTGCGCGTCAGTGGGGAAAAGGCTTGGTGCCGCACAGCCCAATCATCGTCCTCTCCTTTCCAAATATAAAGCTTGGTCAATTTTCTGTAGATCATTAAAAGATTGGCTTTCCCCCCAAACCCCCACATTCCCCACTAACTTCCACCCCTGCAGCGTGCGGCTGCAGCCAAGGCGTCAGAGCAGGAGGGAGCCGCATCAGCGTCTGCCGCAGCATCTGCTGCCTCTGAGCGCTCTCAGCTGCGCGTCAGTGGGGAGGAGGCCTGGCGCCGCAGAGCCCTGCTCAGTGGCGGAGGCGGGGGAGGAGGGGGTGGCGGATTAGGAGCAGCAGCGGGAGGAGCGTCGGCAAGCCCACGAGCGGCGGAGAGATCGCCATCTCCTCCCAAGTGAGACGTCTGGAACTTTGTTACGAGTTAGGTTAGGCGTGGCTTTATATCCTTTGCATGGCTGATTGCTGTGCGTCAACCAGTTGGTTGCTTCATTTGCTCAGGCTCTAGCATGAGATTCCATGGTATTAGTCTTCAGCTCTAGCCTCTCTTGATTTCACTCAAACTCGGTTCTTCTGTTGCACTGGGCAGGTCCGAGGGGTTTGCCATGCCCAAGACATCAGGCGACGGGTTGACAGCAGCTGAGCGGATGATGATGAAGATGGGGTGGAAGGCAGGGCAGGGGCTGGGCAAGCAGGAGCAGGGCATCACCACGCCGCTCATGGCAAAGAAGACTGACAAACATGGAGGAGTGATTGTCGCTGCAAGCCCACTGAAGAAAGGTGGTGGAGGGGAGGGAGGGGAGAATAATGCAGCTGGTGCTGGCGGGAAGAGGGCGAAGCTGGGTGGTGTGGCACTGAATGGGCCTCCTTCTAAGGTGGTCCTACTACGGAACATGGTACGTTTGCTGCTCCTTTCTATTTTGACAAGGAATGCATGAGGGAAAAGTGGCGTCATTTTAGACACTCTGCTGATATGCTGGCTCTTATTTTTGTCCTTTCAGGTTGGTCCAGGAGAGGTGGATGAGGAGTTGGAAGAGGAGGTGGCGGGTGAGTGTCTCAAGTATGGGACTGTAACGCGTGTGCTTATATTTGAGATCACAGACCCTTCCTGTCGACCAGTGGAAGCCGTTCGCATCTTCATCACGTTTGATCGAACGGAGTCTGCTACGAAGGCACTTGTCGACCTTGACGGAAGATTCTTTGGCGGGAGAACAGTACGGGCGTGCTTCTTTGATGAAGAGAGATTTAAGAAAAATGATCTAGCGCCAGGTGCAAATGAGCCCCCTGTTCCTGACTTCAAGAAAGCCTAGTTTTGCGTGTTTTAGGTTTTACCTTCGTCTTTTTATGTGCAATACAAATTATCGTTTATATGAGCTTTTTGTTGTGTGCTGTGCATATGTTCCCTGTGGTGGATATGTTACTAATGTGTGTTGGGCTGAGAAAAGCCCTTAGGATCTTTTGCAGAGACTAAGTCCCAGCTGTTTGAGACTTGGAGTAGTGCAGCGGAAGTTGAGGCAGTTGAACCCTTGTACTAGTATGTGAGAACAAGTGATTGATTAAAGAAACAAGCATACAGCAATATATAGAAGATAAGAAAGCAGTTGTAGAATACAGTTACAGGAACGGTTTATCGAGTCGCACAGCGACTCGATTGCCGCTTCGGTTACCATCCGTGATGTTGTAACGGTCAGTCGCAACCTCCAGTTGCGACCTTTCGAGTCCTTTCGCATTCTTTGTCCGCCCCCTCGTGTAACCTCCGTTGACTCGCGTGCTCCCCTGTAATCTTCCTCGAGTACAGTGTTACACTTCAGAAACGCTTAAGTCCTTGAGATATTTCCAACACTCCCCTTCGTTTCTGGAGTGCTGGAGTGTTCAGATCCGGTGACGTTTGTTTGCCCGGTTAGGAGCATGCAGTAGTCGAATTTTGCTTTCGCCAATTTCTTCGTCAGATAATCTGCGGCCATTTCTGTCGTCGGGCAGTAACTGAGTTGAAGTCTCCCCTTCGCGATTTCATCCTTGACGAAGAAGTACCGCAGGGCGATGTGCTTGGTTCGGTTGGCGAAGCCGTCCTTGTTCGCGATTTTGATCGCAGATTGGTTGTCGCAGAGGAGTGAGAAGGCGGGCAGGGTCGCGATCTTCGCTTCTTCGAGTAACTCTCGTAGGTAGAGTCCTTCCTTGGTCGCAGTACAAAGGGCGATATACTCTGCTTCAGCCGAGGATAGTGCGATTAACTCCTGCTTGCTCGACTGCCAGGAGATAGTTCCGATAGGTTCTAGTCGGTAGATGTAGCCCGTCCTAGACCGTCGATTTTCGCTGTCTCCCGCGTGGTCGGCGTCGACGTATCCGAGTAGTTGTACGGACGGTGTTGTTGCCTTGCTGTAGGTGAGCCCGATCGTCGGCGTGGAGACGAAGTAGAGTAGCGCTCGATTGAGTTCTTCGAGATCTTCCTCTTGCGGCTGCTTCAGATGTGTCGCCAGCTGACTCGCACTATAGGATAGGTCGGGTCGGCAGGTTACTGCTGCGAATAGTAGGCAGCCGAGCTTCTGTTGATACTCCTGGATTTGTTTCGCGGGGAGTTTTGTGGAGGCGCTACTGTTGTTCCCATAGCGGTAGGGAGTTGGGACCGCAGTCGGTGCTAGACCGAATTTCTTCGCGACGGTGCTTGAGTACTTTCCAGCGTGTAGGTAGAACGCCGTGTCGTCTTCCACGATGTTCAGTCCTAGGTACTGGGTAACTTCGTCGGACACCGTGAGAGTTAAATCTTCTTTCAGCTCCCCTTCGAACCAGGTGGCGATGTCGATAGTGGAGCCGATGTAGAGCAGGTCGTCGACGTAGACTATGAGCAGAATGTAATCTCTTCCCTTCTGCAGTCGGTACATGCCTTGGTCATGTGGTAACTGTAGGAATCCGATTTTTACGAGCCGGCCGTGAAGGTGCTGCTGCCAGAGCCGTGGGGCTTGCTTGATCCCGTAAAGGGATTTTTCCAGCTGGCATACTTTTGAAGGGTCGTCGATGAATCCGTGGGGTTGTTCGACGAAGATTTCGGCGTCCACAGGTGCGTACAAGAAGGCGTTTGCGACGTCGATTTGCCGTAGTGGTAGTTTCTTCGTGGCCGCGACGGCGAGTAGGATGCGCAGGGAGGTGTGACGGGAGACTGGGGCGAAGGTTTCTGTGTAGTCGGTTCCGTATCGTTGGTCGAAGCCTCGTACGACCCATCGCGCTTTAAAACGTTCGATGGAGCCGTCCGCGTTGGTCTTAATGCGGTACACCCATTTCCCCGAGAGAATGTTCCTCCCGTTGGTGTTGGTTGTCGGTACTAACTTCCATGTATTCCGGTCTTGGAGGGCTTTTAACTCTTTTTCCATTGCTTCCTTCCATTTCGCCTTATGTTCCCCCCCCAGAGCCTGCGACAGGGTCGATGGCTCGCGCGGAGAAGGCGGCGGCGGGTGCTGGACGGAGACCCATAGTCCTAGGATCTGCAGTCCCGTGGCTGTGTGTCGAGGGGAATTTTCATTCCCGGGATAAGCTGCTTCATCACCGTCTTCAGGATCGGGTAAGAAGTTTGGGCCGATGCGTTCGGAAATATTCGAGTCGACGGGGTGTGGTGTAGCGTAGCCTTGGTCAGCGAAGTGGTAAAAGGTGTCGAGGTTGTTGCTATCGAGGGGATTATCTTCATCGAGTGGAACAGGTACGGAGCAGTAGGGGAGTGGTCCGGCAGCTTCCGAGGCTCCAGGGACGTCTTCTTCTGCTGCGTCAGCCTCGGCAGCATGGTCAGCGAAGGAGCGAAGGCCCGCGAAGTCGTCGGTGGGGTTGTCTGAGTTGGCAATGTTGTCCAGGTAATGCTGCAGCGTCAGTCGCTCGTAGAAGATAACATCACGTGATGCCACCGTATTTTTGTCTTGTATGTCGAGAATCTTCCACGCGTGAAAATGTTTGGCGATGCCGAGGTGTAGTCCCCACCGAGCTCGTTGAGTGAAGCGTCCTGCTCGAGCTGTGTGGGGTCTGTATTGTACCATGCAGCCGAAAACTCGAAGTAATTTTGTGCTGCCCCTTTTTCCCGTCCACAGCAGGTGTGGTGATGCGTTGTTGGGGAGCGATGACGAGGACAACAGGTTGTGCAGGTGGACTGCATGTGTCATCGCGTCTGGCCACAGTGTGTTGGGCAGTTTCATTCCCAGAAGCAGTTTTCGCATCGTCGTCTGCAGGGTCCGGTTCATGCGTTCTGCTACCCCCTGCTGCTGGTGAGCATAGGGCAGAGACACCAGGCGTCGGATTCCCCTTTCCGCGAGATAGGTCCTGAAGCGTTGTGACTGGTATTCCAGTGCACCGTCTGACTGGAAACTCTTGAGTTTTGTTCCTGACTCTCGTTCGGCGATTGGAAGCCATGTGGTGAAGGCCTCGAAGGCTTGATCGCGCGTTTTGAGATTGAAGTGCCAAACGTATCTGGTTGCGGCGTCGATGAACGTGATGACGTAGTTGAAGTCAGCTTCGGTGTCGTCTCGGGGCATGTTTAGAATATCGCTGTAGACCTTTTCCATCGGAGCGTAAGTGGGTGCGCTTGGATTGTGATGGGCTGGGAAAGGTTGATGAGGAAGATCTGCTTCGGGGCATGTGAAACACCGTGCGCGTGGTCGTCGGAGTTCCTGGCCGCTCGTCGTCAGAAGGGCGTTGCGTTCTAACACCTCTGCTTGTATTGTTTGTAGTATCGTGCTGTTTGCAGGATGTCCGAGACGTTGGTGCCAGATGTCGTCGGGAGCGCGGTGACCGGGCGAGCGGTGGTAGATGTCGGCGTTGGAGAAGAACGCGACGACCGAGGCGGGACTTCGACAAGCTTCTCGTGTGGCGGGCATAAGTTGGTCTGCTTCCGTTGGCGGTCCTCGTGTTGATGGTGGTGGTACTCGGCTGGGTCCTGCTGCCGATACTGCAGGTGATGGTTTTGTTGGGACGCTTGCTGGTACTTGTCTTTCTTGTCTGATAACTGCTAATGCCCGTGTTCTTTCTGCTGCAGGTATGGTGTTGGAGTGCCAGAAGCCGTCACTGTCGAAGTCGGGATCAAGATCTGGCGGGTGAGTCCAGGCGGCGAACGATACGATGCCATCGCTGTCGGCAGTTCCGCGGTCGGGGACGAAGTCCAACACGAAGACACCGGACTTCAGGAGGGCACGACCGATGAAGAGACCGCCCTTCCCGTGGTAAAGTCGGAACTCGTTGGAGAAGGAGTCGCACTCCAGGTGAATCCCCTTAGCCATTAGTTGGCTTACGCTTAGTAGGTTGTATCCCAGATTGTCGACGATGAGGACTTTGTTGAGCTGAAGAATAACGTTTGTCTCCATTGATTGTAACTGAACCACGCCTTGTCTGTTTGTTTTCAGGTTTTCGTTGTTGGCGACGGTGATGACGACGTCGTGGTTGAGGCGTCGCTCGTGTTGTACGAAGCGTCCGGAGGAGCACATGTGCTGACCGCAGCAACTGTCCAAGAACCAGGTGTTCCGCCCGGTGGGTTCGGCGTTAGCGACTGCAGCGTATGTCGGGTTGACCTGAAGTCCTTGCGAGCGCGGCGGCGGGAATTCCTCTTCGTCTGGTGCGTAAGTGGGTGGTGAACCGGGTGCGCAGTTGTCGATGTGTACCATGCAGTTGATGATGTTGGGTGTTTGTTGTGCAGATGTTGAAGAGCGCCTTGGAGGACTTGCTTGAGTGGAAGTGACTTGTGGGTCTGCTGCACGGTAAACGCGAGGGCGGTTGCAGTTGACTTTGGAGTGCCCGGAAGTCTGGCAGTTGTGGCAGAACGGCGGTACGATGGTGAGTCCTCGGTTGTCGCGTTGATCTTGCTTGCTGCGTCGGTTGTAGTTGTTGTCATTTCTTCTTTGAGTGTAGAAGACTAACTGCTGTTGCTTCCTTGGTTGTCTTTCCTCGAACAGATCCATCTCCTGTTGTTCAGCGTGAAGCTCGGCGCAGAGGTGCATCTCCGAAATTCTTCCGTGGGCTCGAAGAAGTGATCGTGTGGTTCTCCATTCTGGCCCGAGCCCGGCGAGGACAAGTGTCACGAAGCTTTCTTCAGTGATCGTTCCTCCGCACCGAAGCAGGCGGTCGCGGAGGGTCTGGCAGCGACTCATATACTGCATCGCTTTTTCCCCGGTCTTCATCTGTATTGTTGTCAGCTGTTGCATGAGTCTGCTTTGTGTCACGCTGTCGTTTGCTTGGTAAAGGCACTTGAGGTGGTGCCATGCGAGCTCCGCGGAGTTTCCATAGCTCCGATATGTTCTGATGCTCTGCTGCTCTTGTGGTGACAGGTTCCGCAGGAGGACTGTATACGCCAGTAGCGACTGATACGTGAAGATCTCTTGTTCTTTTCCAGTGCCGTTGCTTGGGAATGGCAGGGACCCGTTGAAGTATCCCAGAAGATGCGCGGCCTCCATCAGCAGCTCGAACTCGAAGCTCCAGGTAAAGAAGTCGTGTCCGTTGAACGGTGAGGATGTTTGTAACTTGATGACGTGTGAGAATTGAGCCTGAAGACCGAGAATCTCGTTTGGTGTTTGTTGTGATGCAGCTGCTGTTGGTTGGGCGCGGGGCGGCATGAACTCGAACGTCCCCGGTGAAGAATGATAAGGCGCAAAGGTAGGTGCTTGGTTGTGTCGCCCGAAGGATGAGTTGTCGAGGCTCATCGGCGCTAATCCCATGTTTCCTCCATTGCTCTGTGTTGAATGCGCAGGTGTCCTTGTCTGCTGTTGCTGGTCGAAGTGTGACATGAAGCTGAAGAATCTCTCCATGAGATTCGGGTCCACACTTGAAGAGGGAGACGGAGTCACCATCTCTGGTACTCTTCCTGTTGTTTCTTGAGCAGTCCCGGTCTCTGTCTGCAATCCTGAGGTGTGCAGACCAGAGTTGCCGTGTTGAGTTTCTTGGCCGCTGGGTGAGCCCGTAGAGACTTTCTTGCCCTTGCTGTCCATGTCTTGTAATCAATGAAGTCGTTGAATTGAGTTGAGTTGCAGTTTGTTGATGGAGCGTAGTTGCTGGGAGTTTGGTCTCTGACCAGCTCTCATACCATGTTGGGCTGAGAAAAGCCCTTAGGATCTTTTGCAGAGACTAAGTCCCAGCTGTTTGAGACTTGGAGTAGTGCAGCGGAAGTTGAGGCAGTTGAACCCTTGTACTAGTATGTGAGAACAAGTGATTGATTAAAGAAACAAGCATACAGCAATATATAGAAGATAAGAAAGCAGTTGTAGAATACAGTTACAGGAACGGTTTATCGAGTCGCACAGCGACTCGATTGCCGCTTCGGTTACCATCCGTGATGTTGTAACGGTCAGTCGCAACCTCCAGTTGCGACCTTTCGAGTCCTTTCGCATTCTTTGTCCGCCCCCTCGTGTAACCTCCGTTGACTCGCGTGCTCCCCTGTAATCTTCCTCGAGTACAGTGTTACACTTCAGAAACGCTTAAGTCCTTGAGATATTTCCAACAATGTGGACAGTCATTTTTGGTTTGTCATGGATGGGGGACCTTCATCAGGGCGGGGCTGATTTTATCAGACTTTTTAATCTGATTAGTCTGAAATCTCAGACCTGTTTTTTTGCCAAACCTGAATTTCCAGATAAGGCATTTTCTCAATCCTGATTGATTCAGACAAAGACTTTGGGGATCCTGAAAAAATCAGAGTTCACGCTAACCTAGTACTGAGTTTTCAGAGTACATCGGGTACGAACCCTGAAACAGATTTCCATGGGGCGCGCAAGATCCCCATAAATTTCGCCTGCCATCAGTGCTTCCCGCCCACGTCACGTGCAGAATCCACACTTCGCATAAAATTCCGCCAAGTCCAATGTATACTCTGCCCACAGTGGGCACTTTGCTATCCAGCGCGGCAGAAATGCTGCCATACTGAGCCAATAAGGACCGCATATTCTGCTCTGTTGCTCTCTGTGCATGCGCGAACCTCGGGCCCGTACCCTCTGTGCCAGCCTTGCAGACCTTTCAAGAAAGGTGCGACACGGGTTTGATGGACCCCTTCTTCTCCAATCGTTCCTTACCCATCAGCTTTGAACACACTGCTTCAAGTTTTACAGGGGAAATCGTTCCATTTGTTCATTTGTCTGAGACACAAGCGTAGTTGTAGTCGCATTCTTTAGTTTCTACTTGTCGTTTCTCCTCTCGCCATGCCTGAAAAGGATGGCGCCGATGATGCTCCTGCTGACGGTGATGAGCTGCGCAGCAGTAAGGATCCTGCCGTAGCGCCAAGGAGCACCCTAGACATCTTGCAGCCCGTTGCCGCATCGGCTCCTCCGCCTTTTGTCGCCACAACCGCTGTTGACGAGACACCGTGCGACGAGCCATCGTTGCCTAGTAGACCTGCCCCCGCTCCCTTCATTCTCCCACCAGCCATAGCATCTTCCAGCAGAGGGCCAGTGGATCCTATTCAGTGCGCCACCGCCTCTACCGTTCGTTATAGTGTGCCATGCGCATCTACTGTCTCTTTGGCGAAAAAACAACGCACGACGAAGTATACGCAGCAGCGTATCAACCTTGGTGGCCAGGTTCGCCCTCCCTCACCACCGCGCTCACCTCCCCCTGTCACCCGCCCTGATGAACCGCCGCCACCGAAGCTAAGTACAAAGGAGTTGATTGAGCAGAATTACCTAGTCGCTGAGGCTAAGTACAAGAATGATTGGCTGCGTTATTTCCCCTAGCTTGTACTTACCCGTACTAAGGAAGGCTACCCCACCCTTAAGTGCAGCGTTTGCCGAGCCTTCGGCAAAGAAACGACGAAGTATTCAAGGCCAGGCAATGGCGGGCGAGATCTCCAGACATAGACGATGTGCATCCATGAACACTCGACAGTTCACGAAGAGGCGGTTCGCCGGCAGCTCGAGATTCAGAAGGAAATTGAAGACAAGCAGTAGAGAATGACAAGCTTCGCCACCGTCGATGTCGAAGGCCGCCGCGTCATCCGTCTTTTGCAGTGCGTGGAGTTTCTTTGCAAGAACGATGCTCCTATCGCCATGTTTCCCAGGCTGCTTCGTTTCATGGCAGAGCAAGACACACCAGACATACCTCTCCAATCGTACGGTGTGTATCTCACCAAGTAAGGCTACCTTGTTTTCACCGGTCGATGGTTGGATTTTGGTATCAGCCATATAAATTTCAATGCATTTGCAATGCTAATTAACGACTGTTTCACTTCTGATTATGCCACTGCAGGTACGGGTTCCAGCAGATGGTGAACTGTCTGTCAACTCATCTGCTGGCTACTCAAATAGAGCACATCAAGAGCTCACCTTACCTCAGCATCTCATGCGACGAGAGCACCGACCGCACACGGGGAAAGCACCTGATCAACTACATCACATTCATGCGGTTGCGTCGAGTCGTCGTCGAATTCCTAGCCCTGCTAGAAGTTGACAAGTGAGATACTGTCTGCAAGCGTGGTGTTCTCCTCTGGTGCAACTACTCATGTCTTTCCCTCTCCTCTGTGTCCTCCCCCCCACACCGCAGGTCAATGTCACAGAGGTGGCAACGGACATCGACGAGACACTGGGGGATCTGCAGCACCGCTATGTCGAGTGCGGTGAGGTTTTCGGTGTCGGCGCCGAAAACACCTGGCTCTCGGCGTTCCTCACGGTGTGCGGGCGCAGCGGGTCGAAGCGGGTGAAGGTGCGCGGTATCGACTTGGAGGGGAACCCCGTCACCCACATGTACAAGATGCACGAGCGGCACCTCGACAAACACCAGTACGGGAGCAGCTACAAGGACTGCGTGCTGCTGTGCCAGAAGCACGCCAAGGATACCATGATCAACGTACGAGAGCGGATGCGGGATCTGCGCAAGATGTCGCCGACGAAGCTGTGGGTGGCAGCGAAGTGGCCGAGACAACGGGCGCTGCGCGAGAAAAAGACGAAAGAGTATCTACTCGGATGCAGCGGCATCTTCGAGCACAAGCTGCCCGGCTTCGACATGAAGGCAGCGGAGACGGAGCTCGCAACGTGGGCGCCGATCATGCAAAATCATTACGAGGTGGAGAGCTTCCACCAAGGCCTGGCAAACTACCTCACGAAGACGGACTCGAGCAGGCAAGTCCAACGGTATTGTTGTTTCTGAATCACCACCTCCCATTCTACTTGCCAAGTGTGCACAACATTGCCGCCCTTGCCGACTGCCTTGAAACCCCCTTGGTTATCCGCCTTCACTCTATGCATTTCCTACTGCCTTTCCTCCGCCTTTGTTTTTGTGCCTCGTGTTAGGCGCTGGTCCAATCTGATGTGCCTGTGGCAGGCCTGCGCCGTGCTGCCTCTGTCAACAGTCGAATGCGAGAGGGGCTTCTCTCGACAGAACGTGATTAAGTCCTGGGTCCGTGGCTCACTCTGCAATGCGCGCCTCTCTGAGTTGATGGCCATCTCGCTGTTGCCGTACGACATCAATTGGACCGAAGCCCTGGCGACCTGGCGAGAGAAGCTGAGACGCCCAGCACGATCTGTTGTCTTCGCATCTGCGGAACGTAAGCGCAAGGGAAAGGCCCTGGAGGGTGAGGTGGCGGGAGACACAACGGGTGATGGACAGGGTGAAGTGCCAGAGTACATGGGGGAGGGGCGGGCTGAGGAGGATGGGGGTGATGATGAGGATGATGCGGCCCCAAGAATAGACAACGACCCTTTCCTGTCAGACAATGAGGGGGGTGATGATGAGATTACAGTAGATGCGCCAGAGTTCTAGGAGCTTGTTAGTTAGTGATTGCTTAGTGGTAGACTGGTAGTAGTAGTACGATAGTTGTTGTAGGCTTCTGTCCAGTATAGGAAAATGTAAGATACAAGAAGTCTTCTTAATAACATATAATTTGTAACCCTGAATGTACTTGCGCGATCCTGAGGATTTCAGACTTGCCCATCTCCGGACTCTGACATTTCGGAGTCCCTAAATTCTGGCTAAAGACCTTTCGTACTTTTTTTTTTTTTTTTTTTTTTTTGGGGGGGGGGTTAGCTCAGAGTGCTTTCTTTTGAAACATCAGCCCTAGAAGGGAGCTCATTTGTTTCAGCTCTCAGCATTGCGTGATGTTCCCAAGCTTCAAGCAGCATTTGGACCAGGGCCTCAGATTGCAGGCTTTTTACTTTGATTCAGGGTAAAATCAGGGCTTTTTTGGGGGGTGACCCTGATGAGACAGGATTTTTTTAAGACACAGGCCTGAAATTTCAGCGTTTTTTTAGGACTGAACTCTCATCGGTCAGCGTTACTAGTGTAGTGAGCCCTGTTTGTCCAGATTCGTGTAATAGCAGACTCGCAGCCTCCACCCCTCCACCCGTGATTTCCATGAGTTTCCCCAACCGCTCCTTGTCAATCCTGCCGACTTGAATGCGATGCGACCGTCCATTTTTGTTTCCGACGAGGTCGTACTTTCAGAGCCCAATCCTAGCCTTGGTCCCTCTGCACTTGCTGCCATCGAGAACCCTGCTACCGCATAATCAAGCCCCACGATATCAGGAAAAGAACACTGATTTCGCTTTTTTCAGGGTGCTTTACTGTACCGACCCTGAAAAATCAGTGTTCAAATTGGAAAAAACAGGGTCAACCAGTTAGAAAACTAGCAGAAACCCTGTTTTTTAGGGTGTTTTTTGGGGTCAACACTGGTAAATCAGTGTGGCCTGAAACGAATCAAGGGGCCTGCGCATAATACTAGGCATATATTACACAGCGTGCTTTCTGTGTATAATCATGTTTACTCAGCGTGAAAATTTCTAGGGACCCTGATGGATCAGGGATTTTTTTTTGGAGAGGCCTGAAAAATCAGGAGACCAAGGTGGGGGAACCCTGAGCTATCAAGGTGCCTCTAAACGAATCCGAGGCCCTGATTTGGACATTTGGCTGTTGCTATCCCAAAAGCAAGTCAACTCCAAAATCTGCGAGCTGGCCATTGTGTCGTTCCGCCATGATGACTACTGATGAAAATGTTTTACGGTACAGTCTGTTGAGAATAAAGAGGTAGGAAATGCAGTTCGCCGATCGTACCGTAATCTCACCTAGTCTCATTTGCATTTTTTTGTTCCAACTTGCATACCACCAACACACACTCTAAACCTCTCTTATGCCCAGATATGGGCATAGGAGTCTCTTGCTGCAAGACGTTCTTTCTGTTAGATATTCTACAATGGTCAGCGGACTTATTTCCGTTGCAAGTGGTAGGCCTCCCGCTCCTCGCGTGAATACTAGGAGTGGTGGAAGGCGTGGGTCCCCTGTACGTGAGGGGGACCGAAACTCTTCCTCTCAGCATAGAGAACGATCTCGTTCTCCTCGTCTTGGCGGAGGTAACGGCGCCATTACCACTTTGCATTTGCTGAGTGGCGCGCGTCAAGACCCTGTTCAGCACGTCGAAAATGCGGCGGGAGACGCGGATCGTAACACGTCACGCAATCGCGATTTCCCCCCCGGATTTCAAGATGAGCGGCGTAACGAGCAGAACCGTGTCGACACGAACCCGCCTGCCGAGAACGCCCCGTCATGCCCCCCACCTACCAAACGCAATCATGACGGTCCTGCGCGCGAGGACCACAATCATGATCGTGATCCTGCGCGCACAGGGCGTCATTATGAGCGCAATCTCTAACGCCCCAGCGCCCCAGATTCGCCAGGATCGCCAGGATCGGGACCGGGATGGCGCAGATCGCCGCACGGATTTTCCTCCTGCTGCAGTGAATCCGCGCGGAAATCCGCAGATCTCGACCCCTGGAGCAGCAGAAATTGCCGAAATGATTGCGCGCCTGGATCCTGCAGCCCAGCGCAATCTCCAGCGAATCTTCACAGAAGCTGCTGCTGGCGAATGCGTTACATCGCGCTCCACTGCATCCACAGTGCCTCATTCTGCATAACATAATTCTGCTCGCTACACCGACAACAATGTTAACGCCGGCACCAACAATAAGGCCATTCACCACGTCCCTGGTCTTCTCGCGGCGCTCCAGCATGGCAATGGCGCCGATCCAGCACCGCCACCGGAAACAGCACGCGTCGCAGCGGCGGCAGCCCCACGCTCTCGCCTCCCGGCGCCCGCCCCCGAGCCCGTCGACGACGAAATGGACGAGGAAGCACCCCATGCCACGCTCGACGAAGGTAATGCTGCTCGCCCAAAATCCGCTTCTGCGACGCTCACCCTTGCTCTTATTCCACATGCACGTCCTTAGTTGCGCTCCTCCTTAGTTAAAAGCGATGGCATTCGTACGCAACTTTTTAGTTTTGAGCACATTCAAGCTATTGCACGTCATGCTATCTCGGTTTTACCACCTGATGGCGGTGAACAAGCCGCCGACTATCTCCAGCAGATAGTAGAGGAGGCGGAATAAAAGATTCATTTTCTGTTTACCGCCGATCAACGCGGTTTCGAAGTGGCCAATATGGCCCTTAAGATTAAGTACGGGGAAGTGGTAGAGGATAAGAATGTCAAGGCTGCTTCTCAGATTGTAGCACCCAGCAAGAAGTGGCCCACTCGGCCCACTCATTCCACCTCCCGTCCTGATCCCCCTCTTCGCCCTCGAGGCCAAGGGGAGCGCCTTTGGATCACCTGGCGTAGGGACGGCGACGGCCGTTGTTTCTATTGCCGTGAACCCAGGCATGGGATGGCTAATTGTCCCCAAAGGGGCCAAGGGGCCAATCGGCCGGCAAAGATTGTGTAAAGATTGCTTAACCTCTCCGATGTTGTAGCGTTCTTAATACATGTATATATAAAAAACACACATACACACACACACACACACACCACACACACACCCACACACACACACACACACACACACACACACACACCACACACACACACACACAC
>BQMB01001674.1:0-20000 GCA_027943415.1 Closterium sp. NIES-67 | reverse complement strand
TTGTTATTCCGCGCCGGATGGTCGTGTCAGCTCGCTCTCCTCCCCGCTGCCTCTAGCCCTCTTGGGCTCGTCCATTACCCTTCGCGAGCTGGCCGGAATCTTTTGGTCCCTTTCGGCCTTTTCTGTCCAAATCCGGCGTTCGCACATCTTGCTCCGTAGCTACAGTCAGGCGGCCTACTACATCCTCCAGAAGGATGCTCTCGCCGTCCTGAGCTTACCTTTGTATGCCGCACGATTATTCAAATTGTGCGTGCACCATATGATCCGTCTCACGGTCCAATGGATTCCCCGTGCGTTGAATACCGAGGCCGATTGGTCTGTCCAAGATTGAGCTCCACGATGACTACTCCTTGACACATCCTTGGTTCTTGCTGCTTGAGAAGCATTGGGGCCTCATATCATCGACTTGTTCACATCCCCTGCCAATGTGCAGCTCGCTCGTTTCTGCTCCCTCGAGTTCTCACACTTTGCGGTTGCGCAAGATTCTCGTGTCCTCATCCTGGCTGTCCTAGCTCATGCCCGTCGCTCGCGCACTTCTCTCACTTCTCGTGATCCCATATTGGCCCAGTGCTTTTTGGTGGTCTTTGCTAAGCCTGGACGGCTTCACTTGGGGCCCGGAGTCGTTATGGCCCTTCGCCTTACCCTTGGTGCTAGTTGTTTACGCCGTTGGCAGTGACCGTTATGCCTTTAGCGGTGCCGGTCTTCTGAACTCTCCGATGTATGCGTTTCATTTTGCATTCAACTAATGTATAATTTTATTTCACTGCGCAGGCTCATATACTGGTCGATTATTGTCGGACCTTCTCACACTCACCGTCGATCTTCGGGCAAAGTCTACCCTTCGCACTTATGAACCCTATTGGCGACAATTTCGAGCCTTCTGTTTGGTGCACTCACTTCCCCTTCCTTTCCGCCACCGACCTCACAGCGGCCCTCTTTCTGCTGTACTCGGTCCGTCGCGGCGCTACCGTCTCAGCTGTGCGCACTACGTGTTCCGCCATACCCTGCGCCGATTGGCTGGTCGGCCACCCCTCCTCGATTTGTGGCCCCTTTTCTTCGCAAGTCAAGGATTATGCCATGCGTCATTATGGCAAGCCATCTCAAGCGAAGGAGCCCATTCCTCCAGCCAAGATTTACGATATCTATGACCTCTACTTCTCATCGCATGATCCGGCCACATTCCAACGGGCCTTATTCCCCTCCTCATGTTCGCAGCCTTCCTTCATTTCTCTGATCTCATCTCCCTCCAGTGGCACCAGATCGAGTTCGATTGGGACTGCATGTGGCTGTTCATCCCCGTTCGAAGACCGACCAAGCTGGCACCGGTGTTTGGGTCCAGTGGCTGCTTCTTCTGCCCGCCTCTGTCCGGTGTCGCGTGTCCAACAGCTCCTCTTTCTGGCTGGCTATTCTCGGGGACCCTTGGCCCCCTTATTCGTATATTTCAGCCGTGAGCCCGAGCTTCCCCCTCAGATCGCCCTCCCTCGTACGTCGCCATTCGGGGTTGGTGTCGAGATGCTTTCTCCCGTGTCGGTCTCAACCCAGCCCTCCTGGGCACCCATTCTTTCCGCAAGGCAGCTGCGACAGTCGCCGTTGATGTTGGAGTCCCCGACCGGCTTTTCAAGGCCCTCGGCTGCTGGCGAAGTGATACAGCCAAGGAGCTTTACATTACTCAGCTTGACCGCAAGCTAGTGGCCACTTCTCGCACGCTACAAGTTCCTACTCACTCGAGCGCGACAGATCGGTACCAGGCCACCCTCGAGCGCCACCGCCGACGACCTCCCACTTGATGTCTCGTTTGACCTATGACGACTGCACTGCACACTCCTCTGAGGTCGTGTCACAATATGAGAATTTTTTTGTAATAAGAAATTTACAGATTGTGATTTGACTAGAAGAGGAGTTTGCTGTAAAGGAGACAAACTCCTTCATGTATCGGCAGGTCTTTCAGACCTGCCACCTAGTCTCATTTGCATTTTTCTGTTCCAACTTGCCCACCCTTCCCTCCCTCGCTTTGATAAGTAGCATGGCCTGCTCACCCTTGTTCCCTTGCCATGTATTTGCCCTATCTAGTATGCTGTATTATGGAGCTATGATATGCTATGACGACTGCACTGCACACTCCTCTGAGGTTGTGTCACAATCGTACCGTAATCTCCCGGCAATAGGGCCCTAGTGTCAAACATATATTGTATGTTTCTGTAGACTATATAGGGTTGTGCCTTAGGGAGTACAACCCATTAGGTTATATTCCCTTGTACCGTAATCCCCTGCATATAACACCCGCCGAAATAGTCACTCGTGGGTGGTTTATGCGGGGGAGAGCTTATGATAGGGTGCATTTTGGAGAGCACCCGCTTTTCGGGGGTTGCATTTACATAACACCCTGCTCATTTTATGCAGCAAAGAATAGTATTCCGTCGTTTTTCAAACTCCTCTCGATTGAAAAAAACAAGCAGGATGGAAAATGCAATGTTAACTACCATTAGCAGCGAAAAAAACGGGCAGAAGAATCAACACAAGTTGCAGCGCGAAATGGAAACGTCAGCGAAGGTTGAGATTTGGGAGGCTTTCAACTGTCGAAGTCGCGGATTCTGCTGTGATTTGACGGTCAAAATCCTCCCGATTGAAATCCTCTCAGGTCTTGACGGTCGCAGGTGCGGCACAAAGCTGGCCCAGACCACAGCACTCAGCAGGGATTGGCCAATGACACCTGGTTCGTAAGTTTCGTCTCAGCGGATGATATGTCTTGTTAACAGCCGCTCCGTGCAGTTGTGAGCTAACATGGCCCGGAACACTCAAATTCAAATTGCATTTTACATAACAAATGGGCACTATATTTTTCCGGGCCACTGTTAAGACCCTGTCATTTTTTTAGTGATTATATATATACACCATAGGGCCTTATATACGGGGGATTACACGGTATACCTTGTCCTAGATATTCTTTCACTTGAACTTGGTATCATGAGTGGGTAGGCCCCCCCCCCACCCCCTAGCGCTTCCGCCCTAGGTCCTAGCCGCCTCGTCGCCCCGTGGCCCCGTCCCCTAGCGGCCCCGCTGCCCCGTCACCTCGGGGCCACGCGGCCCCGTCACCTCGCCCCCCCCCCTCCAGCCGGCCCCGACTCCCTGCCGGCCCCGCCTCTTTGCCGGCCCCGACACCTTGCCGCCCGCGGCCCCGTCTTCTAGACGCCTCGCCGCTGTCCTCGGCCGCTCTGCACTGCACTGCACCGCACGGCACCGCACTGTACCGCATGGCACCGCACTGCACCGCTCTGCACCGCATTGCACCGCCCTACACCGCATTGCACTGCACCCTACCGTACTGCACCTCCCTCCACCGCACAGTACCGCACTGCACCGCACATCACCATTTTCCGCCGCGCTCTCCTGCCCAGTATTGTCTTTCTCCTGCTGCTGCAACCATGATGGCGGACTCGGTCCTACGTTTTGATGCTGAGGGGCAGCCGATTGAGTTCGACTCGTGGCTCGTCGACCTCCAGCGACACCTGACTGGTCAGCGGCAGGACGACCACTCCCTGGCCGTCCACATCGACGGTACGCTCCCCTGCCCAAACCCCCTGCTGCCCTCCCCGCTGACCCACCTCTGCTGACCGTGAGTCCGCTGCAGCTGCTGCCCTTGCCCATGCTGTCTGGTTGTCGCGTGACGCTGTCGTACAGCTTGCGATTAGTCATGCCCTTCCCCTGTCCGAGCGCCCCCGCTTTAGGTCCGTCAGGACTGCGCAGGAGTTCCTAGAGGCTGTTGTTGCGCGCTATTCCACCCCGTCCTATGCCTCTGTAGGTCGCCTGATCCTACCCATGCTCTTTCCTGACCTTGCGTCTTTCCCCATTGTCGCTGACCTAGCCGCCCACCTGCACATGCTAGACATGACCTGGCGTGCTGCCTGCACTGAGGCTCATTTTTGTGTGTTTCAGCCCCCCACCTGCTCTTCCTTCTACCTGCTTGCCACCCGCCTCCTTGACCGCCTTGCCACCGCCCGCGATCACTTCCTTAGTCTCCAGCCCGCTGACTTCACTCTTACTGACTTTGTCGACACCGTGTCTGCCATAGAGACCCGTCAGAGCTCTATCGCCCAGTCTAGTGATACCGTGCCAGTCTCTATCTTTCAGGGCTGTGCCCCAGCTCAGTGCTCTTACTCCGACGGTTCTGCTGCGGCTGCTGAGACAGCTCCGGCTGAGGAGACAGCCGCCGCCGTGCAGTTTCGTTCGGGTAAGGGTCGCCGCCCCAAGGCTGGGCGCGACGGACGTAGCGGAGGAGGGGGTGGTGCCGGTGGTGGAGGTGGCTCGCCCGCTGGTAATACTGACGAGGGGGCTGGGGCTAGTGCCACGGAGCAGAGCCCGCAGCAGCAGCAGCAGCAGGCTCCGAAGCTGGACCAGTAGTAGCAGCAGCAGCAGGCGCAGCAGCAGCAAGCGCGAGCAGGCAGCAGCCGCAGCAGACAAGCAGCAGTAGGCAGGCGGAGGGTCGCCGTCTCCCGCCCGGGTGGCTTGGAGCTGGAGGTGATGGTGGTCGAAGTGGTTGCTCGCGGCGGCGTGTCGTCGGGT
Source organism: Closterium sp. NIES-67 (assembly GCA_027943415.1). NCBI lineage: Eukaryota > Viridiplantae > Streptophyta > Zygnematophyceae > Desmidiales > Closteriaceae > Closterium > Closterium sp. NIES-67. The sequence continues at coordinate 15,440 of BQMB01001674.1, read as the reverse complement.
GGTAGTCAAAGTGACGGGCGATGCCAGTACCAGCTCCAGACCAGTCCTTGCCGCGGCCTCGTGTGCGGTAAGATCGGCCATACCCCCGCTCGTTGCTTTCGTCGCCTAGACGACCTGTTTCGTCTCCGCCTCGGCCCGTCGCCTGACCTCCCCGACTGGTACAGTCTGCTCCGTCATCGTGTTCAGATCTTTGATATGGACATGGATGAGATTAGCTCTGCTTTGTATGCGCTGTATGTTGATGAATCTAGTGTGACTTGTTCCTATTACACTATGTTGCCTAGCGTAGGTGTGCCTAGTGTGCCTAGTTCAGGCTCCCCTGCTGCGTCAGGCGTAGGATCCTCTGCCTTGTTTAGCCTAGGGTCCTCCCTCGCTCCTCCGACCTCTGTCGCCGCTGCCGTACTCTCCTTCACCCTGGACTCCGGCGCTTCCCGGTGTTTCTTTTGCGACTCCACGATGCTTACGCCGCTTGCCGCTCCTGCTGCAGTTGCCTGTAGCTCCACTACTCTCCCCTGCCCGACGGTTCCCTTAGGCTCCCTCGTTCTCTACGAACCTAGTTGGTGTCGGCTGCCTGTAGGACCTAAGTGTCACCACTACGTTCCTTGGGTACAAGCAGTATGCTGTCTGTATTGAGGCTGCCACAGGTGCCCCCCTCACCACGTTCCCCCGGGACCCAGTGTCTGGCCTGTTCAAGCTGGACACCGCTCTCCGCCCGGTTAGGATGCCTCCCCAGGTACCCGCCTCTTCCCAGGTTGCTGCGGCATGCTCATGTCGGTCGCTTACTCACCCGTCACTTCTGTGGCACCACCGTCTAGGTCACCTCGCCCTCACCCGTCTCCGTCATATGTCCCAGCACCATCTTGTCCTAGGCCTCCCTGAGGTCGCTCCCTGCGCTCCCCTCCTCACCCGCGCCTCCATGCACGCCCTATGTCGAGGGCGGGCTCCACCGTGCCCCTCAATCCTCCTCGTTCCCCCCTACCCTCCGCACCACTGCAGACCCTGCACATGGACGTCTGGGGCCCCACCTCCGTCCATGGGCAGCGTAGCGAGCGCTACTTCCTAGTGCTTGTCGACGACTACACCCGCTACACCCAGCGTATTTCCCCTGGAGCGGAAGGCTGACATGCCTGACGTTCTTCTTCCGTGGCTTGTCTCTGCGTGTGTTCACCGAGGTCTCCCTGTCTTGCGTCTTCACTCCGACCGTGGTGGCGAGTTTGCCTCTGGCTGCCTTAGTCGCTTCTGTCATGCGGAGGGCATCACCCAGACGTTCACCCTGCGAGACTCCCCACAGCAGAATGGGGTCGCTGAGCGACGCATGGGTTTGGTCATGGAGGTTGCTCGTACCTCCATGATCCATGCCAGTGCACCCCATTTTCTGTGGCCGTTCGCCGTTCGCTACGCCGCTCACCAGCTTAACCTCTGGCCGCACCCTCAGCGGTCGCACATTTCGCCGACCCTCCTCTGGACCGGGTCCCCTGGTGATGCGTCTGTGTTCCACGTCTGGGGCTGCCTTGCTCACGTTTGTGCCTCTGGCATGGACAAGCTCACTACCCGCAATGTCCCCTGTGTCTTCCTAGGTTTCCCCCTCGACTCGTCGGACTGGTAGTTCTACCACCCACCTTCTCACCAGTTCTTTCACTCTCGTAACGTCACTTTTGACAAGTCCGTCTCCTTCTACCACCGCTTTCAAGGTCCTAGCAAGTGAGAGTCTACAGGAACTAGACCAAGCTGCAAACAATGCCGCTGATCATCTTTAGGCGAAAGCGCCTTAGTAAAGATATCAGCTGTGTTGGCACCAGAGGCCAAGTGTACTATGCGGGCCTGGCAACACTGTTGTAAATGGATGTGCTTCGCTCTGCCCTCAAGTTGAGGCTCATGACACAGGAGGATCATGGAATTGTTGTCAGCGTACAGAACTGGGGCGGAACTAGGCCGCTCACCTAAGTCGGCGAGCAAGAAGGTCAGCCAGCGGAGCTCCTGTGCCGCCATGGCACCGGCGTAGATTTCAGCCTCACAACTAGACAAGGCAACAGAAGAGGAGCAATTGGACCACCACGAGATGGCACCAGAACCAAGGCTAAAGTAGTAGCCCTGGGAGAACCTAAGGGTCTCAGCGTCGTTTGCCCAAGAAGCGTCTATGTGCCTAGTAAGGACCTGTGGCCTGCGTCCTCCCAGTACTAACCCCATGCTCGATGTACTTGCAAGATAACGCAAAACCCTCTTAGCGGCCGACCAGTGCTATGGTCAGTGTTTGCCTGTGGCCACAAAGTGAGCCAGGATGCTGACAGGGTATGCGATATCTGGACGAGCTCTAGTCATCAAGTACATGAGGTAACCCACAAGCTCTGCGTAAGGACCACCGGGCACTACTGAGTCCTCAGGAATTGGAGTAGAGAGCCTATGATCTACAAGCAGAGGTGTGGGCTGTGCGGAGGATAACAGAAGACCGAACCTTCGAAGGACCTGGCGCACCAAGTGTGACTGTGTGAGAGTGATGGTGCGCGCTGCTCTGTCCCTGGAGATCTGCAGGCCAAGGTAGCGGCGCAGCTCTCCTGGGTCAGTGTAGGTGTGTCTCCTCAGCAGCTCCGCCTTCACAACGGCCTGTGCATCTTTGTCTGCAGTAGCGCAAGACCAGGTCATCTACGAAGACAAGGATGTAGAACGGAGTCAGGCCAGCACAAACGAAGAGCGAGGGGTTGGTAGAGGATGGAAAGGACTGCTGGTCAGCTAGCAAAGTATGCAGCGTGTCGTGCCACTCATGGGGTGCGTGTCGCAAGCCGTAGACCGGGCGCCGGAGGAGCAACTGGGTACCAGGACGGAAAGTACCGGTGAAGCCCTGTCGACAGCGCAGATAGACCTGCTCGTGTAGGCTACCCTGGAGAAAGGCAATGGAGAATTCGAGGGAGTGTAACTCATAGTCACGCTGTGCTGCTACATGTAGCAGCGCCCGAAGAGTAGTCATCTTCAGGTTTGGGGCGAAGGTCTGAAAGAAGTCTACCCCCTCGTGCTCACTGAAGCCTCTAGCCACGTAGCGTGCCTTGAACTCAGGTGGCTCTCCAGGAAAGCGCTTCACCTTGAAGAGCCACCGGCCATCGACTACGTTCACCCCAGGTGGGGGAACTGCATCAACATAGGTGCCGGTGGATCTCCAAGATGCCATCTCCTGCTCCATGGCAGCTATCCACTGAGAGGCCCAGGGTCCCGAGGTCGCCTCAGCGTAAGTGTGACGGGTCGGGATGTCAAAGGCGTCTGGGTCACCCTCAGGGACTAGCAGCATGGAATGGAGATGGGGAGCAGCCTCGGACAGGAAAGCAAGCTCGTACTGCCAGTCTTCTAGGACGTTACTGCCAAGGGCAGGAGCACCCCCGACAGACGGAGGACAGACAGGGTCAGGGACCTGAGTGGTGGCGTACTCAAGGTGGTGGGTAGAGGCAAATTCAGCGACATCAGCGACAAGAGCGTCAAGACTCGAGACAGGAACAGACGGGTCGGTAACGAGGGAGGCAAGGACCCGAGAAACAAGAGGACGAGCGGCATGGAAGTAGTCAGACAGAGGGGGAGGCGCGACAGAAATGGACAACGGAGGAGGCTAGGGGAGGAGGGGAGGATGAGAGGCGTGGGAACGAAGCAACATAGGGTGAGAATGCTGAACAGGACAGACAGGACGAGCACAAGAGGGACGGCGAGACTAGACGTGAGTCAGAGGCATCTGGTCAGGAGACAGAGGAGGAGACACGAGAGGGGAACGAGGGGGAAGACGAGCCGGAGACGAGTCCGACGGAGGGAACACAGGGTTGTAGACAAGAAGAGGAAGAGGCGGCGGGGGAGGCGCAGGCGAGCGGTCAATGGAGGAAGGCCGAGCAGGTGAAGGGCGGACATCGGCGGCGACTGGTGCTGCTGCTGCTGCTCGACGCCGACACCTGGACCGCCAGCTGCACCACGGCTACCTCCGGAACACTCCACTCCCGCACTCCCAGGACGAGCATTCCCAGAGCGAGAACTCTCGCCAGCACCGGTGCCACCCTCAGGCCCGCCGGGAAAAGCCATGAAAGGAGCTCCACGACTAGCACCCTCCTCAACGCCAGCATCCCCAGAGTCCACGAACGGCGGCTGCTGTGGCGGCGGCATCTGCTGCTGCTGCGGTAGCTGCAACGATGGCTGCGGTGGCTACTGTGACGGCGACTGCGACTGCAGAGGAGGAGAAACCAGGGGAGGGACAGGCGACAAGAAAGGCACCTGGGGGCCACCAGAGTCAGCCGACTTTGCGACCGGGACAACCGATAGGAGGGGAGTGACGTGAGAGACACCAGACGGGGCAGGACGGGGAGGAAGGGGAGCAGGGGCTACCGGGGGAGTGGGAACTAGGAACAGGGGCGGGGTAACTAGTACACCTCGGTGAGGGGAAACCAAGAGACCTTGGTGAAGAAAGCGGTGGTAAAAGGAGACAGACTCGTCGAAAGTAGCGTCACGGGAGTGAAAGAAACGGTGAGACGGCGGGTGGTAAAAGTGCCAATCAGACGAGTCCAGGGGGAAACTGAGGAAGACACAGGGGACAGTGCGGGCAGTGAGCTTGTCCATGCCAGAGGCACGAACGTGAGAAAGGCAGCCCCAGACGTGGAACGCGGACGCGTCACTAGGGAACCCAGTCCAGAGAAGGATCGGCGAAACCTGCGGCCGCTAGGAGCGCGGCCAGAGGTAAAGCTGGTGAGCAGCGTTGCGAACAGCGAACGGCCACAGAAAATGGGGTGCACCGGTGTGAATCATGGAGGGGCCACCTCCATGACCAAACCGATGCGTTGCTCAGCAACCTCATTCTGCTGTGGGGAGTCCAGTAGGGTGTACGACTGGGTGATGCCCTCCGGACGACATAGCTGTCCAAGCTGACCAGAGGCAAAATTGCCGCCATGGTCGGAGTGGAGAGACAGCATAGGGAGATTGCGGTGGAGACGCGCAGCTACGACCCACGGGATAAGTACGCCAGGCACGTCGGCCTTCCGCTCCAGGGGAATCACCGTGGTGTAGCGTGTGTAATCGTCGACGAGCATGAGAAAGTAGCACTCGCGATGAGGTACGAGGACGGGGGCTGGGCCCCAGACGTCCAGGTGCAGGGTCTGGAGGGGTGCAATGGCAGGGCGAAGTGAGGAGGAGTGAGGAGTAGGCGCAACCAGCCTTGACGCAGGGCGTGCACGACGGCGCAGGCAAGGGAGGGAGGGCAGGAAGCGACGCAGGGAGACCTAGGACGAGACCGTGCTGGGACATGTCTTGCAGACGCAGGAGTGCGTGGTGACCTAGGCAGTGGCGCCACAGGAGCGACGGGTGAGTAAGCGACCGACGCGAGCAAGCAGCGGCGGCCAGGGTAGAAGCAGGACCCGGGGAGGACGCCCAACCGGGGGGGAAGCAGTGTCCAGCGTAAAGAGGCCAGACATCGGGTCCTGTGGGAACGTCGCAAGGGGGGAACCTGAGCCAGCCTCGGTACAGATAGCATACCGCTCGTGACCAGGGGACGTAGTGGTGACGCCGCGGTCCTGAAGACAGCCGACACCAGTTAAGTTCCTGGAGAACGAAGGGATGTGGAGGCCTGTAAGGGAACCCGAGGGAACCGCTGGACAGGAAAGGGTAGTGTAGCTGCGAGCAACGACAGGACCAGAAGAGGGGTTAGCAAGTGCGACAGCGGCAGGCGCGACAAGCGGCATGAGTGTGGCGTGGTTGCGAAAGAAGCAGGCAGACGCATCGGAGTCAAGTGTGAAGGACAGTGAAGCAGTAGCGGTAGACAAAGGAGGGGCGAGTGTAGAGCCTAGGCTAGACAAAGCAAACGGTCCTACACCTGACGCAGCAGGGGAGTCTAAACTACACACAGGTGCTACACCTAAGCTAGAGAACACAGGGTAATAATTTCCGGACACACTAGAGCGTCAGCATACAGAGAATGCAAGGCAGAACTAATCTAATCCATGTCTAAGTAAAAAACAGGTACACCGTGGTGCAGCAGACTGGGCCAGTCAGGGAGGTCAGGGGCCAGGTCGAAGCGACGACGGAAGAGGTCGTCGAGGCGACGGAAGCAGCGGGCGGTCGTGTGCGGGTGGCGGCACACAGTGCCACGGAGGGGGCCAGTCTGGAGCTGGTACTGGTAGCTCACGGCAACGAAGCCACCGGTCGACGCCGAGCTGGGAGGGCCACCACCACGGCCACCACCTCCGGGGGCTCCTGGCCACCTCGGTGGGAGGCGGGCTCACGGCTGCTGCTGCTGCTGCTGCTGCGTCTGCTGCAACTGCTACTGCTCCTAGACACCAGCCCAACCCCCCTCGTCAGAACCACTGTCCGCACAACCACCACTACCACCACCAGCGCCACCACCACACCCTCCCTTGGGGCCGCAGCGGCCCCGATGCTGGCGCAGCTGCGGGAAGGCCGCAGTTGCGGTCTCAGTGGCAGGGGTAGCCGTAGCGACCGCGGCGGAGACGTTAGCGTACGTGCACTGGGAGGGAGCACAGCCCTGAAAGATAGGGACTGCCGCAACACCGCTCGACTGAGCGATAGTGCGTTGGCGAGTTTCTATCTCAGACACGTCCGTGACAAAGGCGGTCAGGGTGAGGTCGCTCGGGTCCTAGCTAAGGAAGTGGTCGCGGGCAGTGGCTAAGCGGTCAGGCAGGCGCATGGCAATAAGGTACAGGGTAGCGCAGAACGGCGGGGGGAAGGCAGTGAGCTGGGCGGCAGTGCTAGCAGCGCGGTAGCTAGTCTCTAGTGCACGGAGGTGAGTGGCGAGGACAGTGACAGTGGGGAAAGCGGAAAGATCGGGGAATAGCATGGGGAGGATCAAGCGGCCAGCGGAGGCGGAGGCAGAGGTGGAGTAGCGTGCAACTACTGCATCTAGGAAGTCCTTGGCGTTCGCGACAGCAGTGAAATACGGACGCTCAGACAGGGGAAGTACATGACTAATGGCGAGCTGTGCTACAACATCGCGAAAATCCCAGACAGCGCGAGCAAGCGCAGCAGCAGAAAATGCCTCACTCTCAGCAGTGGTAGGGTCAGCAGGGAGGGGATCAAGCGCGGGGGGGCGGGGAAGCAAGCCATCAACATGCATAGCCAGGAAGTGCCCATCCTGGCGCTGACCTGTCAGGTGCCGGCAAAGATCGACAAGCCAGGCGGCGAAGTTGATCACATGCCCTCCGTGTCCAAGCGAAGTACGGCGTCTGCCATCGTGCAACCTCAGTGGAACAGGTCCACGGCAGCACAGCGCAATAGTGGCATAGCGTAATGGTGGCACAGCGTCACGGTGGCACAGCAACACGGGGACACGGCTGCACAGCGGCACAGATACTCAGCAGCACGGCGACACAGCGGCGTGGCGACAGGGCTCTTCGGCGAGAAAACCGGGCGGAGGCCGAGGAGGTCCCGAGGCACTCAGGGCCCGAGGTGCGCTGAGCCGGCAGGGCACAAAGGGCCGGTGGAGCGCCGGGGCCAGGTGGCACGTGAGGGCCAGTGGGTGCTCAAGGAGCCGGCGGTGCGTCTAGGGCTGGCGGGGGGCGAAGGGACGGCGAGGTGCAGGAGGGGCAAGGGAGGTACGCGAGGAGCTGGCGGGTGCTCGAGGGGCCAGTGAGTGCGGAGGGCCGGCAAGGCGCGAGGGGCTGGCTAGGCGCGAGGGGCCGGCTAGGCACGAGGGGCCGGCTAGGCCTGAGAGGCCGGCGAGGCGCGAGGGGCCGGCGAGGCGCGAGGGGCCGGCGAGGCGCTAAGGGGCCGGCGAGGCGCGAGGGGCCAGCGAGCACGCGAGGGGCCGGCTAGGTGCGAGGGGCCGGCTAGGCGCGAGGGGCCGGCTGGGCGCGAGGGGCCGGCTAGGCGCGAGGGGCCGGCTAGGGGCGAGGGGCCGACTAGGCGCGAGGGCCATCTAGGCGCGAGGGGCCGGCTAGGCGAGAGGGGCCGGCTAGGCAAGAGGGGCCGGCGGGCGCTAAGAGGCCTGCACGGCGGGTTAGGGGCCGGCGGGGTAAGCGGGGGTCAGAGCGGCCCGTGAGGGGCTGGCATTACGCTAGGGGCCAGCGGATGCGCGAGGAGCAGGTGGTACGCGAGGGGCAGGCTGTGCGCTAGGGGCTGGCGGCTACGCTAGGGGACGGCGGAGGCGCCAGGGGCCGGCGGGACGGTAGGCTAGGGTGAGGTGCGGAAGGTGTGGGCGGACCTAACCTACTCATGATACCATGTTAGAATACGATAATGACTAGAAACAAGAGAGAACAGGGGAGATATAGGGTTGGAGTTGTACCCCCCTAAGAACACACACCTATCTAGCCTATAACTTCTACATACAAATATATGTATAAGTTGTCAGCATCCACCAGGGACTTCGTTCTCTGCACCTACAACACCACAACAAGCATCATAGTAACAAGCACCATCGCAACAAGCAGCAGCATCAGTATCAGCAGATTTTAGTGGAATGGGTCTTGATGGCTCTAGTTATGCAAGATGTGCAGCTGCTCCAAGCTCCAGTTCTCTGTTTGCGTTTACACCTGCACAACAACAACAGTTCCAATTTTTTGCAGCAGCAACAACAATCGCAACAACAGTTTCAGGCGCAACAGCAACAGCCACGATAGTTTCCACAGCCACCTCAAAATCAGCCACAACAATAGCAGTTTCCGCAGCAATAGATTGGCTTCACTGGACCTGTTTTTCAAGCTCCAAATATTTTGAGCAACACACAGATCAAGGTGACAATTACCTTTCAATGGCGCTGACTTCTACTCCTGGAGTTTCGAATTTGAGCTCCTCGCGAAATCTGCTGGATTATGGCCTTTCTTTAGCGGCGATTATTCGTATCCTGTCAGGGGAACACAGATGGAACAGCTGAGTTTTCTTCATGCTTCACTCAGCGCTTATACTGTTCTTATCCGAAACGTGACGCTGAAAGAGCAGCTTGGGATATGCCCCTTTCACACCAGCTTGACTCCAGCTGAATATACATGGAAGCATTTGAAGGGACTGTACATGGTACAGGATAAACCATTTTCGTAAGTAAGATTCTCTCACAACTGACAACTGTGCAGATGCAGGGCAACGAAAACGTTTCGGATTATATCAACAGGGCTCGCACACTTCGCGACCAACTAGAAAAGTGCGGCGGATACTTCCCAAAGGACATGTTTGTAACAATTCTTCTTGCCGCCTTGGACCAGAATGACGGCAGTGTCGATCTCCTCTTCGCATTCAACCAAATCTTTATGAAGCCGAAATTTGTTCAATTCTTCAAGCAGAGCAGCAAGACCTTGATCTGCAAGCAGCACGTAACAAAAAGGGGGCAGTTCGTGTCAGTTTCTATTCAACACCTGCAAAACGCATCAACAATTTTTTTTGCCACTATTGCAAAAGGAATGGACACAACATCAAATATTGCAACAAGCTTCAAGCTGATAAGAAAAGAGGAGTGCAGCAGCCGTCGCAGCAGTCCAAGCAACCCATGAAGCAGAATCCACCAACAATAACTTTTGCACATCCGGAAAACAAGATTTCAGCTGTGTTACTACAGTTCATGCAACTGATTCAGATTTCGACGATGATGAAGAAACCAGCTCGATTGAACAACCTAAGAATATGGTCTTACCTCAGGTTTACGCTAATCTCGCTCGGATTATTGCAGGACCCAACACTTGTTATCTTGACAGTTGTTGTGGTCAACACATGTGCTCTGCCAAGGCGCTTTTCATTACTCATCAGTGTCCTCTTCGACGTCTAATATTTGTCACAGTGGCAAATGGACAAGCCATTATGGCACGATCAATCGGCAGCATCATGTTGGAATCTATTGACGCTGGTTTTTCCTTACACGTTACGAACGTCCTCATCGTTGCTGGACTTGGTTTCAATCTTCTTTCAACAGCTAAACTCCTGCGATTTATGATCCAGACACAAGGAAATTGTGACACTATGGACCAGGAACTTTATCACAACGAGACCAATACTTACATTGGGAGAGCTGCCACCCAATATCGTGTCTCTGTTCTTCAATTTGAAGCACAAGGAACTTCGGCTGATTCCGAAAGAGTGATTTCTCTTGGACCTTGGCAACATCCTGAAGAAACTGATTATCAAAGGGTCGACGTGGACTTCCGTGCAACTGCGGTTCCAACAATCTCTTGTATAGCCGCTGCAGTTATTACAGCTCTTGATACGTGGCTAAAAACACAGCCGAAGAAGATATATCTACGTGACGGAATTATTATGCTACTCTAGCACAACTCACCAACAAACCTGAAGTACCTTGGGGACCAAGCAGCGGTAGCAGCAAAGCAGAAGCAGATGAGCAACAGAGTAGCAGTTAAGCATAAACAGGGGTTCTCATCGGTCAACCTGCAGCAGATACAAAAGAAACAGAAATCGAAGAAGGGGAATTAGATTTGGAACCAGACAAAATTCTCGACGTGGAGGTTAAAACTACTAAGTTACCTCTTACTCGTTTCGTTCCTGGCCAACTCAAAGAATCTCCAACGCTGATTTTAATCTGCAATCAACAGGACATAAAACAACAGAGGACATATGGCATCAACGGTTAGGTCATCCATCTCAGGGGATACTCAATCATTCTATACAAGCATCGGTTCTTGACAAGAACAGTTTACTCTACCTGATGGAACAGAGATGAAGCCGTCCTCCCGACTGACCATCTGCACAACGTGTACCACTGCTAATCTTCCTCATGAACCATTTCCAATTCACTTTCCAGGATCGATTCACTACATGCTTATGCAGAAAGTCTATTGCGACATCCTAAACTTACCTGAAGCATGGCCTAAGGGGGAGCTCTATATGATATCTTTTATCGAAGCTTCTGTCAACATTCCAGCTGGCCATATGGCTCACTCTATCTTCGTCGCATGAATCGCGGTCGCTGAAAGAGAATCGAAGGAAAAGCTTCAAGAATGTCAAAATGATGGCGCAGGAGAGTATACCAGTAACAATTTTACTAAGTATCTTCAAACCCTAGGCATCAAACGCTGAGGGTCTCTGCCACATCAACAGCAACAGATGGGGTAGCAGAGCGGATGAGCAGGACCTTAAAGGAGAAGTTGCACATTTTATTAATTCAAGCTGCCCTTCTACCGCATTTTTAGACATACGCCTTGGACCATGCAGTTCTTCTACACAACTTGCTGTCCACAACATCTCTTCCATAATTTTCTTCGCCGCATCTGCAGTGGACAAAAACAGTTGGCAACACAAAACTTTTAAGAGTTGTTGGCTGCATCGTCCACTACCAGCCTCCAACTGTAGCAGTCGGAAAATTTTCAGAACGTGTTAAGTGGGGTATTCATCAAGGCATCGAGAAGCAGTTTTACGCATGGAAAATCATGGATCTTTGCACGAGTGAAATCGTACCAGCATGTGATTGCCTTTTCTACGAACGACTCACCTTACCTATTTGTTGTGTCATGTCATTATATGCTATCACATTCTGTCTGCCTCCCATCCCTTGTTTCAATTCACATGTATGGTTTGAACGTGTGAAAGAATTTGTTGTGGTGTGTTCTGGAGTTTGGGAATGTTTTGCGTTTTTTGTTTGAGCAGGTATTTGTGATGATAGATTTGAGAAGATCTTTCCGACGCAACAAGATCACTTCAATTGGAGCAAGAACGCGAAAGCTATGAAGATTCAAAATTCATGAGCTTGCGTTACAATTGCGGCGGTTACAAAGTGAAGTTGTGGGGTGACTTTATATGGAGTTGGGACCTTTGGGGGTTGGGGAAATTTGTCACTCTACTGTAACAACTGCAAATTGGTTGGGAACAACCAAGCTAGGTTGGCAAGGGTGGCCAACTTGGATGGATTGGTTGGGAAGGGACAAATGTCAAAGTTGGGGTTCCTATAGGGAGGGAATCTTTGTGCTTATGGGGTTTCCTTGGTTGGAGACTCTCTTGGGACCTTCCCTCTCATCTCTCTCTTCTATCCCAACCTTTCTCTTGCTCCTCTAATTCCTTGTGAGATTCTTGAACTTTGATTGAACTTTTGAGATTGAGTTAATTTCTCCTACAGCTTACCCCCAGTGCGTCGAAAGCCATAGCGTCGCGAATACTTCATCAATGAACGTGATTCAAATTGGGAACGGTAGGTGAGATTAAGAGCTACAACATGTTCAAGTTTCGCGACATTCCAACGGCTATTTTTTTCTCGACGTCGTTTCTTGTGAAGACAACTTTTCTGTCCAGAATTTCGGATTTATATTTTGAGTAATTCTAGCTCCTAAGTTCACCTAGACTCCGTCCTTAATCCTAACATTTTTTGTGCTCACCAGGCAACAGCTGCCAACCCTGCCAGGCTGTTAAAAGGCTCGCGTGCTTTTGCTACCAACGAAGCTGAAGCAGACGTACAGGACGAAGCAGTTGCCGAGTCTTCAAAAGCAGCCACCAACATCCAGTGCCAACCACGTCAGCTCGAACTGCTGAATTTATCCCACTCAGCGAAGCCAACTCTGAAGCTGTCAGAGACGTTCTTCTTGATTATGAGCGTGATCGCCAGCAGCAGCCCATGCATGTCGTCTCCGAACCAGCAATCCGTGTGACACCTGGCAAAATTGGGGGGAACAGAGGGCAGAAGGCAATTTCTCCTGTGTCAACTCCAATCGTCCTTGTTTTACAGAAACTAGGTTACAAGTTTTGGGACTCGCAGTTGCAGTACAGTTGAATAGCAGTAAGTTTTAGGAGCCAAAAATAGTTCACCAAGGTTTGACCAGTCCATACAGGGAAAAAATGGCGAGAAGCCATGGGCTGGGAGTTAGCAGCTCTGGAAAAGTGAGGTACCTGGGATTTGATCCCACTAAAAGAAGTCAAGGGGAGTAAGGTACTTACCGGCAAATGAGTTTTTCGTGTGAAGACGAACGCTGATGGTTCCCCTCGCGCTTAGCTGGCCCTCGCGCCTAGCCGGCCCTCGCGCCTACCTGGCCCCGCGCCTAGCAGGCCCCTCGCGCCTAGCCGGCCCCTTAACGCCTAGCTGGCCCCTCGCGCCTAGCTGGCCCCTCGCGTGCTAGCCGGCCCCTTGCGCCTAGCCGGCCCCTCGTGTCGAGCCGGCCCCTCGCACCTAGCCGGCCCCCCTCCCGCGCCGAGCCGGCCCCTTGCTCACCGGCCCCTCGCGCGCCCTCCAGCTCCTCGCGTACCTCCCCGGCCCCTCCTGCACCTCGCCAACCCTTCGCGCTCCACCGGCCCTAGATGCCCCGCCGGCTCCTCGAGCGCCCACTGGCCCTCACACGCCACCTAGCCCCTTCGCTCCGCTGGCCCTTTGGACCCTGCCGGCTCTGCGCGTCTTGGGCCCTGAGCGCCTCGGGCCCTCCTCGGCCTCCCGCCTGGTTTTCTCACTGGAGAGCCCTGCCGCCACGCCGCTATGCCGCCGTGCTGCCGAGTACCTGTGCCGCTGAGTACCTGTGCTGCTATGCCGCCGTGACACTCCTTATGGCAGGGCAATCACGTTGTTACAGAGGCTACAGGGTCCACTACAATAGCAACGCTGTACAAACAGAGTTCAGCCATTAAAAACCCTGAAATTTCAGGGTTGTGTCAAAAAAAATCCTAGCACATAAAAAAAAAACCTCTGAAAAAACCCTGAATCAAGGAAATTTGCCTGAAATCTAAGGGCCTGATCCCTACGCTACTCCGCCGCACCATAGTTGTACGCACAATAGTCATGCCCTGTTAATTATCGTGGCCAAGGAAATGCCCCTCCGGCCTCGACACATCAATCTGAAAAACAGAAACGGATTAGTTGGAGAAAGCAGTTCCAACGAGTGCCAAACAAGTCGCTCTCACCTTCAACTTGCACACATTTGCCCTTGCTACTTGGATGGCTATGTTCTGTTCTGTTATGGACTGGAACATGCGGTTGAAGCTCAGACCCTTGCGTGGAACCCAGCATGCACAAGAGAAGAAAAATTGGTGCTCCATTGAAGCCCATAAAACTGCCAAGCCACACATGATTATCAGCCCCCTTAGAAAAAAACATAGAAAACCATCCACATGTCCTTAGAAAAAACATTAAAAAAACATCCACTTGTTTTTGCAAGTAAAATGTGTCAAACATATTTGTATATGTTATAATAGGCTAGATAGGTGCATGCTTTTAGAGGGTACAACACTTGAACAAAATCAACCTGTATGCCTTCATTCTAGTAAACTTTCCTACTAAGAGATGGTATCACGCGCTAGGTTAGGTCCTCCCCACCACCCGCGCTTCCGGTCTCGTCCTAGTCCTAGCCGTCCGCTCCTAGCCGCCCCTTAGCACCCGTTAGCGCCCCGGCGGCCCCCTCTGGCCTGTTCGCGCTCGTCGCCCCGTTAGCGCCCCGTCGCCCTTGTGCGCCCCCTCTGGCCCTGCTCGCCCCGCCGGCCTGCTCGCGCCCCGCCGGCCCGTTAGCGCCCACCGGCCCGTTAGCGCCCCGTAGGCCCGTTGGCGCCCCGCCGGCCCGTTAGCGCCCGCCGGCCGTTAGCGCCCCGTCAGCCCGTGCGCCCTCTGGCCCTCCTCGCCTCGCCGGCCTGTTAGCGTCCGCCGGCCCATTAGCACCTTGACGCCCCGTTCGCGCCCCGTCGGCCCGTGCGCCCTCTGGCCCGCTCGCCCACTGGCCCGTTAGTGCCGCGCCGGCCCGCTAGCGCCCTACCGGCCCGTTAGCACCCCGTCGGTCCCGTGCGCCCATCTGGCCCTGCTCGCACTGCTGGCTGTTAGCGCCCTACCGGCCCCGCCCGCGCCCCGCTGGCCCCGTGTGCCCGTCGGCCCTCGCCAGCCGTAACCCCGGCCGCCTAGCCAGCCGGCTCTAACCTCGCCGGCCCCCGCTTCAGCGGCCAGCCGCCGGACCCTCGAGTCCATCGCCGACCCACCGGCTCTGGCTCCCTTCAGCGCCGGCTTCCCTGCCGGCTGTCTCCACTGCTCACCACCGCTCTCCATCCCACTCCACTGCACTCCACCGTACTACAACGCACTCCACCGCACTCCACCACACTACACCGCACTCCACCGCACTCCACCGCTCTCCACCGCACTCCACCGCACTCCGCCGCCTTCACCGATTCCTCCACCTGTCCTCCTCCCTCTATCAGCGGCCGTCAGCAGCTGCAGCAGTGGCAATGCGGAGTCACAGCTTTGTGTGGACGCAGAGTGTCGGGCGCTCGACTTTGAGGCGTGGTCGTCGACCTTCGGCGTCACCTTACACGTCAGCACCAGGACGGTCACTCCATGGCTGTTCATGTCGATGGGCTGCTTCCCCGCCCCGCCCTGCTGCCCTCCGTGATGCCCCACCACTACTGAGCGTGAGGCCTTTTCCGCTGCTGCACTTGATCAAGCCGTTTGGGACTCGTGCGACGCTGTCGCCAGCTTGCCGTGCGCTCCCCTGTCTGAGCGTCCTCGCTTTACTGTAGCCGAACCCAGGTCTTAGATGTTGTCATTGCGCGCTAATTCCATCCCCGCCACTGCCTCTGCTGGA
>BQMB01001673.1:0-260394 GCA_027943415.1 Closterium sp. NIES-67 | reverse complement strand
TGCTTCTTTTGGAGTCCCTCCCGAAATTTCTCCAAGGCTCTAGCTCCTCGAAAATCATAAGTTTGCATTAAATCATCTTTATAAGATAACTTTAATGAATCCTTATAATTTCTTGGGTCTTCAAGGAGTTTCCCCGTCTTGGCAGAGTCTTTTTTCGCGGAGTCGTATTTTTCCTCGGCGATTTTCCCTCGCGAAGACTGGTCGTGGGGTGGAGATTTTCCCCCATCATTTCCTCCTTCTCGCGTCGAATCAGCTTCGTCGAAGTTGATTTTCCCGGAATCCCGCGGCCGCTTTTGGATCTTTTTATATTCGCCAGCTAGATCCGCAATCACCGGCGACTCCCGTTTTTTGGCTTCTGATTGGCCGAAGGATTCCCGCCACTGTTGCGTGCCCGATACTCTGCACGTGCGGTTTTCATTTTGTTGCAGTCGAAGATTCGATGACCCGGCACCCGGCAAAAATCACACGTGTAGTTGGTGTTTTTCGGACGTGGCCGCCCCTCGAACCTGTCGACTTCCATCGGGTCGGCGAACGTGGAGTGAGCCGAGCGGTTGCCCTGTCGCGTACTGCCAACATGCGTCCATCGTGTCTCGGCGTTGACCATGTCGAAGCGCTCCGCTGCCGAAACGACGTCACTGTAGCTCGCGTTGTTTGACGCTGCCACTTGTCGTTTGACTTCGGTCTTCAGCCCGGCGAGGTACGATTGTACTTTTTCCCCTTCGGTCAGGTCGGGGATGCGGTTATAAAATTCCTCCATCTGCTGCGTGTACTGTGCTACACTCCCGAACTGTCGATGGCGATGATTTTTTTCCCGGGCAAGGAAACTGGAATTTATCGGCTCGAAGCGTTTCAGCAGGTCGGCGCGGAACTGCTGCCACGTGGCTTCACCGTGGATGAAGGTACTGTTGCCGCCAATCCACTCGAGTGCCGGCCCTCGCATCAGTGTCGCCGCGAGTCGTACGCGTTGACCGTCCCAGACTGGCGAGCTCCATCCGACGGCTGCGAAGTAGATCTCCATCCCGGCGATCCATCTGCGGGCGTCGAAGTTTCGATCGCTTGGATCGAACGGCTCAGGTGGGCGCGGTTTCGGAGCCTTGAGAAACTGCTGCGACTGCTGCGTCGTCGCCGTTGTCGAGTCGTGCTGCGCTCCGGCGAGTCGAGTTACTCGTTCGAATTCGTTTCGCCACGCCTCGCGATCCGCTCGCATCTCCTCCTGAAGGGATGCAATGCGCGCGAAGAGCTGCTGGGTAACCTCGGCGTTGTCGAAGGTTGCCATCTTGTTCAAAACTCGCACGGAGGGGGTAATTTGAAAATCGCGGAGCTGGTGCTTACCAGAATCGGCGTCGAATTGGTCGCCCCCACCGGTGTTTCGAGGCAGGTTTTCCCGCTGCTGCTGCTTTGTTGAGCGCGGCCGAGTGAGAAAAGCTCTTATTACCAAGTGTCACAGGATCGAATGACTCGAGGAAAGATTGCACTATCGATCAGTACAAGGCGCTTTTATACTTCCAGAGTACATCAGGTAACCAGGTTTATTTTATCCTAAGGGAATAGACCCTTCTAGAAGATAGAATCACCCTGCGTATAGCCACGCGAGGCTATTGGCTTTAAGGGATTACAGCAGGATTACGCTAGATATAGCGCGTAGTACATCCCAAGCCTGGTCGGTGATATAACTATAATAGCAGGCTAAACCAAAGGTTAATGGAAAAGGGAGAATAGGAAACCAAATGAGATGAGATAAAAAGAGAAATCAAAATAGGAAGGAAGTAGAAAAAAGGCCAAGTGGTGTAACGGGGTCGTACGCTCACAACTTCTACCACCCGTCGTCTCACCCCTTCATTCACTCTCGTGATGTCACTTTCGACGAGTCTGTCTCCCTTTTCCACCGCTTTCCTCACCGAGGTCTTCCGGTTCCGCCCCCCTTGTTTCTGGTTCCCACTCCCCCAGTCTCCCATGCTCCCCTCCCTCCCCGCCCTGCTCCGTCCAGTGTGTCTCATGTCACTCCCCTCCTGTCGGTTGTCCCGGTCGATGAGTCGGCTGACTCCGGTGGCCCCGCGACGCAGTTTGCGCCGCCGGTCCCTCCCCCGGTGTCTCCTCCTCCCTCGTCGCAGTCGCCGCCGCAACTGCCGCCGTCACCGCCGCCGCGGCCGCAGCCGTCGACGCAGCCGCAGCCGTTTGTGGACTCTGGGGGTGCTAGAGTTGGAGAGGGTGCTAGTCCTGGGGCTCCTGTCGTGGCTTGTCCCGGCGGGCTCGGGGGTGGCACCGACGCTGGAGACGTTTCTCGTTCTGGGGGTGCTGGCGTAGAGTGTACTAGAGGTTGCAGTGGTGCAGCTTGTGGTCCAGGTGTCGGCATTGAGCAGCAGCAGCAGCAGTCACCGCCGGTGTCCGCCCTTCGCCTGCTCGGCCTTCCCTCCCCTGACCGCACCCATGCGCCTCCCTTGCCATCTCCCCCTCTTCCTATTCACGGTCCTGTGTTTCCTCCGCCGGACTCGTCCCCTGCTCATTTCCCCTCTCGTTCCCCTTCTGTTACTCCTCCTCTGTCTCCTGACCCGACGCCTCCGTCTCACGTCTGGTCTCGCCGTCCCTCTCGTGCTTGTCCTGTCTCTCCTGTTCAGCGTTCTCACCCTATGTTACTTCATTCCCACGTGTGTCGTCCTCCCCGTTTTGCCGTCGCCTCCTCCGTCGTCGCTCACTGTCACGCCTCCCCATCTGTTTGACTATCTTCGTGATGTTCATCTTCTTGTTCCTCAGGTCCTTGCGTCCCTCGTTACCGACCCGTCTGTTCCTGTCTCCAGCGTTGACGCTCTTGTAGCTGCTATCGCTAACTTTGCCTCTACTCGGCGCCTTGACTTCGCTACCACTCTGGTCTCTGATCCTGTCTGTCCTCCGTCCGTCGGGGGTGCTCCTGCCCTCGGCTGTGATGTCTTGGAGGACCGGCAGTACGAGCTTGCTTTCCAATCAGAGGCTGCTCCCCATCTCTGTTCCATGCTGCTAGTCCTTGAAGGTGACCCCAACGCCTTTGACATCCCGACCCCTCGCACCTACGCTGAGGCGACCTCGGGACCCTGGGCCTCTCAGTGGATAGCTGCCATGGAGCACGAGATGGCATCTTCGAGGGCTACCGGCACCTACGTCGACGAAGTTTCCCCACCTAGGGTGAACGTAGTCGATGGCCGGTGGCTCTTCAAGGTGAAGCGCCCCCCAAGAGAGCCGCCTGTGTTCAAGGCACACTACCTGGCTAGAGGCTTCAGTCAGCGAGAGGGGGTGGACTTCTTTCAGACCTTCGCCCCAACCGCAAAGATGACTACTCTTCGGGCACTGCTACACGTAGCAGCACAGCGTGACTACGAGCTTCACTCCCTCGACTTCTCCACTGCTTTCCTTCAGGGCAGCCTACACGAGCAGGTCTACCTACACCGCCCTTAGGGTTTCACCGGTACTTTCCCTCCTAGGACCCTGTGGGTCCTCCGGCGCCCCGTCTACGGCTTACGATAGGCATCCCGTAAGTGGCACGACACACTGCGTTGCACGGTAGCTGACCTGCAGTTCTTTCTGTCCTCTTCTGACCCTTCGCTCAACGTTCGTGCTGGCCAGACTCCGTTCTACATCCTGGTCTACGTAGATGACCTGGTCTTTGCTACAGCAGACAGAGATGCGCTAGCCTCAGTGAAGGCTGAGCTGCTGAGGCGACACGCCTGCACTGACCTTGGAGAGCTGCGCCGCTATCTTGGCCTGCAGATTTCCAGGGACAAAGCAGCGCGCACCATCACTCTTACACAGTCACACTTGGTGCGCCAGGTCCTTCGGAGGTTTGGTCTTCAGTTCTCCTCCGCACAGCCCACACCTCTGCCGGTAGACCACAGGCTCTCAGCTCCAGTTCCCGAGGAGTCAGCAGAGTCCAGTGGTCCTTACGCAGAGCTGGTGGGTTGCCTCATGTACCTGATGACTTGCACCCGTCCAGATCTCGCATACCCTCTCAGCATCTTGGCTCACTTTGTGGCCACAGGCAGACACCGACCCCAGCAGTGGTCAGCCGCTAAGAGGGTTTTGCGTTATCTTGCAAGTACATCGGGCATGGGGCTAGTGCTAGGAGGACGCATGCCAGTGGTCCTTACTGGGCACATAGACGCTTCTTGGGCAGACGACGCTGAGACCCTCCGGTCCTCCCAGGGCTACTGCTTCAGCCTTGGTTCTCGTGCCATCTTGTGGAGGTCCACGCGCTCCTTGTCTGTTGCTTAGTCTAGCTGGGAGGCTGAGATCTACGCCGGTGCCATGGCGGCACAGGAACTCCGCTGGCTGACCTTCTTGCTTGCCGACTTAGGTGAGCGGCCTAGCTCTGCCCCTATTCTGTACGCTGACAACAGGGCCATGATCCTGCTGTGTCAGGAGCCTCGACTTGAGGGCAGAGCGAAGCACATCCAGCTGCGGTACTTCCTCCTGCGCGAGCTTCAGCAGCGTCGCGAGGCCCGCGTAGTACACTTGGCCTCGGGTGCCAGCACAGCTGATATCTTTACTAAGGCGCTTCCGCCTAGAGATCATCAGCGGCATTGCTTGCAGTTAGGTCTAGTCCCTGTAGACTCTCACTAGGTAGGCCCTTAATTGTGTACTCCTTTCTATTTATACCTTGCAAACTGGCCTTGTGGCTTTTCCTCCATTGGTTGGACTAGTAGTGCCGCCCTTGTTTGCTCTGTCTTGCTTGTACTCTTGCTGATTGGTCTTTGGGCCCCTGCCTCAGAGGTTTGACTAGTAGTGCCACCCTACTAGCCTAGGGGGTGTGTCAACTTATACATACATTGTTATGTAGAAGTTATAGGCTAGATAGGGAATGTTTTTAGTGGGTACAACCCAAACGCTATATCTCCCCTGTTCTCCCTTCTTCTATTCATTCTTTCTAGTCTGAACAGACTGCTGGGCAACTAGTCCTTTTCGATACGAAGAACCTTCGCCTGCCCCTGTCATCCAAACTCTGCCCAAGATTCTGTAGGCCTTTCCGCATCCTCAAGATGGTGACACCTGTCACGGGAAAATTATTACTATGGGACGAGTGGCGCATTCACGACGCTCTCCACGCCAGTCTCCTTCGTCCCTAGATTGCCAACACGTCCGCACTCGCCCGCCCGACGGCCGTCCCGACTGTCCGCCCGATGGCCGAACTGACCCTTGAGCCGTTCAAGCTTTTGAGTTATCGCGTCCACCTCGACACAACACTTCGCCACGTGGATTTACTTGTCCGCTAGGCCGACCGTACAAGCGAAGATGACACGTGGGTCACTTCCGACTCGCTTTAGGAACATTCGGTGCTCAAATCTAATTTGACCTGAAAAAGCGTTCCCGATATTGACCTGTTTCCTTAGGAGAAGGGATAGTATAAGGAATTTTGTTCCTTACCAGGTTGTACTGCAATCGCATACACCCGAACTCTCGGAAGAGCATGCTCGGTCCGTTTCCGACGCGACCTCGAGGCTGGCTCGCGTCGCCTTCGACCCTTTCGACCGCGCCTGTGCCCAACCTAGCCCTCCGGGATTGTCGCCTAGCTAGAATTCTCGCTATATTATACTAGGCTCCCATTCTTGTACTCGTTATTATTATTCCGTGCACTCTCAGTTATTATTTATAGCAAAAGGCTAGACTGGCGGCAGTGGCCTTGATGGACCTTGAGATTGGGTTTGTACTCGCAAGAAAGCATTTTGTTCGACTCGCTAGAGAATACAAGCTCAAAGCACGCCCAATGTTTTTATTTTACTCTTCAATTTCCAAACTGCATAATTTTTTCCTGACTACTCTCTAGTACCGTAAACGCCCGGATAGAAGGCAGGGCCGAATTTGAAGCACATATGCTTACAGTTAGGGTGTTTCCTTGCATCATGCCCGTGCATTTATAAGACACAAATTTTGTAATAGGATATGATAACACATATATGCATTGTAATACGAAGGGTTTGATATACAGATTTGCTGGTTTGTTATGGGGGATGCGCTCTGGAATCACAGTTGCTGGCATGAACGGTTCGGATAAAACGATCGAAAGAACGGTTGAAACAGAGTTTCCATACTGCACGGTCCCGTTTCATTGTGGCAGAGTACACCAAGCTATGGATTCGAAACGAAGTTACGTAATTTCCATTTATAATATATAAGACACAAGTTGTTTCTCCATTTATAAGACACAAATGCCCATTTTCTTAATCTGATATGATCAGACAGTAGTGTCGTCTATCCGGACGTATACGGTATTGCATTTCACTTAAAACATCATCTTGATGTTTAATTCTTGTGATGTGCATACGAATCAAACAATATCGGTAGCAGTAATCAGGGTTGAAACGTCATAGTCCAGAACTGGGCTTGTCGGGTTCTCTCAGAGTCCAGCGAGTACAACCAATGTAAAAAAAAAAAAAAAAAAAAAAAAAAAAAAAAACTAGAGAAAAAAATTTGTGAAACTTTTAATGGTACTGACGACCAGGGCTGATTTTATCCGACTATTTACTCTGATTAGTCTGAAATCTCAGACCGGTTTTTTTTCCAAACCTGAATTTCCAGATAAGGCATTTTCCAATCCTGATCGATTCGGACTAAGACTTTGGGGATCCTGAAAAAATCAGAGTTCACGCTAACCCAGTACTGAGTTTTCAGAGTACATTGAGTACGAATCCTGAAACAGATTTCCATGGGACACGCAAGATCCCTAAAAATTTCGCCTGCCATCAGTGCTTCCTGCCCGCGTCACGTGCAGAATCCACACTTCGCAGAAAATTCCGCCATAAGTGCTTCCCGCCCACGTCACGTGCAGAATCCGTCTCTTCGCGGAATCCACACTTCACACTCTTAATAACATGTAACCCTGAATGTACTTGCGCGATCCTGGGGATTTCAGACTTGCCCATCTCCGGACTCTGACATTTCGGAGTCCCTAAATTCTGGCTGAAGACCTTTTAGACTTTTTTTGGGGGGGGGGAGGGGGGGGTTAGCTCAGAGTGCCTTTTTTTGAAAAGTCAGCCCTGCTGACGACGATGCCTGAGCATGAAAATGTTTTGGCCCCTAGACAGGGAGAGACGAAACAACTATTTTCTAATAGTCGTCAGTTTTAGGTACATTCTCGTCAGTTGCCCATTTGGTCAACTGAAAGTCTATTAAATTTTGAAGGCCTCGATCGATTGCGATTGTTTCGACATGTTTCAACCGTTCGATGGTCGCTAATGATTGAAGTCCAAGATCTCCCAACCAGGGCGCTGCAAGGGCGCGAAGCTTCTCCCACTGCTCTATTCGCCTAGCTTGCCCCGTCTCCCTAATTTTGATCTCCCCCCCCCCCCCTCCATTTTCGATTCCCCCCTCCCCCTCCGTTTCGCTTCCCCCCTTCCACCATTTTCAATCTCCCCCTTTCCCCTCCATTTCGCTTGCCTCCTCCGCTCAAGAAAGGTTTGTCTACGTGCCCAGCTCACCCTCATATCTATTATAGATCTGTTTATGACTCAGCTAAAAGTTTGGGCTGTTTGGGGTCGGGGTGTTAGGGTGACTGTGTCTGATAACCCCACATAGCCAAAAATTTCGATATGTTGTGGGGTGTGTGGGGGATGTCTCTAGCATTTGGGAACTTGCCAAAATCTTCGATGGGTTGTTGGGTGTGTGGGGAATATCTCTAGCGTTCGGGGACTTCGCTGAAAATTTCTGGGTCGCAGGTTGGAACTAGGTTCATCTGGTTCAAGATCTGTACGCGCTGTGCTCTGGAAACTCTGTACTGGGTGAGCAACAAGTCTGAAATTTTCAAGATCCCTAAAATCATACTCTGAAGTGATCAAGATTGGGAAAATGGGTAATCTGATAATTCAGGTTTTGCCAATATTAGGGTCTGAAATTTCAGACTAATCGGACTAAATAGTCTGATAACGTCAGCCCTGGCAATAATGCTCGGGGTTTGGGCTAATTTACCTGATATACACTGCAACATGTGGAGTTCTTTCTTTTGTCCAATCTCTTTGATTCCTTGCATTACTTATCTATGAACTCGTTGAAGTAGCGGAGAAACCTCAACTGGAGAAACCTCAACTGGAGAAACCTCAACTGGAGAAACCTCAAACGATCCATTATGTGGTTCTCCCCGTACAAACCCGGGCATGGTGTCGCGTCCGTTGAATAATTTCATACTGGTCTAAAATAGCCCATTCACCTACTCACCCATCAACCCATTCACCCACTCACCCATCAACCCATTCACACAATCACCCATTCACAAATTCACCCATTCACCCATTCAACCATTGACCCATTCATCAATTCATCCACCCACCCACCCTCTCAGCGACTCACCCATTCACCCATTCAACCATCCAACCATTCACCCGCTCAGCCACTCACCCCAAAAACCCATTCACCCATTCCCCCATTCAGTCATTCAGCCATTCACCCATTAGCCCTTTGACCCCATTCACTGATCAACCCATTCACCCATTCACCCACTCATCCATTATCCCATTCACTCATTCATCCATTCACCCATTCAGCCATCAATGAACCCATTCACCGAGCAACCCCTTCATTCACCCCCGCTCACCCGCTCACGCGATCACCCCCTCATCCGCTCACCCGCTCTCCCACTCCCCCGCTCTCCCGCTCCCCCGCTCTCCCGCTCCCCCGCTCTCCTCCTCCCCCGCTCCCCCGCTCTCCCGCTCCCCCACTCCCCCGCTCTCCCGCTCTCCCGCTCACCCGCTCACCCGCTCTCCCGCTAACCCGCTCACCCGCTCTCCCGCTTTCCCGCTCACCCGCTCACCTGCTCTTCCGCCCTCTCCCGCTCTCCCGCTCACCCGCTCACCCACTCTCCCGCTCTCCTGCTCACCCGCTCTCCGGCTCTCCCGCTCTCCTCCTCTCCCCTTCACCCGCTCTCCCGCTCTCCTGCTCTCTGGCTCTCCCGCTCTCCCGCTCTCCAGCCCTCCCGCTCTCCCGCTCACCCGCTCTCCCGCTCTCCTGCTCACCCGCTCTCCCGCTCACCCGCTCTCCCGCTCTCCCGCTCAAACGCTCTCCCGCTCTCCCGCTCACTCGCTCTCCCGCTCTCCCGCTCTCCTGCTCTCCCGCTCACCCGCTCCCCGCTCCCCCGCTCGCCCGCTCTCCCGCTCTCCCGCTCTCCCGCGCACCCACTCACCCGCTCACCCGCTCTCCGGCTCTCCCGCGCTCCCGCTCACCCGCTCTCCCACTCACGCGCTCTCCCACTCTCCTGCTCTCCCGCTTGCCCGCTCGCCCGCTAACACGCTCTCCCGCTCTTGCGCTCTCCTGCTCTCCCGCTCTCACGCTCACCAGCTCTCCTGCTCTCCTGCTTTCTGTCTCTCCCGCTCTCCCGCTCTCCCGCTCTCCAACTCTCCCGCTCACCCCCTCTCCCACTCTCCCCCTCACCCGCTCTCCCGCTCACCTGCTCTCTCGCTCACCCGCTCTCCCGCTCTCCCGCTGACTCGCTCTCCCGCTCTCCCGCTCTTGCGCTCTCCCGCT
The DNA here is from genome assembly GCA_027943415.1 of Closterium sp. NIES-67. NCBI lineage: Eukaryota > Viridiplantae > Streptophyta > Zygnematophyceae > Desmidiales > Closteriaceae > Closterium > Closterium sp. NIES-67. The sequence goes on along the minus strand of BQMB01001673.1, from coordinate 250,920 downwards.
CTCCCGCTCTCCCGCTCACCAGCTCTCCCGCTCACCCCCTCTCCCGCTCACCTGCTCTCCCGCTCTCCTGCTCTCCCGCTCTCCCGCTCTCCCGCTCTCCCGCTCACCGGCTCACCCATTATCCCGCACTCCCACACTCCTGCTCTCCCACTCTCCCCCAAACCCACTCACCCGCTCTCCTGCTCACCTGCTCACCCGCTCCCCCTCTCTCCCGCTCTCCCGCCCTCTCCCGCTCTCCCGCTCCCCCGCTCACCCGCTCACCCGCTCACTCGCTCTCCCCCTCTCCCTCTCTCCCGCTCTCCCATCCTCTCCCGCTCTCCTGCTCTCCCGCTCTCCCGCTCTCCCGCTCACCCACTCTCCGGCTCTCCCACTCTCCCGCTCTCCCCTTCACCCGCTCTACCGCTCTCCGGCTCTCCGGCTCTCCAGCTCTCCCGCACTCTTGCTCTCCCGCTCACCCGCTCTCCGGCTCTCCGGCTCTCCCGATCTCCCGTTCACCCGCTCTCCCACTCTCCCCCTCTCCCCCTCTCCCGCTCACCCCCCCTCCCGCTCTCCCGCTCACGCGCTCTCCCATTCTCCCGCTCTCCCGCTCGCCCGCTCGCCCGTTCAAATGCTCTCCCGCTCTCGCGCTCTCCCGCTCACCCGCTCTCCCGCTCTCCTGCTCTCCGGCTCTCCCGCTCTTCCGCTTTCCCGCTCTCCCGCTCACCCTCTCTCCCGCTCATGCGCTCTCCCACTCTCCCGATCTCCTGCTCTCCCGCTCGCCCGCTCGCCCGCTCACACGCTCTCCCGCTCTCCCGCTCTCACGCTCACCAGCTCTCCCGCTTCCCTGCTTTCCATCTCTCCCGCTCTCCTGCTCTCCCGCTCTCCTGCTTTCCATCTCTCCCGCTTTCCCGCTCTCCCGCTCTCCCGCTCTCCCGCTCACCCGCTCCCCCGCTCACCTGCTCCCCCGCTCTCCAGCTCTCCCGCTCTCCTGCTCTCCCGCTCACCCGCTCTCCCGCTCCCCCGCTCGCCCACTTGCCCGCTCACATGCTCTCCCGCTCTCCCGCTCACCCGCTCTCCCGCTCTCCTGCTCTCCGGCTCTCCCGCTCTCCTGCTCTCCCGCTCTCCCGCTCTACCGCTCACCCGCTCCCCCGCTCTCCGGCTCTCCTGCTCTCCCGCTCGCCCGCTCGCCCGCTCACCAGCTCTCCCTCTCTCCCGTTCTCCCGCTCTCCCGCTCTCACGCTCACCAGCTCTCCTGCTCTCCTGCTTTCCGTCTCTCCCACTCTCCCGCTCTCCCGCTCTCCCGCTCACCCGCTCTCCCGCTCTCCAGCTCACCCGCTCTCCCGCTCTCCCGCTCTCCCGCTCTCCCTCTCTCCCTCTCTCCCACTGACTCGCTTTCCCGCTCACCCACTCTCCCGGTCTCCCGCTCACCAGCTCTCCCGCTCTCCCGCTCTCCTGCTCTCCCGCTCTCCTGCTAACCCGCTCTCCCGTTCTCCCGCTCTCCCGCTCACCCGCTCACCCGCTCTACCGCTCTCCCGCTCTCCCGCTCATCCGCTCTCCCGCTCACCCGATCTCCCGCTCACCCGCTCTCCCGCTCTCCCGCTCACCCCCTCACCCGCTCTCCCGCTCACCCGCTCTCCCGCTCACCCGCTCTCCCACTCTCCCGCTCACACCCTCTCCCGCTCACCTGCTCTCCCACTCTCCCGCTCACCCGCTCACCCGCTCACCCGCTCATCCGTTCACCTGCCCTCCCAGTCTCCTGCTCTCCTGCTCTCCCACTCTCCCGCTCTCCCGCTCTCCCGCTCACCCGCTCACCCTTTCACCTGCTCTCCCACTCTCCCGTTCTCCCGCTCTTCGGCTCACCCGCTCTCCCTCTGTCCCGCTCTTTCGCGCTCCCGCTCACCCGCTCTCCCGCTATACCGCTCTCTCGCTCTCCCACTCACCTCGTTACTCGCTCACCCACTCTCCCGCAATCACGCTCTCCCTCTCTCCTTCTCTCCTGCACTCCCCCTCACCCGCTCACTAGCTCACCCGCTCTCCCGCTCTCCCGCTCACCCGCTGACCCCCTCTCCCGCTCTTCCGCTCACCCGCTCTCCCACTCTCCCGCTCTCCCGCTCTCCCGCTCACCCGCTCAACCGCTCTCCCGCTCACCCCCTCTCCTGCTCTCCCGCTCTCCTGCTCACCCGCTCTACTGCTCTCCCGCACTCCCGCGCTCCCGCTATCCCGCTCACCTGCTCTCCCGCTCACCCGCTCACCCGCACGCTCTCCCTCTCTCACGCTCTCCCACGCTCACGCTCTCCCGCTCTCCCGCTCTCTCGCTCTCCCACTCACCTGCTCACCCGCTCAACCGCTCACCCGCTCTCCCGCTCTCCCGCTCACCCGCTCACCCACTCACCCGCTCTCTCGCTCTCCCCCTCTCCCCCTCACCCGCTCTCCCGCTCTCCCACTCTCCCTCTCTTTTCTGCTCTCCCGCTCACCCGCTCTCCCGCTCACCCACTCTCCTGCTCTCCCGCTCTCCCGCTCACCCCCTCTCCTGCTCTCCCGCTCTCCGGCTCTCCTGCTCACCCGCTCACCTACTCACCCACTGACCCGCTCTCCTGCTCTCCTGCTCACCCGCTCACCCGCTCACCTGCTCACCCGCTCACCCTCTCTGAGAAGGCACGCACAACTCCACGCACTCATCCATTCACCCACTCACTCACACACTCACTCACCCACTCACCCTCTCACCCACTCACTCATTCTCCCACTCGCCCATTCACCCACTCACCCACTCACCTACTCACCCATTCACCCTCTCCCCCATTCACCCATTCACCCACCCACCCGTTCACCCGTCCACCTGCCCACAACCCCACCCCGCACCCGTTCACCCACCGGCCCACCCGTTCACCCGCTCACTTATCCGTTCACCCACCCGCTCGCTCACTGACCCGTTTGCCTACCCGCTCGCCCAATGACCCATTCACCCTCCCGCTGACCCGCTGGCCCGCTGAGGCGCTGGCCTATTCAGGCACTGGCCCGTTCAGCCACTGACGCATTCAGGCACTTCCCGGATTTGTTAAGGGCGGAAGTGAGGATTTTTCCTGATTTTCCGTACCAGGGAGTAGTCATACCCTGAAACTAGGCAGACCTTCCTCCCCCTTTCGGCTAAGTCCTACAAACCAGAGACATTCCTCCCATACTCACCGAACACAGAAAATTCGGCTAATTCCTCGACCCTTAGAGTCATTCCTCCCACCCACACCCACCCAAACACAGGAAAATCGGCAAAGTCCCTCATTCCTAGAGACATTACTCCCACACCCACCGAAACTCAGAAAATGCGCCTGCGTCTCCAACACCCAGAGACATTCCTCCCACCCCCCTCACTGAGGGTGTGTTCTGGGCTCGAGGCAAGCCCCAAGGAAAGGCTTCGGGGTATCAGTTGTACGAGTGAGATCGCCCAAGACCTCACTTTGTTTGATCTCACCCGTATGACTGATGCCCCGAAGTCCTGCCTCGGGGCTTGCCCCGAGCCCAAAACGCACCCTCACACCCGAGAAATTTCGGTGAAGTCCCCCAAACCTAGAGACACTCTGCCCACACCCCTCGCACCCAAGAAAATTTGGCTAAATCCCTCTCAGCCATAGATATTCTGCACACATCCCCCTCCATCCCCACCTTCCACCCGAAATCTTTGGTGAAGGCTCCATAGCCAGACACAATTTCCGCATCCCAAAATCTTGGCTAAGTCCTTGGGAGGAGTAGAGTTTGGGAAAATGTATACTGCAATTGGTTTTGTCACAACAATTTTCCTACCAAAACTGGATTGGCCAGTGATCGAACTGGTTCAGTGTATACAATTTGAGCTGCCTGGCAATCTTGAGAAACCTCGCATCACATTGCAGTTTTCTGCTGCGACCCCCTGCGACACCAATTCGACACCCAACAGGCGCGTCCTGAATGGCCACCCACTATGAGCACACTGTGTTACCCGAACTTTTTGAAATCAAGATTCGAATGCCGAACTTTGCTGCCCAATGGGGACAAAACGTCGTCAATTCAGACAACATTTGGCGTTCCTTATTTCTTTGCGCTGTCATCTTTGTTGGACTTTTTTCTGGGCAGATTTTTAGCTGGTTTGGCCACCGATTCTAGCCATGGAGTTCCACACATTCGGGAGCGTACGGTAGTTTGTAATTGTCGTGCAATTTCGTTTCATTGGTTGTTTATGCCAGCGGCACTTGCGGGGACCTATCGGTTACCCCAAAAATTGCACGTCCGTTGCTCGCCAAAAATCGCACGTCAGTGGCTTTAGGTAGTCGCTCTGATACCATGTCGCAAGGAGAAAATTTGACCAGGGACAATGCAATAACAGAGTTTTGCGTCTAGGTGTTGTACCCTATATATAGCGACGGAATTAATTGGGCTAGAAAAGGTACACTAGTCAATAGATTTTGTATTTTCAGCATGTATCATGTACATTTATCCCCAAGTACCCATTGTACCACGTGACTTAGGAGTGAAGCATCCTTATGCTGTATAGTATTGTACGTTTTATCGAACTGCTTATAGTGAGTCCACCACTTTGCTAGCGAGACTCGATGCGGACAATTAGCTCCCGATTCGAGTCTAAGTCTATTTTCTCTCGGCATTTCGCAATCTCGCAAACCTAACCTCCTAGTCTTTATCGACGGCATAACGTGAACCCCGCCAGGCTCATAGCAATGATGCGGCCTCTTGCTTCGCGCCAGAAAGATAGGACCGCGACCTTGCTTCGACGCGGTCATAGCTTCCGTCAGATTGCTAGAATGCTAGGGATAGGGAAGAGCACAGTTCAGAAATACGCTCAAGAGGCCTCTCAGCCCACCAGCAGCCTAGCGGTTAGGCCAACAGTCCCGAGGTCTGGCCGACCGCGCCTGCTCTCAGTACGTGACAGGCGCATCCTTGTTCGCGCTGTGACTTCAGGCGAGGTGAAGACTAGCGTAGAAGCCGCAAAGCTACTGGAAACAGACCATGGCATTAAGATCTGCCCCAGAGTAGTCCGCAACGCCCTCAAACTGTCTGGCCTAGTCGCCGTCCAGCAACCAAAGAAGCCACGTCTCTCCACGCGTAACATCAGAGACAGACTGGATTTCGCCAAGGCCCACGTTGACTGGACCGTGGACGACTGGAAGCGGGTGGTCTGGTCTGATGAGACCAAGATCAACCGTTCTGTAGTGACGGCCGGACGTATGCATGGATTCGCGACGGGGCGGCTCTTCAAGGGCAACACATAAAACAAACAGTAAAGCATGGGGGTGGGTCAGTCATGATATGGGGGTGTATGACGTATGATGGCCCTGGATACATGTGTAAAATCGACGGTCGTATGGACGAGCAGCTGTATCGAAGCATCTTGCAGGATGAGCTTGCACAAACCATTGAGTTTTATGACCTTAATACCTCTGATGTTATTTTCCAGCATGACAATGACCCCAAGCACAAGGCCCGCCTTGTGCAAGAGTGGTTGTCTGAGCAGGAATATTCAGTCCTGCTGTGGCCCTCTTCATCCCCAGATCTCAACCCCATCGAGCACTTATGGGCCCATCTCAAACGCGAGCTGTCCAAGTATCAGCACCCCCCCACAGGAATGCTCCAGACTTGGGAGCGGATTCAAGAGATCTGGGAGGGGATAGATGCTGATGTGTGCAGGGGGCTCATTGATAGTATGCCTAGGAGGGTGAAGGCGGTGGTTAGGGCTAAGGGAAAATGGACTAGGTACTGATTTCAAGTGTGTCTTTTGCATAGTTTGAACATGGCACAAACTGTCCGAGTGTACTTGTGTGTGTATGGATTGTGCCCAGGCACATTATACTGTATTTTCAGGGCTAGTTCCCACGTGGCAGTCGTGTATAGGCATATGTCTAACTCTTCCTTAAAACCTGGCAATTAATAAGCTGCATCTCTAAACACTACACACGATTAATCGCCTACAGAGGCAGAGATATGGACAATTTCTTCCGTCGCTGTAAACTGCTTGGTCGGTTGCCAAGAGACTGTTGTGTTATGTGGTGAGTACATCAGGACTAGGGCTTGTGTTGGGAGGACGAGAGCCCGTGGTCCTCACTGGACACACAGATGCGTCGTGGGCTGACGACTTGGAGACACTCAGGTCATCACAGAGATACTGCTTTTGCCTTGTGCGGGTGCAGTCTCGTGGCGGTCCACTAGGTTGTCGTCTGTAGCTCAGTCCAGTTGTGAGACAGATATCTACGTTGGGGCTATTGCCGCTCAGGAGCTTCGTTGGCTGAATCTCTTGCTCACTGACTTAGGTGAGCGGCCTAGGTCCGTCTCGGTCATGTTTGCTGATAACAGGGCCATGATCCTCCTGTGTCAGGAGGCTCGACTTGAGGACAGGACAAAGCACATCCATCTACGGTACTTTCTGTTGCGTGAGTCGCAGCAGCGCGCCCAGGCTTGTGTAGTACAGTTGGCCTTAGAGGCCAACACTCCTAATTTCTTCACCAAGGCCCTAGGACCCCGTGACCATCACCGGTTCTGTACTCAACTTGGTCTAGTCTCAGTTGCCTCTCCCTTGCTTGTATCCTGATCTATGCTATACCACCTCTATACTTGCTACTCTATACCTGCTGCCTTGTTACACTTGCTGACTGGCTTTTTGGCCCTTATCTCAGTAGTAAGACTAGTAGTGTTGTCATGAGCTGTTTTGTTACATACTCCAGAGGCCAGACTAGTAGTGCTGCCCTAGTTTTCTGTTTCTTATTAGGCTCTGTCACCTACCAAGGCTAGGGGTAGTGTTAACGTTCACATATATATACTGTATGTGCTAGGAAATGTACCATTTGTAGCCTAGCTAGGGTTCAAGCCTATATGGGGTACAACCCTTTAGATATTCCCAAATGTATGCCCACTCTAGTCACTTTATTCTCTCGACAGGCCTCGGCCTCCTAAGTTATGGCCCGAAACCAATGGACAGCCCTGGCCGAGACCAACCTGGAAATCCTCTACAGGCAGGGTCTCATATTCGTTTTAGGGAGGCTGATTGCTCAGGCCTGCCCTTCTAAGAACCCATTTTTGTCAAGGTAGTTTTCATTTTTTTGCCTGAAATTTTATGCTTTTTTTTTTTTTAAGGCTGACGAATCAGGGTTGGGTTTTGAAATGCGCTGAATCAGTGACGGGTGCAGTTCGCCGGGTAATTGAAGGAAAAGCAGAGTTTTAAAGGAACTGCCGAAACGCCACCAACTGGCTGTTTCGGTGCAATTTTTGCCAAGGACAAATTGTGTCCCTCACACTTCCCCTAGCTTACCTTAGACAACCAGCGTGATATTTGGTTTACGGGCCGGTCATGCCCCTCACAACTGCTCCTAGCCCGGTTCGCTAGCCCTGACCTCCCACGGAACGAGGGAAAATATGGGGCAAACGGACGTCACTATATCTAACGGAAAACGAACCTCGCACAATTCACGACAAATTAACCACGTGAGCGCAGACATTGTAATGTCAACGGGCAACAATAACATAAAAGGGCACTTTCGGAATTTCGGTATTTAAAACGCGGAGGGGAGCACTTTTTACAGCTTGAATCTGGTTTTCCATTGGCTGTTCCGAGCAGGTGGGGTTTGCACACCACCCCCCCCCCCCCACATGGGTTCGCGAGGGGATCAGTTTCCTCTAGGAAAAATGTGAAAATTATTGTTAGAGGGGATCATGTGCGCACAAGGGGGCAACGTTACTGTAGGGTTGCCTCCGAACGAGCTCCTCTTTTTTGTGCAAACTGGCGTTTTTGTAGCAAACGGAAAACGAACCTGGGCAAATCACGACAAAACGACCACGTGCTTGTTGACGTTACAACGTCAACAGGCAACAGTGCCATATGCAGCTTCCATACGCTGAAGAGGAAACTGCCGCGACGTAATATTTTTTTTTTCAAAATGAGGGGAGGAACACTTTTTACAGCTCGAACGCGAGTGTACATCAGCTGTTCCGAGCTCGTAAGGTTTGCATACCACCCCCTAACGTGGGTTCACGAGGGGATACAATTTCCCTAGAAAAACTTTGAAGATTGTTGTTCACTGGGTCTACCTGCGCACAAGGGGGGAACGGAACTGTAGGGGTTGCGTCCGAGTGGGGTCCTCTGGTTCGACCCATACCTCGCTGGTTGTTTCCCTCAAAATGAGCCTTAGGCTGGGTGCGCAAGCCTAAACCCAAGGCCCCAGTTGCGACAAAAATTCCATGCTTGGAACTATCAGGGAACAAGGCCCTAGCGAACTGGGTCCGAACTTTGGCGGGATTTGGGTCTGAGGACCCATCACAGCCTCACACTTGCTCTAAGTTCGCTCGGACTGTCAACAAATATAATTGTCTATGTTAGGTACAATATATTTGTTATAGCCTTAGTAAGGTCAGTTCTTAGAGGGTACATTCCCACCTTTATAACCCTCAGCCTTCCTCCCTTAGTAAACTTTTTCTCTCAACATTCTAACATGGCATCTAGAGCTACGTCTCGCCCTCTACTCACGCTTCCGCCGTAGCACACCCTAGCCGAGCGCGCCTCGCCCCTAGTTGCGCGCCTTGTAGATCGTCCCCTCCCCGCCCTCCTCTGCTCGTCGCGTAGCTCGCGTCGACTAGCGCCAGCCGCCACCAGCTAGTGCCGACCAGCGCCAGCCGCCGCTAGCCCACCTCCCCCCGCTCGATTGTAGCTCAGTCCAGCTGTAAGGCAGAGATCTACGCTGGGGCCATGGCTGCTCAGGAGCTCCGCTGGCTGACGTTCTTGCTCACTGACTTAAGTGAGCAGCCTAGGTCTGCCTCGGTCCTGTTTGCTGACAACAGGGCCATGATCCTCTAGTGTCAGGAGGCACGACTTGAGGGCAGAGCGAAGCACATCCAACTGCGGTACTTTTTGCTGCGAGAGTTGCGGCAGCGCGGTCAGGTCCGTGTAGTACAGTTGGCCTTAGAGGCCAACACAGCTGATATCTTCACCAAGGCACTTGCGTCTCGTGAACATCAGCGGTTCTGTACTCAGCTCGGTCTAGCCTCAGTAGCAGCACCTCTCCTTGTATCCTGAGTCATACTATACCTGCCTGTACTTGCTGTGTTATACCTGCTTGTCTTGCTACACTTGCTGACTAGCCGTGTGGCCTCTTGTCTCAGTGGTCAGACTAGTAGTACTGCCCTGAGTTTTCTTATTACACTCATCAGAGGTCGGAGTAGTAGTGCTGCCCTGGTGTACTTTACTTGTTAGGAACTGCCACTATCTTGGCTAGGGGGTGTGTCAACAAATATAATTGTCTATGTTAGGTATAGTATATTTATTATAGCCTTAGTTAGGTCAGTTCGTAGAGGGTACATTCCCACCTTTGTAACCCTCAGCCTTCCTCCCTTAGTCAACTTTTTCTCTCGACATTCTAACACGGACCATTGGCGAAACTGCTCGGCGGGATTGTGGCACAGGATCGTGACGTAATTAGAGCTCATCTCTGGCTGACACTGTGTCATGCACTAGCGTGTTATCGCCAAGGTTCACAGTAGCAGCGGGTTGAAATCCCCAAAAACGTATCATGAAAAGGGTCCCCCCCCCAGCCAAAGTGGCACACGCAGCCGGATTGACCCGTTGCGGTCTATCTTGTATTGTGCCATATGGTTCAAATGACACGAAAAAATTGTCACTTCCCTCGCTGGAGACGCGCCCTTAGATAGGGTTTCTCTCTTTCATGCTAAAATTCAGTAGAGGTTGATTCATCAGGCCTGGCTAAAGAAGAATATACGTTTTTTCCATGCGTATGAAACTGGGAACACCAAAAATTCAGGTTTGGCCAAAATCGAATGCTAAAAATCAGGCTATGCCCTAAAAAACACCCTGATGTACAGCTTTTCAGGCCTTTTTTGTCAAACATGTCTATTTGTTATGTTTGTATAGACTGTATAGGGTAGCCTCTTACAGGGTACAACACTTAGCTATATTGTGTGTACTCTCTCTCTCTATGATCGACACTTGAATTTCTGATATGGTATCAGAGCCAAAGGTCTTGGGTTCAACTCCCAGTGCCAGCGCTGCAGAGGCGCTCGTGTCTTCCACCTATCCAAGCGAGAGGGGGGGGGGTGTTGAGTGACCCACTGGGGTTACCCTTGAGATCCTCGGGGAAGGGCCACAGGTGCAGAGCCTGGGGGGCTATGGGCGCACTTACCCGCTATTTAACAAGCCCTTTTAACCCAGTGGTTAGTGACTGGGTTTCTGACATGGTATCAGAGCCCTTCCTGGGCCCTGTCGCGCCCCTCCCAGGCCCCGTCGCGCCCCTCCTGGGCCCTGTAGCGCCCCTCCTAGGCCCTGTCGCGCCCCTCCTGGGCCCCTGCAGCGCCCCTCCTGGGCCCCCCGTCCCGCCCCCCCCGGTCCTGTTGCACCAGCCTGGCCCCGTCGCCCAAGCCCGGCCCCGTCCTGCTCGCCCGGCCCCGTCGCAGCCGCCCGGCCCCGTTGCATCAGCCCGGCCCCGTCGCGCCCGCCCGGCCCCGTCGCACCGGCCCGGCCCTGTCGCCCCCGCCTGGCCTAGTCGCCCCTGCCCGGCCCCATCGCGCTCGCCCGGCCCCGTCGCCCCGGCCCGGCCCTGTCGCACCAGCCCGGCCTTGTCGCGCCCGCCCGGCCCCGTCGCGCCCGCCCGGCCCCGCCGTCCTCGCCCGGCCCGGTCGCACCTGCCCGGCCCCGCTGCCCCGGCCCCGTCCTCCTGACTGGTACGGTTCCCCACCACCCCGCCTTGCACTGCCCTGCACCATACCGCCCCGCACCACCCTGTACTGCCTTACACCGCACTGCACCGCCCTGCACCGCACTGCACCGCACTGCAGCGCATTGTACTGCACTGCACCGCCCTGCACCGCCCTGCACTGTTCCTGATGGCGGCGGAGCTTCGCTTCGACGCTGAAGGTCAGCCCCTAGAGTTCGAGGCGTGGCTTGCCGACCTCCGCCGCCAACTTACTGGCCAGCGGCAGGATGGTGAACCGCTTTCCTCACACCTTGACGGTACGCTCCCCTGCCCAGACCCTCCTGCTATTCTGCCCGCTGACCCCACACCCACTGAGCGTGAGTCTACTGCTGCCACTGCCCGTGCGCGCTCTGTCTGGCTTTCTCGTGATGCTGTCGCCCAGCTTGCCATTAGCAACGCCCTTCCCCCGTCCGAGCGTCCTCGCTTTAGGTCCCTCACTACTGCTCAGGCATACTTAGATGCTGTCATCAAGCGCTATTCCACCCCTCCGGCTGCCTCGGTGGGTCGCCTGATCCTCCCGCTGCTCTTTCCTGACCTTGCTTCTTTCCCCGCTGTCTCCGACCTCGCTGCCCACCTGCGCTCGATAGAGGAGACCTGGCGCGCCGCCTGCACTGACGCACAGCTTAGAGCCCACCAGCCGCCCATTACCTCTACCCTCTACCTGCTTGCCACCCGCCTCCCTGACCGCCTTGCTGTCCCCCGCGACCGCTTCCTTAGCGTTCACCCCGCAGACCTCACCCTCACTGACTTTGTCGACACCCTGACTGTGATAGAGACCCGTCACCGCTCCATCGCCCAGGCAAGCGGTGTCGTGCCGGTCCCTATCTTTCAGGGTTGTGCCCCCGCTCAGTGCACCTTCTCCGACAGCTCTGCCGTAGTGGCTGAGACTGCTGCTGCAGCGCAGTTTCGCTCTGGAAAGGGCCGCCGCCCCAAGGCTGGGCGCGGCGGAGGGGGCGGCGGGGGTGCGGGCGGGGGTAGTGGTGGGGTCGGGTCGCCTGGTGCTGGAGCGGACGAGGGGACCCTGCCCAGTCCAGCTGAGTCGCCGCCCCTGCAGTCGCAGCAGCCGCAGCAGCCGCCGCAGTCGCAGCCTTCGCAGCAGCCGCAGCAGCCGTCGCAGACGCGGCAGACGAGTGTTCTCCCGCCAGGGTGGCCCGGCGCTGGAGGTGGACGGGCGCGTGGTGGTGTGCCGCGTGGTGGCTCTGCCGGCGGGCGTTGTCAGTACCAGATCCAGACCGGTCCTCGCCGCGGCTTCGTTTGCGGTAAGATCGGTCACTCCACTCCCCGCTGTTTTCGTCGCCTGGACGACCTCTTTCGCCAGCGCTTCGGCCCGTCGCCAGACCTCCCGGACTGGCACAGTTTACTTAGTCGTCATATTCAGATCTTTGATATGGACATGGATGCCATTGTTTCTGCTCTGCATGTGATGTATGCTGATGACTCTAGTGTGCTTCCCGCTTATTACTCACTGTTGTCTAGTGTAGGTGTGCCTAGCTTAGCCTCCCCTGCTGCGTCAGGCGTAGGATCCCCTGCTTTGTGTAGTCTTGGTGCTTCTGCCGTCGTTCCGTCGCCAGACCCCTCGGCTTCTCTTTCCTTCACCTTGGACTCTGGCGCCTCTCGGTGTTTCTTCCGCGACTCCACCACCCTGACGCCACTTCCTGTTCCTGCTGCCGTTTCTCTTGCTGACCCCTCCGGCGGCCCGGTAGTCGCTCGCAGTTCCACCACCCTTCCCTGTCCGGCGGTTCCTTCGGGCTCTCTTATAGGTCTGCATATCCCCTCGTTCTCCAGGAACCTAGTTGGTGTCGGCTGCCTCCAGGACCTTGGCGTCACCACTACGTTCCCTGGTCACGAGCGGTATGCTGTCTGTACCGAGGCCGCCACTGGTGCCCCCCTGTCCACGTTCCCCCGGGACCCGGTGTCCGGCCTGTTCACTCTGGACACCGTGACCCCCCCGGCTGGAGCGCCCCCTCAGGTGGCTGCGTCTACCCAGGTTGCTGCTGCCTGCTCCTGTCGCTCCCTCACTCACCCGACCCTCCTGTGGCACCACCGCCTAGGTCACCCTGCGCTCCCGCGTCTGCGTCACATGTCCCAGCACGGTCTTGTCCTTGGTCTCCCAGGTTCCCTCCCCGCGTTTCCCTCCTCCCCAGCTCCCCCTTGCACGCCTTGTGTCGAGGGTTGGCTTCGCCGTGCCCCTCACTCCTCCTCGTTCCCCCCTACCGCCGCGCCACTGCAGACCCTGCACCTGGACGTCTGGGGCCCCGCCCCCGTCCCTGGGCCGCGTCGCGAGCGCTACTTCCTTGTGCTTGTCGACGACTTCACTCGTTACACCACAGTCTTTCCCCTGGAGCGCAAGGCCGACGTGCCTGGCGCCCTCATCCCCTGGCTTGTCTCTGCGCGTGTCCACCGCGGTCTCCCTGTCTTGCGTCTCCACTCAGACCGTGGTGGCGAGTTTGCCTCAGGTGTCCTTGGTCGCTTTTGTCGTGCGGAGGGCATCACCCAGACGTTCACCCTACCGGACTCCCCACAGCAGAATGGGGTCGCTGAGCGACGCATCGGTTTGGTCATGGAGGTCGCTCGCACCTCCATGGTCCATGCCGGTGCACCCCATTTTATGTGGCCGTTCGCTGTGCGCTACGCTTCTCACCAGCTTAACCTGTGGCCGCACCCTCAGCAGCCGCAGGTTTCGCCGACCCGTCTGTGGACTGGGTCTCCTGGTGACGCGTCTGCGTTCCACGTCTGGGGTTGCCTTGCTCACGTCCGTGCCTCCGGCACGGACAAGCTCACTGCCCGCACCCTTCCCTGCGTCTTCCTCGGCTTTCCCCTTGACGCGTCCGACTGGCACTTTTACCACCCGCCGTCTCACCGGTTCTTTCACTCTCGTGACGTCACCTTTGACGAGTCCGTCTCCTACTACCGCCGCTTTCCCCACCGTGGTCCCCCGGTTACCCCCCCCCTGTTCCTGGTCACCCCTTCCCCAGTAGTCCCTGCCCCTCCTCCTCCTCCTACCCGTCCCGCCCCCTCTGGTGTCTCCCACGTCACCCCCCTTCCATCCGTGGACCCGGTTGAGGAGTCTTCTGACTCTGGTGGCCCTCCGGTGCAGTCCTCGCCGGCCGCCCCTCCCAAGGTGTCCCCTCCCCAGTCCCCTCCTCCGCCGCCCCTGCCGCCGCTGCAGCCGTCGCCGTCGCCGCCGCCGCCGCCGTCACAGCCCCCGTTCGCTGACTCTGGGGGTGCTCGTCCCGGCCGCCCTGAGGGTGGTCCCTCTGGGGGTGCGGGTGTGGAGAGTGCCGGTGGTCGCCGAGGAGCAGCTTGCGGTCCAGGTGTCGCCGTTGTGCCGCCGCAGCAGCAGTCCCCACCGGTGTCCACCCTTCGCCTGCTCGGCCTCCCGTCCCCCGACCCTGCGTCGGTTCCTCCCCGACCGTCTCCTCCTCTTCCTGTCTACGGCCCTGTTTTCCCTCCGCCGGACTCGTCCCCGGCCCGTCTCCCCCCTCGTTCCCCTCCTGTGTCCCCTCCCCTGTCTCCTGACCCGACTCCTCCGTCCCACGTCTGGTCTCACCGTCCCTCCCGTGCTCGTCCTGCCTCGCCTGTCTTGCGCTCCCACCCTATGTTGCTTCGTTCACACGCGTCTCGTCCTCCCCTTCTGCCGTCGCCTCCTCCGTCCTCCCTTGTTGTTGCGCCCCCCCCGCTGTCCGACTACCTTCGTGCAGCTGGTCCTCTCGTTCCTCGGGTCCTTGCCTCTCTCGTTACCGACCCGTCTGTTCCGGTCTCCTGCCTTGACGCTCTTGTCGCTGCTGTCGCTGACTTCGCCTCTACCCGCCGCCTTGACTACGCCACCGCTCTGGTCTCTGACCCTGCCTGTCCTCCGTCTGTCGGGGGTGCTCCTGCCCTTGGCAGTGACGTCCTGGAGGACCGTTAGTTCGAGCTTGCTTTCCTCTCCGAGGCTGCTCCCCATCTCTGTTCCATGCTGCTAGTCCCTGAGGGTGACCCAGACGCTTTCGACATCCCGACCCCTCGCACTTACGCTGAGGCGACTTCGGGACCCTGGGCCTCGCAGTGGATAGCTGCCATGGAGCAGGAGATGGCATCTTGGAGATCCACCGGCACCTTCGTCGACGCAGTTCCCCCACCTGGGGTGAACGTAGTCGATGGCCGCTGGCTCTTCAAGGTGAAGCGCCCTCCTGGAGAGCCGCCTGTCTTCAAGGCGCGCTATGTGGCTAGAGGCTTCAGTCAGCGCGAGGGGGTGGACTTCTTCCAGACTTTCGCTCCGACCCCGAAGATGACTACTCTTCGGGTTTTGTTACACCTCGCTGCTCAGCGTGACTACGAGCTTCACTCCCTCGACTTCTCCACTGCCTTCCTTCAGGGCAGCCTACAGAGCAGGTCTACCTGCGCCGCCCTCCAGGCTTTACTGCCACCTTCCCTCCTGGGACCCAATGGCTCCTGCGGCGCCCCGTCTACGGCCTGCGCCAGGCTCCCCGTGAGTGGCACGACACTCTCCGTGCTACGCTTGCTGACCTGCAGTTCTTTCCGTCTTCTGCAGACCCTTCACTCTTCGTTCGTGCTGGCCAGACTCCGTTCTACATCCTCGTTTACGTCGACGACCTGGTCTTTGCCACAGCAGACAGTGACGCGCTGGCCTCCGTGAAGGCAGAGCTGCTGAAGAGACACACCTGCACTGACCTTGGAGAACTGCGCCGTTACCTTGGCTTGCAGATCTCCAGGGACAGAGCTGCGCGCACCATCACCCTGACTCAGTCACACTTGGTGCGCCAGGTCCTTTAGAGGTTCAGTCTTCAGTTCTCCTCTGCTCAGCCCACCCCTCTGCCTGTAGACCACAGGCTCTCCGCTCCAGTGCCTGAGGAGTTGGTAGAGCCCAGCGGCCCCTACGCAGATCTGGTGGGTTGCCTCATGTACCTGATGACTTGCACTCGCCCAGATCTCGCATACCCTCTCAGCATCCTGGCTCGCTTTGTGGCCACAGGCAGACACCGACCGCAGCACTGGTCTGCCGCTAAGAGGGTTCTGCGTTATCTTGCTAGTACATCGGGCATGGGGTTAGTGCTAGGAGGACGCAGGCCAGTGGTCCTTACTGGGCACACAGACGCTTCGTGGGCAGACGACGCTGAGACACTCCGGTCTACCCAGGGCTACTGCTTCAGCCTTGGCTCAGGTGCCGTCTCGTGGAGAGCTACTCGCTCCTCGTCTGTTGCACAGTCCAGCTGTGAGGCTGAGATCTACGCCGGTGCCATGGCGGCACAGGAGCTCCGCTGGCTGACCTTCTTGCTCACTGACTTAGGTGAGCGGCCTAGCTCTGCCCCGGTCCTGTTCGCTGACAACAGGGCCATGATCCTCCTGTGTCAGGAGCCTCGACTCGAGGGCAGAGCGAAGCACATTCTGCTGCGGTACTTCCTCCTGCGTGAGCTACAGCAGCGACGTCAGGCTCGCGTAGTACACTTGGCCTCAGGTGCCAACACGGCTGATATCTTTACGAAGGCGCTTGCGCCTAAAGATCATCAGCGGCACTGTGTACAGCTTGGTCTAGTTCCTGTAGCCTCTCACTTGCTAGGACCTTGACTTTGTACTATCCTTTATATGTATACTCAGACTGGACTTGTGTCCTCTCCCAGTGGCTGGACTAGTAGTGCCGCCCTGTTCTTGTGCTTGCCTTGTCTGTACTCCTTCTGACTGGTCACTCAGACCCTTGTCTCAGAGGTTGGACTAGTAGTGCCGCCCTGAGCTGCTTGTTTAGGACTTTCCCCTATGCAGTCTAGGGGGTGTGTCAAACATGTCTATTTGTTATGTTTGTATAGACTGTATAGGGTAGCCTCTTACAGGGTACAACGCTTAGCTATATTGTGTGTACTCTCTCTCTATGATCGACACTTGAATTTCTGATATTTTTAGCCTGAAATCTTAGACCCTGTCTGCAGGTCAATTTCTAGCGCAAAAACATATTCCTACAGAGGATTTAGATATAAAAGCGCACACGTTTCGGAAGGTTTCTACATTATATTTTGGGCGCTTCTAGGAGATGCCTTTTACGGTATATGTGCTCTTACACTCTATAAACGCCATGGCGATTAATAAACGGCAGCGCTTATATTCGGGGGGTTATGGTAATAATTTTCCTGAATGCAAGTATGTCATTTGAAGTGTGTGCAATGCATGTACATGCCCATGCAAAACATCTTGTTTTGAAGAGGAAATTTTACAAGATATACTCGCGCATAATATAGGCAGTGTAGAAACAAATGCGCGCTTCATTGTACAGCAGGTGCAGCTATTGTGAGTATGCAACCCGTGGGCACCCCCATGCATGCCACCATTGTTGGATGCGGCATTTTGTGGTTGGAGTGAAATGGCCTCAATGGACTCTCCACATATATGTGGCTAATAATGGACTTTCTGGAGCGTGCGAAATATCACTCAGGGTGGTTGTTCCTTCCAGCCCAGCACCAACACAGCACGAGGGAGGACAAGACAGCGTGATTGTCGACGAGCAGATTTTGCAATCTCGAATTCGTGGTCCAAATCACAATGCTGCCCCACTACTCATTGTTATCCATCGATAACCAAGGAAGAACCACAACTTCGGCAACTGATCGTCGTGTCATCAAAGTACTTATGATTCTGTCTGGTAAATCTGGATATTTGTGTGGCTGCTGTGCAACCATTCTTTCCGTATTGGATGCTAATGATAGCAGACAAGTCGAATTTGCTGGAGGGCAGAGGTTTGGAATGCATGTGAGGACGAATAGTAAAAGCTTTGATTTCCCCTGGTGCTATGTTTCGCGCACAATGTTTCTGTGTGGAACATAAAGCTCCCTAGTGATGTTACGACTCACGACCCCCTTGGTGAAAGTTGGGCAAACCTGGAAATCTGGTTGCCTTGAGTACCCGTGCCCGATAACAGCAACTTTTTTTGTTTTGCCACCATCCACGACTTCCAGTCCAGCTAAGTAGGGTATCTTGCGTCACTGTGTGACTTTTTTTCGGAGCCAAGGCGTAGGGGAAAAAAGGCAAGGAGACCTGTGGAGTGCCCAAAAAAGACGCGATTCGGTTGCGCTGAGTGCCTCCCTCAAGGCCAACCATTTCCCTCCCAGCGAAACTGGTGCTCCTCCTCTCCAAACACTCTCTCCTCCTCTCCTCTCCTCTCCTACCTCGTGCTTCTGATGTCGTCAGCTCGCTCCCTCACCTCGCCCCCATCAGATATGGCCCTCCCTCCCCCACCCCCTCGGGCCTCGCATCTCTTCTGCTGCTCTTTTCTGCCCTCTGCTCTTTTCTCGAAGTCAGAATCCAATGTCCTGCCACACAACAACACATCGCCTTCAACACTGCCTGAGCGCCTACAGATTACAACAGCTGCTCCCCAAGGACTGTGCTCTCTGCTGTCTGCCCTCGCCCCTTGTTCAAATCCGATGCTTGACAGCCCCTACTACTACTACTGTGCAATCCACTGAACGTATCACGCCAAACTGAACCTACTTTTCAATCCACGCGACTGGACTCCGCCAAACTACTTCTTCCGCGCCAGGGAGACTCTGAGAGTCTCTGGCGTCGTCGGCGTCATAGTCGCGTCGGATCGCCATGGAGTGTGGCTCGATCCTAGGCAGCATGCCTCCCGCGCTGATAATATCTCCGCCCATCCCCACGAAGGCCTCTTCGGTCTCCCTCGCGAGGCTTCATCGCAGCGCCACGCCCGGCGCTCCCAGCGCGAAACGCCAGCGCTGTTCGCCGAGGAGCGGAGGTGGCGTCGGTTCAGGGGAGGCGTTGTCGGCGGAGAATGCGGCGGAGATCCCGCCGCCGCGACCGAAAAAGTCCTGCTTTATTATGCTCGAGGAGGATGGGGACGACGATGATCATCATCATGATCATGATGCTGCTGCTGCCAGTATCGCAGCGTGGTGCGACGACGGAAGCTTCCCGGAAGAAGACATCGACGCGCTTTTTGTGGCTGGCGAAGGAGCATCGGCGAAGAGTCGGAGCCCTCGCGACAGCGACGAGCAGTCGGAGGAGCTGTCGCAGGGGGTTTGCGAGGCGTCGCAGGGGTCGCCAGCGTCGCCGCATGAGCGGCAGGGGAATGGCGGGAGTGGCAACAGCAGCGAGAGCGGGGAGACGTTGAGCGAGAAGCAGCAGAAGAGCTGCGAGGAGGGAAGTGCGAAGACGACGACGAGCAAGGAAGGGCGCAGCAAACGCAAAGTCAAGGTGAGAAGGAGAGGAAAAGCGCGTTATACCGCATTTTAGTTCACGCTGCGATTCTCGGAGTTCACATTCCGCATTTTACTTCTAACAAATGACCGCCATAAACAGTTGTAGTAACAGAGGCTTGAGCAGACTAGGCTGATCTCCGTAGTCAGCAAACCAATGCACGCCTCTCGAATCCATTCTCGTGCATCCGTACTAACTCGTGCTCCCTCGTATGATCCCCTCTGCGTGGCACTTCGCGCGGCGTGCCTCCGAATCGCAGGTGGACTGGACTCCTCCCCTGCACCGCCGCTTCGTGCAAGCCGTCGAGGCGCTCGGCGTCGAGCGCGCCATCCCGTCGCGCATTCTCGAGCTCATGGGCGACGCGACGCTCACGCGCCACAACATCGCCAGCCACCTCCAGAAGTACCGCTCGCACCGCCGCCACCTGCTCGCAAAGGAGGCGGAAGCCGCCACCCTGCACGCGCGCGCGCCGCCCCACGCGCCCCCCCCCGATCCCAGCTCCTGGACTCCGCTCCGCCGCGACGGCACCGCGTGGGTGCCCGCGAGCGTCGCGTCCGCTGCGCTCAGTCCGGGGAGTTCCTCCGCTTCCGCCGCAGCTTCCGCTTCCGCTGTCTCCGCCATCGCGGAGGGAACGTCCGCCAACGGCGCGGTCAGCGCGGCGGGTTCTGCCGCGGCTGCCGCGACGTTGCCAACCACTTCGCCGACGGGGGTAGCGATTTCCCCCGCGCATATGGGCGCAATTGGCGTGGCGCACGGAGGTTTATCGCCGAGCGCCAATGTGGCGGTGGGGTTTCCGCCGTCGTTCCCCCAGTCCTCCGCCGCCGCGCACGCGGGAATGCCCGCGCACCTTGCTGGCGCGGGGGCTGGCGGAGCGGCCCCCGGTTTGCTCCCCGGCGGAGGGCGCGTGGTAATCGGGCGACCCGTCGCCGGCGCGTGCCCCCCGCGCTCCCTGTTGCGCGTGATGCCTTCCGCCAATGGCGCCCCTGCCGCCGCTGCCTCCGCCGCGGGACCCTGCGGGATGAGCGGAACGATGATGGGCGTGCCGCTGCACCTCTGGGGGCGATCCCCCGGAGGGGGCGGGCAATCACACGCGAGCGCCCGCGGGTGGGGGAGCCTACAGGCGGGAGTGCCCGCGCACAGCTCAGCGGGAGGTGCAGGGGGAAGCGGAGCACTCATGATGGCGGGAGCGCCGTCGACTGGAGGATGGTACGGGAATAGCGGAATGGGTGGCGCTTCCCCCGGATATCACGGGTACGTGCATGCGCAGCAGGCGTACCATCCAAGCATGCATGTGGACGCATGGGGTCGACCCATAGCCAGCATGGAGCAGGGCCAGCAGCAGACCCAGCAGCAGCAGCAGCACCCATACACGCAGTACTCGCAGCAGCAGCAGCATCACCATCTGCACGCGCTGCCCCTGTCTCCGTACGTCTCCTCGTCATCATATGGTATGCCGTCCGCTGGCCATATGAGCTACCCCATGGCGTCAGCTACCTCTGCTGTTTTCCCCACCGCCGCCACTACTGCCGCTTCTGACGCCAGTGCTTCGGCTTTGGCTGCCGCTTCCGCAGCCGCTGCCGCTGGTGGTGGTGTGGGTGCCGGTGGGGGTCCTTACTCCAATGCCATGCTGACCTATCCTGGTGCAGCAGTAGCACATTCCCACCACCACCCGGGGCCTTTCCCCTCCTCGCCCTGCTCCTCCCTCGGCTCTCTGCCCGGGTTTCCCACTGCCAGCAGCAGCACCGCCACCACGTCCCACTCCAGCCGCGCCTGGTCCGATGCCAGCCATGCTGCTGCAGGGGCATCTGCAGGGGTTGCAGCAGCAACAGCAGCAGCACGAGCAGCAGCAGCAGCGTCAGTACCTGCTGCTGCTGCTGGTGCTGGTGGTGCCGCTGATGGGCCACTGAAGAAGCCTGGCTCTGATGCTGCGGGTGGGGCTGGTGAGCCGACGGTGAACGGCGCCCTTCCTGAGAAGCAGGCACAGCAGGAGGAGGAGAAGAAGGCGAAGCTGGAGCAGCCAGAGCAGCAGCAGCAACAAGCAGCAGCATCAGCAGCAGCAGCAGCAGAGGAGGAGGAGGAGGATCCGGAGGCCTTGTTCTCGGACTCCCTATTCCACGACCATGACGACCTGTCCCTGCTGCTGCACCTGCCCTCCTCGCCCACTGCCGACGACCACCACCACCACAGCAGCAGCGCCGACGCCGACGCGCTCGACCTGCTCAACGACTTCCCCTCCTATGCTGGGGCGGCTGGTGGTATGGGCCTCGGCGGCACCGGCATGGGCTTTGCCATGCGCATGGGGGGGGGGAGCATGGGCATGGGCGTGGGCACCGGTACGGGCATGGGCATGGGGATGGGGATGGGTGGGGCAGAGATGGGGATGGAGGGCGAGAGCGGCATGGGCATGGGTATGAGCATGGATGCAGCACTGAACCAGCTCATGTGGGGTGATGGCGGTGGCAGTGGCTCCTCCGCCATGGCTGGCAACGGCATTGACAATGAGCTTGTGGACTGCAAGCCGATCAACCCCGTGTGCCTCAAGCCCATCCTGCCACCGCCCACCAAGACCTACTCGTGACCTGTTACCTTCCCCTGCTGCCGCTGCCGCCGCCGCTGCTGCTGCTGCAACGGCTCCAGCCTCCCTCCTGGGCACAATAAAGCCTCATCTGCTTTGTTAGATAGCGCTCCCCTCTGCCTCGTGCCTGAGGTATAGTGATGCTTCCTCTTCTTTCCTTTCTTTCCTTCCCAGACACAGTGTAGCTCTTTCAATCAATGTGAAGGCACAAGCCTTACAAGTCAGTGTGTACAGTTGCTTCCTCTGAAAGGCATTTAGGAAAACACTGGTAACGAAGTACAGCACTCCTACTGGAACCACACATGAGCACCTCGTCATTCATGGAATGTGTAAGGAATTAGTAGTTCGTTAATGAAGAGCAATGCTAGCGGATACACCGAACCGAACGTACACGGCACCGGGCTAGGCCCTAGTGTCAACTTATACATATTATCTATGTAGAAGTTATAGGCTAGACTGAGGTATGC
The DNA here is from genome assembly GCA_027943415.1 of Closterium sp. NIES-67. Taxonomy (NCBI): domain Eukaryota; kingdom Viridiplantae; phylum Streptophyta; class Zygnematophyceae; order Desmidiales; family Closteriaceae; genus Closterium; species Closterium sp. NIES-67. Next base: position 228,961 of record BQMB01001673.1, on the reverse strand, counting down.
TTCTAGTGAGTACAACCAACTAGTATTTGTTCTAGGTTTCCACCTCTAGTAATCATTCGTTTCTACGTTAACATGGTATCACGCTTAGGTTAGGATCCCCCCGCCTACCGCTTCCGCCCGTCGCGCCTCCTAGGCCCCGTCGCGCCCCCTAGGCCCCGTCGCGCCCCCCCTGGGCCCCGTCGCGCTCGTTAGGCCCCGTCGCGCCCCCCCTGGGCCCCGTCGTGCCCGCTGGGCCCCGTCGCGCCTCCTAAACCCCGTCGCGCTCCCCCTGGGCCCCGTCGCGCCCGCTGGGCCCCGTCGCGACCCCTAGGCCCTAACGCGCCCCCGCTGGGCCCCGTTGCGCCTCCTAGGCCCCGTCGCGCCCCCCATGGGCCCCGTCGAGCCCGCTGAGCCCCGTCGTGCCTCCTGGGCATCGTCGCGCCTCCTAAGCCCCGTCGCGTCCCCCCCCCTCTGGGCCCCGTCGCGCCCGTTCGGCCCCGTCGCGCCCCTCCTAGGCCCTGTCGTGCCCGCTGGGCCCCGTCGCGCCTCCTAGGCCCCGTCGCGCCCCCTCTGGGCACCGTCGCGCCCGCTGGGCCTTGTCGCGCCTCCTAGGCCCCGTCGCGCCCGCTGGGCCCCTTCGCGCTTCCTAGGCCCCGTCGCGCCTACTAGGCCCCGTCGCGCCCCCCCTGGGCCCCGTCGCGCCCGTTAGGCCCCGTCGCGGCCCCCCTGGGCCCCGTCGTGCCCGCTGGTCCCCGTCGCGCCTCCTCGGCCCCGTCGCGCCCCCCCTGGGCCCCGTCGTGCCCGCTGGGCCCCGTCGCGCCCCTTAGGCCTCGTCGCGCCCGCTGGCCCCTGTCGCGCCTGCTGTTAGCGCTCGCCTGCCTGGCCTCCTAGTGCCGCTCGGCCTCCTCCTAGTGCCGCCCCGCCTCCTCCTAGTGCCGCCCGGCCCCTTCCTAGCGCCGCCCGGCCTCTCCTCAGCGCTGCCCGGCCCCTCCTCGTGCCCGACCGGCCCCAGCAGCACCAGCCTGGCCCCTCCCAGCACCAGCCCGGCCCCAGAGCACCTGCCCGCCTCCCCTGCTCGGCCTGCCGTGTCCTCTCGGGCCCTGTGTCTTCTGCTCGCCTGCGCTGGGACGCCTAGCTGCTGCCCTACTGGAGAGTGCTGCCGCCGTGTCCCCGCGCCGCTGTGCTCCTGTGCCGCTGAGGAGCTGTGCTGCTGCGCCGCTGTGTCGCTGAGGAGCTGTGCCGCTGACCCTGCACGATGGCTGACTTTGTGCTCCGCCTGGACGCTGAGGGCCACGCGGTTGACTTCGCCGCCTGGCTCTCCGATCTCCGCCGCCAGCTTACAGGTCAGCGCCAGGATGGCCACTCTCTGGTTGTCCATGCTGATGGCTTGCTCCCCCGTCCCCCTGCACCTACTCCCCTCCCTGCTGACCCCTCCTCTGATGACCGTGAGGCTTTCTCTACTGCTGCGCTGGCCTGTGCGGTCTGGGACTCACGCGATGCAGTAGCTCAGGTTGCTATTAGTCACGCCCTCCCTGTGTCTGAGCGCTCGCGTTTTGCTACTGTTGAAACGGCCAAAGCTTATTTAGACGCCGTTATTGCTCGCTATTCCACCCCTGCCTCCGCTTCTGCTGGCCGCTTGCTCTTTCCGATGTTGTTCCCAGACCTGGCTGCCTTCCCTACTGTCGCAGACTTTGCCACTCATTTGCGTGCCCTAGAGACTCGCTATCGCACTGCCAGCACTGCTGCCCAGCTCACTGCGCTCCCCCTTCCTTTCTGCATGACGCTCTATTTTATCGCTATGCGCCTGCCAGACCGCCTCGCTAGTGCTCGCGACCACTTTCTTAGCCAGCACCCGGGTGACCTCACCCTGACCGCCTTTGTCGACACCCTCACTGAGATCGAGACTCGCCAGCGCACTATCGCTCAGTCGAGCGGTGCGCCGGCAGTCTCTATCTTTCACGGCTGTGCCCCATCCCAGTGCACGTTCACTGACGTTTCGGCTGCGGTCGCCACGGCGACCCCTCTTACCGAGACGGCTGCTGCTGTCCACCCGCAGCAGCGCTCGCGTCGCGGTGGTCGTGGCCGCCAGGGAGGTAGGGGTGGTGACGCAGGTGGTAGTGGTCGTGGTGGTGGTGACGGTAGTCCGCCTGAGGGGACTACCACCGGTGGGCAGGAGCAGCAGCCCCAGCAGCAGCAGGACCAGCCCCAGCCGCAGCCGCCGTCCCAGCAGCACCCGCCGCAGCCGTGGGCTCGTCTCCCGCCTGGTTGGCCCGGCACCTCCGGAGGCGGTGGCCGTGGTGGCGGCCCGCGCAGCTTGGCGTCTACCAGCGGCTCCAGTGCTGTGACCTGCCAGTACCAGCTTCAGACCGGGCCTCTCCGCGGCACTCTGTGCCGCCGCCCGCACCCGACCGCCCGCTGTTTCCGCCGCCTCGACGATCTTTTTCGTCGTCGCTTTGGCCCGGCCCCGGACCTCCCTGACTGGCACAGCCTACTCCGCCAGGGCGTGCCGATCTTTGAGTTAGACATGGATCAGATAGGTGCTGCTTTGCATGCTTTGTATGCTGACGCTTCTAGTGTTGCTGTATCTTACTACCCTGTGTACTCTAGTTTAGGTGTTTCACCCTTGTGTAGCTTAGCTTCCCCTGCTGCGACAGGCGTAGGACTGCCTAGGTTGCCTAGTCTAGTCGCTGCACCGGCTCCGTCCCCGGCCTCCGCCACTGCGTCGCTGTCCTTCACTCTCGACTCTGGTGCTTCTGCCTGCTTCTTCCGCGACCGTTCCACGCTCACGCCGCTTGCTGCACCTGCTGTTGTCTCTCTCGCTGACCCCTCTGCGGGTCCGGTCGTCGCGCGCAGTTCTACGTCCCTTCCTTGTCCGGCAGTTCCCTCGGGCTCCCTTACTGGCCTCCACGTTCCCTCGTTCTCCAGGAACCTGGTTGGTGTCGGCTGTCTCCAGGACCTCGGCGTCACCACCACGTTCCCCGGGCACGAGCGGTTCGCTGTCTGTTCTGAGGCTGTCTCAGGTTCCCCCCTTGCGACGTTCCCCCGGGACCCGGTGTCCGGTCTGTTTACCCTACACACCGCTTCCCCCCGGTTGGTGCGTCCTCCCAGGTCGCTGCAGCTTGCTCGTGTCGGTCCCTCACTCACCCCTCCCTTCTCTGGCACCACCGCTTAGGTCACCCTGCTCTCCCGCGTCTGCGTCACATGTCCCAGCACGGTCTTGTCTTAGGTCTCCCCGCGTCGCTCCCTGCCCTTCCTCCCTCGACTGCGCCACCGTGCACGCCTTGCGTCGAGGGTCGGCTCCGCCGTGCTCCTCACTCCTCCTCGCTGCGTCCTGCTACTGCCCCCCTTCAGACCCTGCACTTGGACGTTTGGGGCCCTGCCCCCGTCCCCGGACCGCGCGGTGAGCGCTACTTCCTTGTGCTCGTCGACGACTACACGCGCTACACCACGGTGTTTCCCCTGGAGCGGAAGGCCGACGTGCCCGACGTTCTTCTCCCGTGGGTTGTGGCTGCGCGTCTCCACCGCGGTCTCCCCGTGTTGTTTCTCCACTCCGACCGTGGCGGCGAGTTCGCCTCTGGTCGGCTTGGACAGTTCTGTCGTGCGGAGGGCATCACCCAGTCGTACACGTTGCCGGACTCGCCACAGCAGAATGGGGTTGCTGAGCGCCGCATCGGCTTGGTCATGGAGGTCGCCCGTACCTCCATGATCCATGCCGATGCCCCCCATTTTCTGTGGCCGTTCGCTGTTCGCTACGCGGCTCACCAGCTTAACCTGTGGCCACGCTCCCAGCGGCCGCAGGTTTCGCCGACCCTCCTTTGGACCGGGTCCCCCGGTGACGCGTCTGCGTTCCACGTCTGGGGCTGCCTTGCTCACGTTCGTGCCTCTGGCACGGACAAGCTCACTGCCCGCACTGTCCCCTGTGTCTTCCTCGGTTTCCCCCTGGACTCGTCTGACTGGCTTTTCTACCACCCGCCGTCTCACCGCTTCCTCCACTCTCGTGACGTCACCTTTGACGAGTCCGTCTCCTTCTACCGCCGCTTCCCTCACCGAGGTCTCCCAGTTGCCCCCCCCCTTTTCCTTGCTCCCTCTCCCCCGGTAGCCCCTGCCCCTCTCCCGCCTCGTCCTGCCCCGTCTGGTGTCTCCCACGTCACTCCCCTCCCGTCAGTTGTCCCCGTTGAGGAGTCTGCTGACTCTGGTGGTACCCCCGGTCCGTCCTTGCCGCGTCCCCCTTCCCCGGTGCCTCCGCCCCCACTGTCGCAGTCGCCGACCCCGCTGCCGCCGCCGTCGCCGTCGCCGCCGCAGCCGTCGCCGCCGCCGCCGCTGTCGCTGCCGCAGCCGTCGCCGCTGTCGCCGCCGCCGCAGCCGTTGCCGCCACTGCCGCCGCTGCTCTCGGCCCCTGGGGGTGCTGGTGTGGAGGAGGGTGTTCGTCCTGCGGCTTCTGGGGGTGCCGCTGGTGTTGGAGGGGGTTCTCGCTCTGGGGGTGTTGGTTCTGGGGGTGCTGCTGTTGAGTGTTCTGCCGACGGTCGTTCTGCCTCTGCTGGTCCGAGAGTTCCGGCCCAGCCGTCGTTGCCGCCGCAGCAGCCGTCGCCGCCGGTTTCCGCTCTCCGCCTGCTCGGCCTTCCCTCCCCGGACCGCGCGCCGGTGTCTCCCCCACCGCCTCCTGACCTTCCTGTCTACGGTCCTGTGTTCCCGCCGCCAGACTCGTCTCCGGCCCGTCTTCCTCCTCGTTCCCCTCCTGTGTCTCCTCCGCTGTCCCCTGACCCTACCCCTCCGTCTCACGTTTGGGCTCGCCGTCCCTCCCGTGCTCGTCCCGTCTCTCCTGTCCTGCCCACCCACCCTATGTTGCTCCGTTCCCACTCGTCTCGTCCTCCCCTCCTCCCGTCCCCTCCTCCCTCGTCCCTTGCTGTTGCACCTCCTCCGTTCTCTGACTACCTCCGTTCTGCTCGTCCCCTTGTCCCTCGGGTCCTTGCCTCTCTTGTTACCGACCCTACTGTTCCTGTCTCGCGCCTTGACGCGCTTGTCGCTGCTGTCGCTGACTTCGCTTCTACCCGCCGCCTTGACTACGCTACCGCTCTGGTCTCTGACCCTGCCCGTCCTCCGTCCGTCGCGGGTGCTCCTGCCCTTGGCAGTGACGTCCTAGAGGACAGGCAGTACGAGCTGGCTTTCCTTTCCGAGGCTGCTCCCCATCTCTGCTCCATGCTGTTAGTCCCTGAGGGTGACCCAGACGCCTTCGACATCCCGACCCCTCGCACCTACGCTGAGGCCACCTCGGGACCTTGGGCCTCTCAGTGGATAGCTGCCATGGAGCAGGAAATGGCATCTTGGAGATCCACCGGCACTTACGTCGACGCAGTTCCCCCGCCTGGGGTGAACGTAGTCGATGGTCGGTGGCTCTTCAAGGTGAAGCGCCCCCCTGGAGAGCCGCCTGTCTTCAAGGCGCGCTACGTGGCCAGAGGTTTCAGTCAGCGCGAGGGGGTGGACTTCTTCCAGACCTTCGCCCCGACCCCGAAGATGACCACTCTTCGGGCGCTGCTACACGTAGCAGCACAGCGTGACTACGAGCTTCACTCCCTCGACTTCTCTACTGCCTTTCTTCAGGGCAGCCTACACGAGCAGGTCTACCTGCGCCGACCACAGGGCTTCACTGGTACCTTCCCTCCTGGGACCCAGTGGCTTCTCAGGCGCCCGGTCTACGGCCTGCGTCAGGCTCCCCGCGAGTGGCACGACACGCTACGTGCCACGTTAGCAGACCTGCAGTTCTTTCCGTCCTCTGCTGACCCTTCACTGTTTGTGCGTTCCGGCCAGACTCCGTTCTACATCCTTGTCTACGTAGACGACCTGGTCTTCGCTACTCCTGACAGGGACGCACTGGCCTCTGTGAAGGCTGAGCTGCTGAAGAGACACACCTGCACTGACCTTGGAGAGCTGCGTCGCTATCTTGGCCTGCAGATCTCTAGGGACAGAGCAGCACGCACCATCACTCTGACCCAGTCACACTTGGTGCGTCAGGTCCTTCAGAGGTTCGGTCTTCAGTTCTCCTCTGCACAGCCCACACCTCTACCCGTAGACCATGGGCTCTCTGCTCCCGTTCCTGAGGAGCCAGTAGAGCCCAGTGGCCCCTACGCAGAGCTGGTGGGTTGCCTCATGTACCTGATGACTTGCACTCGCCCAGATCTCGCATACCCTCTCAGCATCCTGGCTCGCTTTGTGGCTACAGGCAGACACCGACCTCAGCACTGGTCTGCCGCTAAGAGGGTTTTGCGTTATCTTGCTAGTACATCAGGCATGGGGTTAGTGCTAGGAGGACGCAGGCCAGTGGTCCTTACTGGGCACACAGACGCTTCTTGGGCAGACGACGCTGAGACGCTCAGGTCGTCGCAGGGCTACTGTTTCAGCCTTGGTTCGGGTGCTATCTCTTGGAGATCCACTCGCTCGTCGTCTGTGGCTCAGTCTAGCTGTGAGGCTGAGATCTACGCTGGTGCCATGGCGGCACAGGAGCTCCGCTGGCTGACCTTCTTGCTCATAGACTTAGGTGAGCGGCCTAGCTCTGCCCCGGTCCTGTACGCTGACAACAGGGCCATGATACTCCTGTGTCAGGAGCCTCGGCTTGAGGGCAGAGCGAAGCATATCCAGCTGCGGTACTTCCTCCTGCGCGAGCTACAGCAGCGCCGCCAGGCCCGCGTAGTTCACTTGGCCTCAGGTGCCAACACAGCTGATATCTTTACTAAGGCGCTTGCGCCTAAAGATCATCAGCGGCACTGTGTACAGCTTGGTCTTGTTCCTGTAGCTGCTCCCCTGTTAGGATCCCGATTGTGTACTCTCTATTATATATGCTTGTCAGACTGGCCTTGTGGCCTTACCTCCAGTGGCTGGACTAGTAGTGCCACCCTGGCTTGCTTCAGTTTTGGTTGTATTCTTGCTGACTGGTCTCCAGACCCCTGCCTCAGTGGTTGGACTAGTAGTGCCGCCCTGAGCTGTTTGCTTCTTGTTTAGTTTCACCCCTTGTCTATCCTAGGGGGTGTGTCAACTTATACATATTATCTATGTAGAAGTTATAGGCTAGACTGAGGTATGCTTCTAGTGAGTACAACCAACTAGTATTTGTTCTAGGTTTCCACCTCTAGTAATCATTCGTTTCTACGTTAACACCTAGTTCCGTCACCATACACAGTACACCGTGTTGTGATATGATTCATACTAAGCATTTCTGTTAGTCGATTATCGATAGATAGTGTCGAATCCTATTGTAGAAGAGAAGTCCGTAGGATGACGTCAACAAATAGCGCTTGTCATGAGTATAGTCGTTTCAGTCACGCGAACAGTCGCGTCACTTCAGTGTCATTCAGGGGGCATAGCGCGATAGTATCGAACAGGTACATTAGCGAACAGGTGCTTCTGTTAGGTATAAAAGTTGTCAAACATAACTTAGGTTGTTACTGTAGACTATACATGTTTGTGCCTTAGAGGGTACAACACTCTAGTCTATATTGTTAAAGTAACTCTAGGCTAGGATACTAGGCAGGAACAAGGCCGCCATAAATGTGGCGGCGGGGTTTAGCTAGGAGCTGGACGAGAGTGTCGAGAGAGAAGAGAGATGGATTAGGAAGAGAGGGGAGTACAAGGAGGGGTTTGTACCCCCTACAGAAAGGTTCAGTAACAACCTACCAAGCCTATATTAAATTATAACTTATATAATTTGAACATATATTGCCCTGTATCCTCCTATTCTAGTCATTCTCTCTTTCTAACATGGTACCGTATCATGAGTAGGTTAGGTCCATCTAGCCCGCCCGCGCTTCCGCCCTAGGCCCCCTAGCCGCCCTCGTGCCCGTCCTAGCCGGCCCCCTATGCCGTCGCGCCCGTTCCTAGCCGGCCCCCTGAGCCGTCGCGACCGTCCTAGCCGGCCCCCTCAGCCGTCGCGCCCGTCCTAGCCGGCCCTCTGAGCCGTTGCGCCCGTCCTAGTCGCCCCCCTGAGCCGTCGCGACCGTCCTAGCCGGCCCCTTGAGCCGTCGCGCCCATCTTAGCCGGCCCTCTTAGCCGTCGCGCCCGTCCTAGCCGGACCCCTGAGCCGTCGCGCCCATCCTAGCCGGCCCCCTGAGCTGTCGCGCCCATTCCTAGCCAGCCCCCTGAGCCGTCGCGACCGTCCTACCCGCCCCTTTGATCCGTCGCGCTCGTCCTAGCCGGCCTCTTGAGCCGTCGCGCCCGTCCTAGACGGCCCTCTGAGCCGTCGCGCCCGTCCTAGCCGGCCCCCAAAGCCGTCGCGCCCGTCCTAGCCGGCCCCCTGAGCCGTCGCGCCCGTTCCTAGCCGGCCCCCTGAGCCGTCGCGCCCGTCCTAGTCGCCCCCCTGAGCCGTCGCGCCCGTCCTAGTCGCCCCCCTGAGCCGTCGCGCCCGTCCTAGCCGGCCCCTTGAGCCGTCGCGCCCGTCCTAGCCGGCCCCCTGAGCCATCGCGACCGTCCTAGCCGGCCCTCTGAGCCGTCGCGCCCGTCCTAGCCGGCCCTCTGAGCCGTCGCGCCCGTCCTAGCCGGCCCCCAAAGCCGTCGCGCCCGTCCTAGCCGCCCCCCTGAGCCGTCGCGCCCGTCCTAGCCGGCCCCCTGAGCCGTCGCGCCCGTCCTAGCCGGCCCCCTGAGCCGTCGCGCCCGTTCCTAGCCGGCCCCCTGAGCCGTCGCGACCGTCCTAGCCGGCCCTTTGAGCCGTCGCGCCCATCCTAGCCGGCCCTCTGAGCCGTCGCGCCCGTCCTAGTCGCCCCCCTGAGCCGTCGCGCCCGTCCTAGCCGGCCCCCTGAGTCGTCGCGCCCGTCCTAGCCGGCCCCCTGAGCCATCGCGACCGTCCTAGCCGGCCCTCTGAGCCGTCGCGCCCGTCCTAGCCGGCCCTCTGAGCCGTCGCGCCCGTCCTAGCCGGCCCCCAAAGCCGTCGCGCCCGTCCTAGCCGGCCCCCTGAGCCGTCGCGCCCGTCCTAGCCGGCCCCCTGAGCCGTCGCGCCCGTCCTAGCCGGCCCCCTGAGCCGTCGCGCCCGTTCCTAGCCGGCCCCCTGAGCCGTCGCGACCGTCCAAGCCGGCCGCTTGAGCCGTCGCGCCTGTCCTAGCCGGCCCTCTGAGCCATCGCGCCTGTCCTAGTCGGCCCCCTGAGCCGTCGCGCCCGTCCTACCCGGCCCCTTGAGCCGTCGCGCCCGTCCTAGCCGGCCCTCTGAGCCATCGCGCCCGTCCTAGTTGGCCCCCTGAGCCGTCGCGACCGTCCTAGCCGGCCCCTTGAGCCGTCGCGCCCGTCCTAGCCGGCCCTCTGAGCCGTCGCGCCCATCCTAGCCGGCCCTCTGAGCCGTCGCGCCCGTCCTAGCCGGCCCCAAAAGCCGTCGCGCCCGTCCTAACCGCCCCCCTGAGCCGTCGCGCCCGTCCTAGCCGGCCCCCTGAGCCGTCGCGCCCGTCCTAGCCGGCCCCCTGAGCCGTCGCGCCCGTTCCTAGCCGCCCCCCTGAGCCGTCGCGACCGTCCTAGCCGGCCCTTTGAGCCGTCGCGCCCATCCTAGCCGGCCCTCTGAGCCGTCGCGCCCGTCCTAGTCGCCCCCCTGAGCCGTCGCGCCCGTCCTAGCCGGCCCCCTGAGTCGTCGCGCCCGTCCTAGCCGGCCCCCTGAGCCATCGCGACCGTCCTAGCCGGCCCTCTGAGCCGTCGCGCCCGTCCTAGCCGGCCCTCTGAGCCGTCGCGCCCGTCCTAGCCGGCCCCCAAAGCCGTCGCGCCCGTCCTAGCCGCCCCCCTGAGCCGTCGCGCCCGTCCTAGCCGGCCCCCTGAGCCGTCGCGCCCGTCCTAGCCGGCCCCCTGAGCCGTCGCGCCCGTTCCTAGCCGGCCCCCTGAGCCGTCGCGACCGTCCAAGCCGGCCGCTTGAGCCGTCGCGCCTGTCCTAGCCGGCCCTCTGAGCCATCGCGCCTGTCCTAGTCGGCCCCCTGAGCCGTCGCGCCCGTCCTACCCGGCCCCTTGAGCCGTCGCGCCCGTCCTAGCCGGCCCTCTGAGCCATCGCGCCCGTCCTAGTTGGCCCCCTGAGCCGTCGCGACCGTCCTAGCCGGCCCCTTGAGCCGTCGCGCCCGTCCTAGCCGGCCCTCTTAGCCGTCGCGCCCGTCCTAGCCGGCCCCCCCCTACGCGCCCCGTTCCTAGGCGGCCCCTAGTGCCCGTCGCGCCCGCTCCTGCACCGCACAACACCGTTCCTGATTGCTGACGTGCTTCGCTTCGATGCTGAGGGTCAGCCGCTTGAGTTTGACGCGTGGCTGGTCGACCTCCGCCGCCATATCACTGGTCAGCGGCAGGATGGCCACTCGCTGTCTGTCCACCTTGACGGTACGCTCCCCTGCCCTGAACCCCCTGCTGCGCTGCCTGCTGATCCCTTGTCTGCTGAGCGTGAGTTCGCTGCAGCTGCTGCCCTTGCTCGCTCCGTCTGGCTGTCGCATGACGCCGTTGCGCAGCTTGCTATCAGCCATGCCCTCCCCCTGACTAAGCGCCCTCGCTTTAGGTCCGTCACCACTGCACAGGCGTTCTTAGATGCTGTTGTCCAGCGCTATTCCACCCCGCCTGCTGCCTCGGTAGGTCACCTGATCCTACCGATGCTCTTTCCTGACCTTGCGTCGTTCCCCACTGTCGCTAACTTGGCCGCCCACCTGTGCACGATAGACGCGACCTGCCGCTCTGCCTGTACTGAGACCCAGCTTAGAGCCCATCAGCCGCCCTTCTGCTCTGCCCTCTACCTGCTGGCCACCCGCCTCCCTGACCGTCTTGCCACTGCCCGCGACCGCTTCCTTAGCGTCCACCCCGGTGACCTCACCCTCACCGACTTTGTTGACACCCTGTCTGCCATAGAGACCCGCCACCGCTATATCGCCCAGACCAGCGGTACTGTGCCGGTCCCTATATTTCAGGGTTGTGCCCCTGCTTAGTGCACCTTCTCTGGCGGTTCCGCTGCTGTGGCTGAGACTGCAGTTGCAGCGCAGTTCCGTCCGGAGAAGGGTCGCCGCCCCAAGGCTCGGCGCGGCGGAGGGGGTGGTGGTGCAGGTGGAGGTGGTGGTGGAGTCGGGTCGCCTGGTGGTGGCGCGGACGAGGGGACTGTCCCTGGTGCAGCCGAGCAGCCGTCCCAGCAGCCGCAGCCGTCGCAGCCGGACCAGCATCATTCGCAGCAGCAGCCCCAGCACCAGCCGCAGCAGTCGCAGCGGCAGAGGCGGGCGAGTGGTCTCCCGCCCGGGTGGCCTGGCGCTGGTGGCGGCGGTGGACGTGGTGGTGGCCGTGCGTGTGGTGTGCCTCCGGGTAGCAGTTCGGGGGACGGGCGCTGCCAGTACCAGCTTCAGACCGGTCCTCGTCGCGGCTCCGTTTGCGGTAAGATCGATCACACCCCTGTCCGCTGCTTTCGTTGCCTTGACGACCTGTTTCGTCTTCGCTTCGGCCCGTCGCCCGACCTCCCCGACTGGTATAGCTTGCTTCGCCGTAGCATTCCGATCTTTGATATGGACATGGATGAGCTTAGCTCTGCCTTGTATGTGCTGTATGCTGATGACTCTAGTGTGATTGGTTCTTACTACCCCGTGCTGCCTAGTGTAGGTGTGTCTAGTCTTGCCTCCCGTGCTGCATCAGGCGTAGGATCCCCTGCTTTGTTTAGCCTTGGTTCCTTCGTCGCTGCTCAGACTCCGGCTGCCATTGCTGCGTTCTCCTTCACCCTGGGCTCTGGCGCTTCCCGATGTTTCTTCCGCGACTCCACTACGCTGTCGCCGCTTGCTGCTCCTGCTGCGGTTTCCCTTGCTGACCCCTCCTCTGGTCCGGTAGTCGCTCGTAGTTCTACCACCCTTCCCTGTTCGGCGGCTCCTTCGGGCTTGCTTACAGGCTTGCACATCCCCTCGTTTTCCAGGAACCTAGTTGGTGTTGGCTGCCTCCAGGACCTTGGCGTCACCACTACGTTCCCTGGTCACGAGCGGTTTGCTGTCTATACCGAGGCCGCCACTGGTGCCCCCCTCACCACTTTCCCCCAGGACCCCGTGTCTGGCCTGTTCACACTGGACACTACGCCCCGCCCGGTTCGGACGCCTCCTCAGGCAGCTGCGTCATCTCAGGTTGCAGCGGCCTGCTCGTGACGGTCACTTACTCACCCGACCCTCCTGTGGCACCACCGTCGAGGTCACCCTGCGCTCCCGCGTCTGCGTCACATGTCACAGCACGGTCTTGTCCTAGGGCTCTCAGGGTCGTTCCCCGAGTTGCCCCCCTCCACAGCGCCACCGTGCACGCCCTGAGTCGAGGGTCGGCTCCGCCGTGCCCCTCACTCCTCCTCTTTCCCCCCCACCACGGCACCGCTATAGACCTTGCACATGGACGTCTGGGGCCCCGCCCCCGTCCATGGGCCGCGTCGCGAGCGCTACTTCCTAGTGATTGTCGACGACTACACGCGCTACACCATGGTTTTTCCCTTGGAGCGGAAGGCCGATGTGCCTGACGTTCTTATCCCCTGGCTAGTCTCTGCGCGTGTCCACCGAGGTCTCCCTGTCTTGCGTCTTCACTCCGATCGCGGGGGTGAGTTTGCCTCCGGCGTCCTTGGTCGCTTCTGTCGTGCGGAGGGCATCACCCAGACGTTCACCCTGCCGGACTCCGCGCAGCAGAATGGGGTCGCTGAGCGACGCATCGGTTTGGTCATGGAGGTGGCTCGTACCTCCATGATCCACGCCGGTGCACCCCATTTTCTGTGGCCGTTCGCGGTTCGCTACGCCGCTCACCAGCTTAACTTGTGGCCGCACCCTCAGCAGCCGCAGGTTTCGCCGACCCGTCTTTGGACCGGGTCTCCTGGTGCCGCGTCTGCGTTCCACGTCTGGGGCTGTCTTGCTCACGTTCGTGCCTCGAGCACGGACAAGCTTACTGCCCACACAGTCCCCTATGTCTTCCTTGGTTTCCCCCTTGACTCGTCCGACTGGCACTTCTACCACCCGCCGTCCCACCGTTTCTTTCACTCCCGCGACGTCACCTTTGACGAGTCCGTCTCCTTCTACCACAGCTTTCCCCACCGTGGTCCCCCGGTTACCCCCCCTTTTTTCCTGGTTCCCCCGTCCCTGGTCGCACCTGCCCCTTCCCCTCCGTGTCGAGCCCCGTCTGGTGTGTCTCTCGTCACTCCCCTCCCGTCGGTTGTCCCGGTTAAGGAGTCCGCAGACTCTGGTGGTCCTGCGGCGCAGTCCTTGCTGCTTGCCTCCCCTCCGCTGCCTCCTCCTCCGCTGCCTCCTCCTCCGCTGCCTCTGCAGCGCAGCAGCAGTCATCTCCGCTGCAGCAGCGGTCGTCGTTGCCGCAGCTGCCGTTGTTGCCGTTACAGCCGCACCAGCCGTTCGTCGCCTCTAGGGGTGCTGGAGTTGGGGGTGGCACCGGTGCTGGAGGGGTTTCTGGCTCTGGGGGTGTTCCTTCAAAGGGGGCAGGAGTGGAGTGTTCAGGCGGTAGTCGTGGAGCCGCTTCTGGCCCTGGAGTCGGTGTTGTGCCGCAGCAGCCGTAGTCCCCGCCGGTGTCAGCCCTTCGCCTGCTCGGCCTTCCGTCCCCTGACCCTGCGTCTGTTCGTCTCCGGCCATCCCTTCCTCTTCCGGTCTACGGCCCTGTGTTCCCTCCCCCGGACCCGTCTCCGGCTCGTTTCCCCCCTCGTTCCCCTCTTGTGTCTCCTCCTGTGTCTCCTCACCCAACGCCTCCGTCTCACGTCTGGTCTCGCTGTCCCTCCCGTGCTCGCCCTGTCTCCCCTGTCCCGCGCTCCCACCCTATGTTGCTTCGTTCTCACGTATCTCGTCCTCCCCTCCTCTCGTCGCCTCCTCCGTCCTCCCTTGTCGTTGCGCCTCCCTCTCTGTCTGACTACCTTCGTGCCGCTCGTCCTCTTGTTCCTCGGGTCCTTACTGTACCTCTCTCGTTACCGACCCGTCTCTTCCGGTCTCGCGTCTTGACGCTCTTGTTGCAGCGGTCGCTGACTTTGCCTCTATCCACCGCCTTGACTATGCCACCGCTCTGGTCTTTGACCGTGCCTGTCCTCCGTCTGTCGGGGGTGCTCCTGCCCTCGACAGTGACGTCCTGGAGGACCACCAGTTTGAGCTTGCTTTCCTGTCCGAGGCTGCGCCCCATCTCTTTTCCATGCAGCTAGTCCTTGAGGGTGACCCAGATGCTTTCGATATCCCGACCCCTCGCATTTACGCTGATGCGGTCTCGGGACCTTGGGCCTCTCAGTGGATAGCTGCCATGGAGCAGAAGATGTCATCTTGGAGATCCACCAGCACCTACGTCGATGGCCGGTGGCTCTTCAAGGTGAAGCGCCCTCCTGGAGAGCCGCCTGTGTTCAAGGCGCGTTATGTGGCTAGAGGTTTCAGTCAGCGTGAGGGGGTGGACTTCTTTCAGACCTTCGCTCCGACCCCGAAGATGACTACTCTTTGGGTGTTGCTACACGTAGCAGCTCAGCATGACTATGAGATTCACTCCCTCGACTTCTCCACTGCGTTTCTTCAGGGCAGTCTACACAAGCAGGTCTACCTGCTCCGCCCTCAGGGCTTCACTGGTACCTTCCCTCCTAGGACCCAGTGGCTCCTGCGGCGCCCCGTCTACGGCCTGCGACATGCTCCTCGTGAGTGGCACGACACGATGCGTGCTACCCTTGCTGATCTGCAATTCTTTCCGTTCTCTGCAGACCCCTCGCTCTTCGTTCGTGCTGGCCAGACCCCGTTTTACATCCTTGTTTACGTAGACGACCTGGTCTTCGCCACTGCAGACAGGGACGCACTGGCCTCGGTGAAGGCAGAGCAGCTGAAGAGACACACTTGCACTGACCTTGGAGAACTGCTCCACTACCTTGGCTTGCAGATCTCCAGGGACAGAGCAGCGCGCACCATCACCCTCACTCAGTCACACCTTGTGCGCCAGGTCCTTCAGAGATTCGGCCTTCAGTTCTCTTCTGCATAGCCCACCCCTCTGCCTGTAGACCACAGGCTCTCTGCTCCAGTTATTGAGGAGTCAGTAGAGCTCAGTGGCCCTTACGCAGAGCTGGTGGGTTGCCTCATATACCGGATGACTTGCACTCGCCCAGATCTTGCATACCCTCTCAGCATCTTGGCTCGCTTTGTGGCCACAGGCTGACACCGACCTCAGCACTAGTCTGCCGCTAAGAGGGTTTTGCGTTATCTTGCAAGTACATCGGGCATGGGGTTAGTGCTAGGAGGGCGCAGGTCAGTGGTCCTTACTGGGCATACAGACGCCTCGTGGGCAGACGACGTCGAGACTCTTAGGTCCTCGCAGGGCTACTCAGGGTTTGCCTTGGTTCAGGTGCCATTTCGTGGAGAGCTACTCGCTCCTCGTCCGTTACCCAGTCCAGCTGTGAGGCCGAGATCTACGCCGGTGCCATGGCGGCACAGGAACTCCGCTGGCTGACCTTCTTGCTCACTGACTTAGGTGAGCGGCCTAGCTCTGCCATGGTCCTGTACGCTGACAACAGGGCCATGATCCTCCTGTGTCAAGAGCCTCGACTCGAGGGCAGAGCGAAGCACATCCAGCTGCGGTACTTCCTCCTACGTGAGCTACAGCAACGCCGCCAGGTTCGTGTAGTACACTTGGTCTCCGGTGCCAACGCAGCTGATATCTTTACGAAGACGCTTGCGCCTAAAGATCATTAGCGGCACTGTGTACAGCTTGGTCTTGTTCCTGTAGCCTCTCATATGTTAGGGCCTTGATTATGTACAGACCTTTATATATATTACCCACACTGTCCTTGTGGCCTCTCCCAGTGGCTGGACTAGTAGTGCTACCCTGGTCTTGCTCTTGTCTTGTTTGTACCCCTTTTGACTGGTCTTTAGACCCTTGTCTCAGAGGCTGGACTAGTAGTGCCGCCCTGAGCTGCTTATTCCCTTGTTAGGCACTGCCCCTATATAGTCTAGGGGGTGTGTCGAACATAACTTAGGTTGTTACTGTAGACTATACAGGTTTGTGCCTTAGAGGGTACAATACTCTAGTCTATATTGCCATGTATCCTCCTATTCTAGTCTCTCTTTGTAACAAAACTAGCATGCCTTCATTGTTTAGTTAACTTGTTCTTCAATAAATTCTTGTCAACACTTACAAGTTCTAAGACTTCCGCTGTCTTACTAGTCTACCATTCCAGCAAAGATCCTTGGTTAACACTTGAGGTTTTCCAAGTGTTCGTGTTTGCAGGTTCTATACTTAGTCTCTTGAACCACCTGTCAAATTATTACATGGTATGAGAGTGTCAGAAACCCAGTCACTAACCACTGGGTTAAAAGGGCTTGTTAAATAGCGGGTAAGTGCGCCCATAACCCCCCAGGCTCTGCACCTGTGGCCCTTCCCCGAGGATCTTTTCAAGGGTAACCCAGCGGGTCACTCGACACCCCCCTTCACTGGGATAGGTGGAAGACACAAGCTCCTCTGCAGCGCTAGCACTGGGACTCGAACCCAAGACCTTTGGCTCTGATACCATGTCAAAAACCCAGTCACTAACCACTGCGTTAAAGGGGCTTGTTTATTAGCGGGTAAGTGCGCCCATAACCCCCCAGGCTCTGCACCTGTGGCCCTTCCCCGAGGATCTTTTCAAGGGTAACCCAGCGGGTCACTCAACAGAGAGCTGTCTGGAATTAAGACTACTGTCAACAATGAGTGGAACAACACAAACCCAATCTTCCAGATCTACTTCCGGAACTACTGGAGTACCTGTCTCCTCGACTGCCACTGGCCTCTCTGCCTCTGGACAGTTTCCACCGGCTTATGCGAACATTGGTATGCAGCAGCAACAACAAAATCCTCCTTCTGTTAGTACTCAAGAGATTTCATCGACTGCACCTGCAGCGCAAGAACAACAAACACAAGCAACAGCACAACAGTTCTCAACTCAGTCAATATCATCAGCGTTTAGTGGAATGAGCCTTGACGGCTCAAGTTATATGCGTGGAGCTCCAGCTCCAAGTACCGGCTCATTTGCATTCGCACCTTTTACGCAGCAGCCGCAGTGTCAGTAGCAACAACCCTTTTACATCTTCGGGTGTTCACCTGCTCAGCAACAACAGCAACAACCTCAACAACAGGTTATTGTTTTTCAGCCGCCGAATCTACTTAACAGCACACAAATCAAGACCACTATACCCTTTAACAGAGTTGATTTTTACTTCTGGAGCTTCGAGTTTGAACTTTTGGCATAGTCTGCCAGGCTATGGCCGTTCTTCATCGGCGAGTTTACATATCCTGTTACGAGAACACAACTAGAGCAGCAGAGTTTCTTGCACGCCTCTCTCGAGGCGTATACGGTTCTTGTTCGAAACTTATCACCAAAGGAGCAGATCGGCATTCGATCTTTTCATTCAAGCTTTACACCAGCTGAAATGCATGGAGACACTTAAAAGAGGTGTATATGGCGCAGGATACAATCACAGTGAGTAAGATCCTTTCGCAGCTGACAAATGTGCAGATGATGACAAACGAGAATGTCATGGACTATGTCAATCGTGTACGCACACTACGCGATCAATTGGAGAAGAGTGGTGGATACTTCCCTCGTGAGATGTATCTCACGGTCCTTCTTGCTGGACTTGGTCCCGAGTGGCGACAGACACGCGCCTTCTTGCGCATGAACCCGAATCTCTCCGAAGTCGAGATTTCTTAGTATCTTCAAGCAGAACAGCAAGATCTTGACCTGCAGTCACAACGTAATCAGAAGAAGGGGATACACTTAAGTTTTTACACAAACCCAGTGCCGCAACAACGACTTCCCCCAAAATATCCCTTCTGTCATTTCTGCAAGAAACCATGACTTACTTACCAGACTTGCCGCAGTCGACATCAAAACCGTCGCAGTTATTCACAACCATATCATCATTCGCAGCAGTTACCAAAGTCACATCAGCCAACGCAGCAGTCGACATTCCAGACACAGCAGATGCAGAAACCACAACATAATATACCTCTCTCACACTACCGTCCTTTGGTTTTTCCATCAGCAACATCAGGAAAAGGGGTTTTTGTATTTGTTACGACAGTTGATATTTTAGATACCGATTTCGAGACACAACTTGAAGAAACCACCAGTGCAGAGGGCATTCCCTTACCTCAAGTTTATGCTAACCTTGCTCGAGTCATTTCAGGACCCAATACTTGGTATCTCGACAGCTATTGTGGTTGGCATATGTGCTCCGCTGAAACAAGCTTCATCACCAATCAGCGTCCACTTCGTCGTCCGATACTTGTCACAGTTGCAAACGGACAAACTATCATTGCCAAATCCATTGGAAGTGTAATGCTCGAGTCCGTTGACACGGGATATTCCTTACATGTTACCAACGTCCTTATCGTCGTCGCCCTTGGTTTTAATCTCCTCTCCACAGCTCAGCTCCTGGCACACAAGATTCGCACACAAGGCAATTGTAATACAATGGATCAAGAGTTATGGCACAGTCTGACAAATACTTACCTTGGTCGCGCTGCTACTCAACATGGGGTATCTGTTATTCAGTTCACGGCACAGGGCACTTCTGACGATTCTGAATGCGTCCTCGCTCTCGGTCCCTGGGATCATCCCGACGACACCGATTATCAACAAGTTGATGTTGATTTTCGTGCAACTACCGTACCCACAACTTCTCGAACCGCAGCTGCCGTACAGACCGCTCTTGATACTTGGGAATTCAACACCGCCGATGAAAGCGCCAACGCTTGGTGAACGTTTTATAACGCTCGTGCCACTTTCCAAGAAACTCCAGCTCCATCTTGGGGAGACATCAGTGGTCTTGCAGCTGATGAACCCAAAGTCGTCGAGGAAGTCGCGAAAGCAGAAGTCGTCGAGCAACCGAGTCGCACAGTAGCTGTCGCAGGACCGTCTGCCATCACATCAACAGCCGCAGTATCAGACGGTGCAATTGCAACTGCAGCAGAGCCATCAAACATTCAGTTACCACTTACCCGTTTCGTTAAAGGGGAGATGGACATGTCTCCAGCTCTTTCTCCTTTCATCGTTTCTTCGTTTTATACTAACGCCGATTTCTATCTGCGATCAACAAGACACAAAGCCACAGAGGACATTTGGCAACAAAGGTTAGGCCATCCATCGCAAGGGATTTTAAATCCTTCAATTCGAGCTGCAGTTCTTGATAAAAACAGTCTTCTCTTACCTGACGGCACGGAGTTGAAACCACAGTCTCGCCCAACGGTTTGCACCACGTGTCCGATCGCCAATCTTACCCACGACCCGTTTCCGAGTCATTTTCCTGGCTCAATTCGTTATCGACTGATGCATAAAGTTTACAGCCATATTCTCAACTTACCTGAAGCAGGACCTAAAGAGAAGAAATATGTGATTACCTTTATCGAAGCATCTACTCGCTATGTTTGGACAGCCAACCTTCCTGCTCGTTATCTCGCCCATTCGACCTTCGTCGCATGGCTCGCTGTCGCTGAAAGAGAGTCTGGAGTGAAACTGAAAGAATTTCAAAGTGATGGCGCAGGGGAGTATACGAGCAACACTTTCACAGACTACCTCCAAACCCTCGGCATCAAAAGGAAGCAGTCTCTGCCACATGCACACCAACAGATGGGGGTAGCAGAACGGATGAATCACACTCTACAAGAGAAGATGCGTGCTCTGGTGAAGCAGGCAGCTCTTCCTCCTCGTTTTTGGCCATATGCGATGGACCATGCCGTGCTGTTACATAACCTGCTGCCATCAACATCAATGCCCGAATTTTCTTCTACTCACCTGCAGTGGACACGTACAGTGGGACGTACAAAACTCTTACGAGTTTTTGGGTGTGTCGTGTAGTATCGACCTCCAACTGCAGCACTCGGCAAATTTTCTGAACGGGAAAAATGGGGGGTCCACCTCGGCATCGAAAAACAGTATCACGCATGGAAGATTTTGGATCTACGTTCACACCAAATCGTCCCTTCACGTGATTGTCTTTTCTATGAGCGAATCACCTTGCCCGTCTTTCGTGCTCACCAGGCAGCAGCTGCCAACCCCGCCTGGCTGTTCGAAGGCTCGCGTGCATTTGCAACCGACGAAGCAGAAGCTGCTGTACAAGACGAGGCAGTTTCAGAAGCCTCCGAAGCTGCCGCCACAGACATTCCCGAACCTGTCACGACGTTTGGCATCCCGGAGTTTATTCCCCTTGCTGATGCTGACCCGGATGACGTTCGCGAAGTCCACCTCAATTACGAACGCGATCGTTAACAGCAGCCGATGCCCATTGTCTCCGATGAAACACTCCGTGTAAACCGGACGAAATTGGGGGGGAAGAAGGGTCAGAAGAAAATTTCTCATGTGCAAACGGAGAACGTCCGCGTTTTACAGAAACTAGTCCGCAGGTCCTTGGATTCGCAGTTGCAGTACAGTACAACGACAGTAAAATATCTGAACCGAAAACAGTTCAACAAGCTCTTACGAGTCCTCACCGAGAAAAATGGCGCAAAGCCACAGATAGAGAGCTAACAGCTCTTAAGAGTCATGGTACGTGGGAGCTGATACCGATACCAGAGGTAAAGAGTAGAAAAGTTCTTACCGGCAAATGGGTCTTCCGTGTCAAGACAAATGCAGATGGATCGTTTGAGAATTCAAGGCGCGGTGGGTCGTTCGCGGGTTCGAGTAGACTTTCGGTCTTGACTACGAACTCACCTTTGCTCTCGTCGGTCGACATACGAGTGTTCGAATCCTGCTCTGTGTTGCCACCTGCCGCAACCTATGTCTTCGCCAAATCGATGTGGCGAATGCCTTTCTGGTAGAGTACCCACACTCGTACACTACTAACCCACCGAGTGTATGCCATCTCAGAAAGTCGCTCTACGGCATTAATCAGACACCCCGGCTCTAGCAGCAGTATCTGCATTCACAGCTTCTCACAGCTGGTTCTCATCAACTATCGCATGATCAAGGGATGTACCTTCTAACTGCTGGAAGTGACTACATTCTACTCGTCGCTTATGTCGACGACATTCTCTACGTCATCACGACTGAATCACTCGCCAACATCTTCATACATAAACTACAGGAAAACTTACAGCTCACCGTCTACGAGTCAGTCTCACAGTTTCTTGGACTAAACATTACCTGCACATCTATTCACATAAATGCTTCGAAGTATGCAGCTACGCTTGCTGCCCGCTTCAACCTCACCCCTACCACAGTCACTACACCGTACCGTTCCCTGCCGACAGATCACAAACCGAATACTATGCCACCGAATCTCACTGATCTACAGACTTATCAACAACAGTTAGGCTGTCTTCTTTTCGTCGCCATTACTTGTCATCCGGATCCAGCCTATGCGGCTAGTCGACTCGCCCAATATCTATGCCGTCCTAAAGGGGAGCATCAACCTGATCTCCTACGTGCGCTTCAATATTTCATATCGACTCCTGACGTCGGTTTGGTCTACAACGTCATCAGCTGTAAAACACTATATCTAGATGGTCTCGTTGACGCCGATCACGCTGCCGACACTACTAATCGACGCTCGCGTACTAGATTTATCTACAGCCTCGAACCTGTCGGGCCTATTTCTTGGAATTCGACGAAGCAAGAGATGATTGCTCTCTCCTCCGCTGAAGCTAAGTTTATAGCTGTCTGCACAGCAACACGCGAAGGACTTTACCTGCAGGAGCTCTTGGAAGAGGCGAAATAAACGACGAGTACTCAATTTACTTTACAGTGCGATAACTAGTGTGCAATTCGCATCGCGCACCAGCCCGGGTTCGTCAACAGGACGAAACATATTTCATTGTGTTAATTTTTCGTCAAGGATGAAGTTGAGAAGGGGAGGATGCGATTGGTCTACTGTTCGACCAACGAAATGGCTGCAGATTTTCTCACGAAGAAACTGACACGACAGAAGTTTCAGTACTGTAACGAACTTTGGGGGATCTTCAAGAAGTGACTCTATCGGACTTCCAGAAATGAAGGGGAGTGTTGTGATATGATTCATACTTAGCATTTATGTAGATCGATTATTGATAGATAGTGTCGAATCCTACTGTAGAAGAGAAGTCCGTAAGATGACGTCAGCAAATATCGCTCGTTATGAGGATAGTCGTTTCAGTCACGCGAACAGTCGCGTCTCTTCAGTGTCATTTAGGGCGCATAGCGCGATAGTACATAACAGGTACATTAGCGAACAGGTACTTTTGTTAGGTATAAAAGTAGCATGTCTTCATTGTTTAGTTAACTTGTTCTTCAATAAATTCTGGTCAACACTTACAAGTTCTATGACTTCCGCTGTCTTACTACTCTACCATTCCAGCAAAGATCCTTGGTTAACACTTGAGGTTTTCCAAGTGTTCGTGTTTGCAGGTTCTATACTTAGTTGTCAAACATGTATATCTACTATGTTTGCATAGACTGAATAGAGTCATGTCTTATATAGGGTACAACTCTTAGGTATATTCACATGTTCTCTCTCTTTTAATTCATTCTTCTACTCTGATATGGTATCACGCGTAGGTTTCGACCCCCCCCCCCTCCCCCCACCCCCCCCACTTATCGCTTCCGCTCCTACCCTCGCTAGGCCCCGCCACGCCCCTCCTGGGCCCTTCGTCTCTCGTAGCCCAGTCGCGCCTCCCTGGGCCCTACCGTGCCTCCTAGCTCAGACGCGCCCCTTCTGGGCCCAGTTACTCCTCCTAGCCCAGCCGCGCCCCTCCTGGGCCCCGTCGCCCCTCCTCGCCCAGCCACGCCCCTCCTGGGCACTATCGCGCCTCAGAGCCCAGTCGCGCCCCTCCTGGGCCCCGTCGCGCCTCCTAGCCCCGTCGCGCCCCTCCTGGGCCCCTAGCGTGCCTCCTACTCCAGTCGCGCCCCTCCTGGGCCCCTAAAGCGCCTCCTAGCCCAGTCGCGCCCCTCCTGGGCCCCTAGCGCGCCTCCTAGCCCAGTCGTGCCCCTCCTGGGCCCCTAGCGCGCCTCCTCGCCCGTTCGCGCCCCTCCTGGGCTTCGTCGCGCCTCCTAGCCCAGACGCCACTTCCTGGGCCCTGTCGCACCTCCCTGCCCGGTCGCGCCCCTCCTGGGCCCCGTCCCTCCCTTAGCCCCGTCGCGCTCGCCCGGCCCTCGTCGCGCCTGCCCGGCCCTCGTCGCGCCTGCCCGGCCCCCGTGGCGCCTGCCCGGCCCCGTCGCACCTGCCCGGCCCCGTAGTGCTCGCCCGGCCCCGTCGCGCCTGCCCGGCCCCCCCGTCGCGCCTGCCCGGCCCCGTCGCGTCTGCCCGGCCCCGTCGCGCCTGCCCCGCCCCCGTCGCGCCTGCCCGGCCCCGTCGCGCCTGCCCGGCCCCGTCGTGCTCGCCCGGCCCTGTCGCGCCCGCGTGGCCCTGTCGCGCCCTGCCTAGCCCCGTCGCGCCCTGCCCGGCCTCGACGCGCTCTGCCGGGCCCCGTCGCGCCCTGCCCGGCCTCCCCGCGCCCTGCCTGGCCTCGTCGCGCCCTGCCCAGCCTCGTCGTCACAGCCCCGGCCCTACATCCTCCCTGGTACTGTCCCCCGTTCCCTGCACCGCTTTGCACCGCACTGCACTGCACTGCACAGCACCGGATCGCACTGCACTGCACTGGACCGCACTGCACCGCATTGAACCGCACTGCACCGCATTGCACAGCACTACACCGCACTGCACCCCACTGCACTGTTCTGCACCGCCCTGTATAGTCCTTCCCTGCTCCTGATGGCGGCGGAGCTTCGCTTCGATGCTGAAGGTCAGCCACTGGAGTTCGAGGCGTGGCTTGCCGACCTCCGCCGCCAACTCACCGGCCAGCGGCAGGATGGCCACCCGCTTTCCGCACACCTTGACGGTACGCTACCATGACCTCTACCCTCTACTTGCTTGCCACCCGCCTCCCTGACCGCCTAGCCGCCGCTCGCGACCAGTTCCTTAGCATTCACCCCGCTGAGTTCACCCTCACCGACTTCGTAGTCACCCTGACTGTTATCGAGACTCGCCACCGCTCCATCGCCCAGGCGAGCGGTACGGTACCGGTCCCTATCTTTCAGGGTTGTGCCCCCGCTCAGTGTACCTTCTCCGACGGCTCTGTCGCTGTGGCTGAGACTGCTTCAGCCGCGCAGTTTCGCTCGGGGAAGGGTCGCCGTCGAAGGCTGGGCGCGGCGAGGGAGGCGGGGGTGCAGGAGGGGGTGGTGGTGGAGTCGGGTCGTCTGGTGCTGGAGCGGACGAGGGGACGCTGCCCAGTCCGGCTGACCCACTGCCTCGGCAGCCGCAGCAGCAGCAGCAGTCGCCGCAGCCGCAGCCTCCGCAGCAGCCACAGCAGCCGCCGCAGACGAGGCATGCGAGTGCCCTCCCGCCCGGGTGGCCTGGAGCTGGTAGTGGCCGTGCGCGTGGTGGTGCGCCGGGTGGTGGTTCCGGAGGCGTGCGCTGTCAGTACCAGATCCAGACCGGTCCGCGCCGCGGCTTCCTTTGCGGTAAGATCGGTCATTCCACTCCTCGCTGTTTTCGTCGCCTGGACGACCTGTTCCGTCAGCGCTTTGGCCCGTCGCTTGACCTCCCAGACTGGCACAGTTTGCTTAGGCGTAGTATTCAGATTTTTGACTTGGACATGGATGCCATTGTAGCCGCCCTACATGTGATGTATGCTAATGCCTCTAGTGTGCTTCCTTCTTATTACCCCGTGTTGCCTAGTGTAGGTGTGCCTAGCGTAGACTCCCCTGCTGCGTCAGGCGTAGGATCTCCTGCTTTGTGTAGCCTCGGTGCTTCCACCGCTTCTCCGCCGCCAGGCGCCACTGCTGCACTTTCCTTCACCTTGGACTCTGGCGCTTCCCGGTGTTTCTTCCGCGACTCCACTACGCTGACGCCGCTCCCTGTTCCTGCTGCCGTTTCTCTTGCCGACCCCTCCGGTGGTCCGGTCGTAGCCCGCAGTTCCACCTCCCTTCCCTGTCCGGCGGTTCCTTCAGGTTCGCTCACAGGCCTGCATATCCCCTCGTTCTCGAGGAACCTAGTTGGTGCCGGTTGCCTCCAGGACCTTTGCGTCACCACTACGTTCCCTGGGCACGAGCGGTATGCTGTCTGTACCGAGGCCGCCACTGGTGCCCCCCTTACCACGTTCCCCCGGGACCCGGTTTCAGGCCTGTTCACACTTGACACCGTGCCTTCCCCGGCTGGGACGTCCCCCCAGGTGGCTGCGTATACTCAGGTTGCTGCTGCTTGCTCCTGTCGGTCCCTCACTCACCCGACACTCCTTTGGCACCACCGCCTTGGTCACCCTGTGCTCCCGCGTCTGCGTCACATGTCCCAGCACGGTCTCGTCCTTGGTCTCCCCGGCTCGTTCCCCGAGTTTCCCTCCTCCCCCGCCCCACCTTGCACGCCTTGCGTCGAGGGCCGGCTTCGCCGTGCCCCTCACTCCTCCTCGTTTCCCCCTACCGCCGCACCGCTGCAGACTCTACACATGGAGGTCTGGGGCCCCGCCCCCGTCCATGGGCCGCGTCGCGAGCGCTTCTTCCTCATGCTTGTCAACGACTTCACGCGCTACACCACCGTTTTTCCCCTGGAGCGGAAGGCCGACGTGCCTGACGTTCTCATCCCCTGGCTTGTCTCTGCTCGTGTCCACCGCGGTCTCCCTGTCTTGCGTCTTCACTCCGACCGTGGTGGCGAGTTTGCCTCCGGTGTCCTCGGTCGCTTCTGTCGTGCGGAGGGCATCACCCAGAGGTTTACCCTGCCGGACTCCCCGCAGCAGAATGGGGTCGCTGAGCGACGCATCCGTTTGGTCATGGAGGTGGCTCGCACCTCCATGATCCATGCCGGTGCACCCCATTTTCTGTGGCCGTTCGCCGTGCGCTACGCTGCTCACCAGCTTAACCTGTGGCCGCACCCCCAGCGGCCGCAGGTTTCGCCGACCCTTCTGTGGACCGGGTTCCCTTGTGACGCGTCTGCGTTCCACGTGTGGGGCGGCCTTGCTCACGTTCGTGCCTCTGGCACGGACAAGCTCACTGCCCGCACCCTTCCCTGCGTCTTCCTCGGTTTCCCCCTTGACGCGTCTGACTGGCACTTCTACCTCCCGCCGTCTCACCGCTTCTTTCACTCTCGCGACGTCACCTTTGACGAGTCCGTCTCCTTCTACCACCGCTTCCCCCACCGTGGTCCCCCGGTTACTCCCCCCTGTTCCTGGTTCCTCCCTCCCTGGTGGTCCCTGCCCCTCCCCCCCCCCTCCCCCCCGTCCGGCCCCCTCTGGTGTGTCTCACGTCACCCCCCTCCCATCGGTCGTCCCGGTCGAGGAGTCTTCTGACTCTGGTAGTCCCCCGGCGCAGTCCTCGCCGCCAGTCCCTCCCCCGCTGTCTCCACCTCCACCGCCTCCGCAGCCGCCGTCGCCACAGCTGCGGCAGCTGTCGTCTCCGCCGCCACCGCCGTCGCAGCAGTTGTTGCAGCCGACGCCGCCGCCGCCGCCGCTGTCGTCGCTGCCGCCATTCGTGGACTCTGGGGTTGCTGGCGTTGAGGTGGGTACTCGTCCGGGGCTCCTGTCGTGGCTTGTCCCAGCGGGACTGGGGGTGGTACCGGCGCTGGCGGGGTTTCGGGCTCTGGGGGTGTCCCTTCTGGGGGTGCCGGCATGGAGGGTTCGGGAGGTAGCCGTCGCGCAGCTTGCGGCCCTGGTGTTGGTGTTGTGTCGCAGCCGCAGCAGTCCCCGCCGGTGTCCGCCCTTCGTCTGCTCGGCCTTCCGTCCCCTGACCCTGCGCCTGTTCCTCTCCTGCCGTCTCCTCCTCTTCCCGTCTACGGCCCCGTGTTCCCTCCGCCAGACTCGTCCTCGGCTCGTTTTCCCCCTCGTTCCCCACCCGTGTCCCCTCCTCTGTCCCCTGACCCGATGCCTCCCTCTCACGTCTGGTCTCGCCGTCCCTCCCGTGCTCGTCCTGTCTCCCCCGCCCCGCACTCTCACCCTATGTTGCTACGTTCCCACGCGTCTCGTCCTCCCCTCCTCCCGTCGCCTCCTCCGTCTTCTCTTACAGTTGCGTCTCCTCCTCTCTCTGACTTCTTTCGTGCTGCTCGTCCTCTTGTTCCTCGGGTCCTTGCCTCTCTCGTTACCGACCCGTCTGTTCCGGTCTCCTGCCTTGACGCCCTTGTCGCTGTGGTCGCTGACTTCGCCTCTACCCGCCGCCTTGACTACGCCACCGCTCTGGTCTCTGACCCTGCCTGTCCTCCGTCTGTCGGGGGTGCTCCTGCCCTCGGCAGTGACGTCCTGGAGGACCGCCAGTTCGAGCTTGCTTTCCTGTCCGAGGCTGCTCCCCATCTCTGTTCCATGCTACTAGTCCCTGAGGGTGACCCAGACGCTTTCGACATCCCAACCCCTCGTACTTACGCTGAGGCGGTTTCGGGACCCTGGGCCTCTCAGTGGATAGCTGCCATGGAGCAGGAGATGGCATCTTGGAGATCCACCGGCACCTTCGTCGACGCAGTTCCCCCACCTGGGGTGAACGTAGTCGATGGCCGGTGGCTCTTCAAGGTGAAGCGCCTTCCTGGAGAGCCGCCTGTGTTCAAGGCGCGCTACGTGGCTAGAGGTTTCAGTCAGCGCGAGGGGGTGGACTTCTTTCAGACTTTCGCTCCTACCCCGAAGATGATTACTCTTCGGGTTCTGCTACACGTAGCGGCTCAGCGTGACTACGAGCTTCACTCCCTCGACATCTCCACTGCCTTCTTTCAGGGCAGCCTACACGAGCAGGTCTACCTGCGTCGCCCTCAGGGCTTCACTGGCGCCTTCCCTCCTGGGACCCAGTGGCTTCTGCGGCGCCCAGTCTACGGCATGCGCCAGGCGCCCCGTGAGTGGCACGACACGTTGCGTGCTACCCTCGCTGACCTGCAGTTCTTTCCGTCCTCTGCAGACCCCTCACTCTTTGTTCGTGCTGGCCAGACTCCGTTTTACATCCTTGTCTACGTAGACGACCTGGTCTTCGCCACTGCAGACAGGGACGCACTGGCCTCCGTGAAGGCAGAGCTGCTGAAGAGACACACTTGCACTGACCTTGGAGAGCTGCGCCGTTACCTTGGTTTGCAGATCTCCAGGGACAGAGCCGCGCGCACCATCACCCTGACTCAGTCACACTTGGTGCGCCAGGTCCTTCAGAGGTTCGGCCTTCAGTTCTCCTCAGCACAGCCCACCCCTCTTCCTCTGGACCACAGACTCTCCGCTCCAGTTCCTGAGGAGTCGGTAGATCCCAGTGGTCCTTACGCTGAGCTGGTGGGTTGCCTCATGTACCTGATGACTTGCACTCGCCCAGATCTCGCATACCCTCTCAGCATCGTGACGCGCTTTGTGGCCACAGGCAGACACCGACCTCAGCACTGGTCTGCCGCTAAGAGGGTTCTGCGTTATCTTGCAAGTACATCGGGCATGGGGTTAATGCTAGGCGGACGCAGGCCGGTGGTCCTGACTGGACACACAGACGCTTCTTGGGCAGACGACGCCGAGACGCTCAGGTCCTCCCAGGGCTACTACTTCAGCCTTGGCTCAGGTGCTGTCTCGTGGAGAGCTACCCGCTCCTCGTCTGTTGCTCAGTCCAGCTGTGAGGCTGAGATCTACGCCGGTGCCATGGCGGCACAGGAGCTCCGCTGGCTGAGCTTCTTGCTCGCTGACTTAGGTGAGCAGCCTAGCTCTGCTCCGGTCCTGTACGCTGACAACAGGGCCATGATCCTCCTGTGTCAGGATCCTCGACTCGAGGGTAGAGCAAAGCATATCCAGCTGCGGTACTTCCTCCTGCGCGAGCTACAGCAGCGACGCCAGGCTCGCGTAGTACACTTGGCCTCAGGTGCCAACACAGCTGATATCTTTACGAAGGCACTTGCGCCTAAAGATCATCAGCGGCACTGTGTACAGCTTGGTCTAGTTCCTGTAGTCTCTCACTTGCTTGGGCCTTGACTTTGTACTGTCCTATATATATGTACACTCAGACTGGACTTGTGTCCTCTCATAGTGGTTGGACTAGTAGTGCGGCCCTGTACTTGTTCTTGCCTTGTCTGTACTCCTTCTGACTGGTCTTTTAGACCCTTGTCTCAGAGGCTGGACTAGTAGTGCCACCCTGAGCTGTTTTGTCATGACCTGCACCTATGCAGTCTAGGGGGTGTGTCAAACATGTATATCTACTATGTTTGCATAGACTGAATAGAGTCATGTCTTATATAGGGTACAACTCTTAGGTATATTCACATGTTCTCTCTCTTTTAATTCATTCTTCTACTCTGATATTAGTCTCCTCTCCTGCACCACCTGTCAAATTATTACACACCGAACCTTTTCCGCGTCATCCGAAGCGCTCCGCGTCCTCGGATGCCTTCGTGCTGACGTGCGCATCACGCGGTTAGGATTCGCTCTGGTGTTCCTATATCTAGCCTCGTTTTTCATTGTACCGACAATCTGTGAATCTGCAAATCTGTAATTCTGAACTTCGATATTCACTTCCGCGCTACTCTGGGTTTCCACCCATAACAGAATGGGATGGAGCATACTGCACTCCTGCCACACTTGCTTGACTGTGCCCTCCCCTCACCGCCCCTCACTATTACTAAGTGGTCTCCTTCAACTGCAGCCAGCGCAGCAGCAGAGCAGCGGTGAAGCACCTTGCAGCGCGCGTCATTCCCGGCTGCTCGCTCTCCCTCGGCCCCGCCACGTTCACCACCCCCACCTGCTGCTGCTGCAGCCACGCACATACCCTCTCCGCCATGCCACACATCTCCCCACATGTGCTCCTGCTCCTGCAGTGGGGGCAGCACACCTCACCACTTCCACCATCTTGCTGCCGCCCCTGCTCTTGTTGCTGCTGCTGCTCCTGCTGCTGCTGCTGCTCCTGCTGCTGCTGCTGCTCCTGCTGCCGCTGCTGCTGCTGCTGCTGCTGCTGCTGCTGCTGCTGCTGCTGCTGCTGCTGCTGCTGCTGCTGCTCCTGCTGCTCCCGGTGCTGCTGCTCGCACTGCCCATGGCGGCCCCCCATGCAGCAGCAGCAGCAGCGGCACGGTGGCAGCACGACCACCATACATGGCTTGCCGTGCCTCACAGCCAGCTCCACTGTCAGCTCCGTGCCGCCACTCACCTGCCGCACTCTCCGCAACTCTCCACTCGCCACTCCTCTCTAGCCCAGCCACAACCGTTCTTCCACCTCACTCCCATTCCCGCAGTTCCCCCTCCGCCTCTCCATCTCCCTTCCAACCACGCAAACCTGTCCGTGTGTTGCTTCTGCTGCTGCTTCTCCTCCTCCTCCTGCGTCCCAAGCGCCTTCCAGCAGCAGCACCAGCGTCGCGTCCGCGTCCGCCACATTCCGCTCCGTGCGCGCGCCGTACCCCGCCTGCGGAAGCTCCGCCATCCGCTCCGCCAGCTCCCGCGGGATCTCCCCGTCCTCCGCGCGCCGGCCCGCGGGGCAGCTTCCCCCGAATGGGACGCCGAGCGCGAGCGCCGCCATCAGCGCTCCACGATCCGCGCCGGTCTGGCCACCTGATATGATGCGCGGACGTGGATTCGCCATCATAGCGTGCGAGTAGACCGCAGCAGCGAACTATGACAGCAGCAGCAGCAGCAGCAGCGAGTAGACCACAGCAGCGAACTATGACAGCAGCAGCAGCAGCAGCAACGAGTAGACCGCAGCAGCGAACTATGACAGCAGCAGCAGCAGCAGCAGCAGCAGCGAGTAGACCGCAGCAGCGAACTATGACAGCAGCAGCAGCAGCAGCAGCAGCAGCAGCAGCAGCAGCGAGTAGACCGCAGCAGCGAACTATGACAGCAGCAGCAGCAGCAGCAGCGAGTAGACCGCAGCAGCGAACTATGACAGCAGCAGCAGCAGCAGCAGCAGCGAGTAGACCGCAGCAGCGAACTATGACAGCAGCAGCAGCAGCAGCGATAGACCGCAGCAGCGAACTATGACAGCAGCAGCAGCAGCAGCAGCGAGTAGTCCGCAGCAGCGAACTATGACAGCAGCAGCAGCAGCAGCGATAGACCGCAGCAGCGAGTAGACAGTTTCGGTAAGCGGAGAAAGCGAGCGGCCGGAGAGCGGAGGAGTGAACGCAAGGTCGAGCCGCGAGTAGCGATCGGCGATTGCGTTGTTTGCATTCGTCCTGGGGTTGACTCAGTTACACGGCCAATGAGACGGATAGAGGTACCAGACGAGTTCCAAGTTGGCTGACATCAGCAGACGTCGATAATCGGTAATCGAGATTTCTTGCAGGTATTCTGTACGTTTCAGAGAGTTGCAGTGGGGTTCAACGACTCGGATGTCCTCGACATTGGAGTTTGACCCCCCACTAATTTCGGAGGCACACAAGTGAACATCCCAATTATGGAGTTATCGGCGAATAGTGTTAGTAGGGTTGGTTCACATCGAGAACATCCCAACTGAAGTTTGGTGTAAGGCTTAGATGTTAGTAATGAAAATCCACAAATGATAACAAATTCAAGATAAGCATATCCCCCAGCAGCCAATTAGAGCACCTACCAAAATACACACCCTAACCCCATTACAATAGCAGCAGCAGCACCGTAAAGAGAAATGTGGAAGCAGTAGTGCAGTGAGCCCATGGGACGGAGGCGCACAAACCACAGTACACAAGGCACACTGCACAGAGCCCTCTATTAGCGAGTACAGGCAAACAAGTGCAGCACACGGCACCATCAGAGCTCCTTCGGGCAGCACACACACTAGAGCAGAGCAGGAGGGGTCATGTCTAGAGCCCACCAGAGTTCCATAGGGCCCAAAGTACCAGGTGATGCCAGAAGCAGTGATGGACTGGACACATGACTTTGATGGCCCTTAAAACATAGAATCTACAGGAAATCAGGGGGGAGTAAGGGCCCGTCGGAGCTCCAGAGCGCCCAGCTAAAGTACCAGGTGATGCCAGCAGCAGCAGGTGCGGGTGCGGGCTGGGGCGAAGGCGGAGGGGGCTGCGGCGGCAGGTACTGTGTCCACAGCTGCACCATCTTGCCCCGGTCCGTCTCCGTTGCTGCGGTGACCAGAGAGAAGCACACACAGCACAGTCAGCACAGGCAGCACAGCAGACACACGTACACATTACCCCCCCCCGCCCCCCCTCCCCCCCCCCCCCCCCGCCCCCCCTCCCCCCCCCCCCCCCGCCCCCCCTCCCCCCCCCCCCCCCCGCCCCCCCTCCCCCCCCCCCCCCCCCCCCCCCCCCCCCACACACACACACATATACACGGAAGGCATGGGAATATGGCACATAAAGTATACGCCGCAAACCACCAATGGAACATGGCCATCACCGCCAAAAGCAGGCACGCAGCGAGCAAGATGAGAAGGCGGGTGCGCGCAGCTGCAACTCAGCATTGCAGTGTGGTGCAAACAGTAGCAAACAAGAGGCCAGCAGCGGCTCATAGGGCGACTACTACACCCACACTCAAGCTTCGCAAACCCAGGTTGACTTGGCAGACAGAACCACACCACCCACATATATCACAATGTAGGGAACACCAGAGGGCTAGATCCACTGTCACAAGCGGGGGACTTCTCACCTGTGTTGTCGAGCAGCGTGTAGGAGCCGCGCGTGATGACGTGGTAGGGGTTGGGCCCCTTGATGGGGTAGCTGCTGACCTTGTACTTCACCACTATCACCTCCTCCATTGTCACCGCCACCGTCGACCCGCTCGCCACGAAATCCTAAGGGACAGCAGGGGGAGGGGCGGCAGGAGGAGGGGTGGAGAGAGGGAGGTTGCGCGAGTGAGACCGAAGCGGAGGTTCAAAGAGATGGGAAGAGGGGCGGGCGGAGAAGGGATGGGAGGGAGAGAGGAGGAGATGAGGGGGGAGGAGGAGGGAGGAGGAAGAAGGGGGAGAGGAGGAACAAGGGGGCGAAGAGAAGGGGAAAGAAGGGAGAGAGGAAGGTACGGAGGGGGGAAAGCGGGAGGGGTGGTGTGGGGGTGAGAAGGTGTGACCATGGGCAAGAAACAGCAATCACTCCGTTCTGTTCCCTCCAGACGATGCATCCTCACACTCTCACTCCGCTCCGTTCCCCTCCGTGCGTTGAAGAACGCCTCACAAAGCACCCTCACACCTCCCCTCCGCCCCCCCCCTCTCCCCCCCCCGCGCGCGCTCACCCCCAGCAGCTGCAGGATCTGCGGGGTGGTGGCCAGCATGAGAGCGCGCGACCCCGGCGGGAGCAGCAGCGTGGGCTCGCCGGGCGGCCCAAACAGCCGGCTCGCGCCCAGAAGGTCCCCGGACGCCAGCGCGTTGAAGAACGCCTCGATCGACGCCTGGATGCCCACCAGCGCCGAACCCGCGTCCGGCCGTAGCGGCGACGGCGGCTTCGGCGGGCCGCCGCGACCCATATCGCCGCGTATCGCCGCTAACAGCTCCTTTGCGCACTGCGGCAACTGCTGCATTTCCGCCTCCGCGTCCAGCCGCTTCGCGCGGGTGAGAAGCGCGGAGGCCCCGGCGCCGAACTCTCCGCGGAGAAGCACCTCGCGGAGCGCTTGGTGGAAGCCGTCCGCCGCCGCGGGGGACGGCGAGTGAGGAGGCGGGGACTTTGGGGGCGGCGGAGGCGGCGACTTCTTGGGCGCGGGGAGGTCGTAGTTCCACGTCATCCAGCTGACCGCCCAGATGTAGAGCGAGTTATCGGCCGCAGCAGCCGCGTTACTACCACCCACGCCGCCAGCAGCAGCAGCAGCAAGCTCGTCGGCAGTAGCGACATAGCCATCGGCAGCAGCAGCAGCGGCCGCCCCTGTAAGACCATCGTCGCGAACGAGATCCCAGAGGAAGACGAACTTAGCGGGGCCGCGCACCGTCGTCATGGACCCGAGCGTCACGATCGAGTAGTCCAGGTACCGCTTCGGCGTCGGCTCGTACACGTCGAGGCGCGTGACGGCGAACGTCGCCCCGGTGAGGTCGCGCTGCTCCTGCAGGAAAGCTGCCTGCGACGCGGGATCCGGGAGGTAGCGCAGCGGGAGGTCCGGCGGGAGGACCAGCGCGAGCGGCGCGAAGAGCTCCCGCGCCGCCTTTTCGTAGTTGCCGACCGCGAGGCGCGACGCGGTGCGGGTGAGCAGGGTGGAGATGAATTTGACCGCGACCGACACCTTGGGATCGCCAAAGATCTTGCTGCGGAGATCGACGGCTGAGGATGCATCATCGCCTAGGTTCTCCAATGCGAGGGAGTCTAAGGAGAAGGAGGGGTGTGTGGTGGTGGTGGTGGTGTCTAGGGCGGTGGTGGTGGTGGCGCTTGAGGCAAGCAGTAGCATTGCGAGGAAGAGGAGGGCAGAAGACGACGCGCGTTCCGCCATGGCTGCACGAGGAGAGTCAAATCGCCCACCCGAGTAGGAAAATGAATTAAGCAGTGCAGTCGCCGGCACTAGTGACTTATGACTGCTGCTCGGGAACCAGGTTCGCTGGCAAACTACAGTAGGTAGGACCTGCCGTTCTTGACAGCTATTTTGTGGAGTGGAGTTGGTGTTGTGGGGAGGAGACGCACGACAAAGGGGAGGGAGAGAGGAGCGAGAGGGGTGGGGGAGAGGCGAGTGGCGGAGGGAGGAAACTGAGGGTGTGGTTACCCATGGTCTCGAGTCTGAGGCCTGTCGTTCTTCTTCGCAAGCCTTTTCGCCGATATTTTCGGCACCTGCCAGCCACTTGGCGGCCTCGGTCTCGAGATTCGTTGAGCCCCGCGCTGGGCAAATGCTGCTGCTCCGCACGTCAGCGCAAGCCCAGCCCGCGGACAGAAATGCCCTCCGTACACCGCATGGGGGCTGTTCTGCGGCAAGGGGTGGCAGTGTTCAGAGAACTGTAGCGACGGCATTTGACAACAATAATTAGTCATCTGCTTGCAGAAAATTGTCTAAAAATGACATGAATACATGGTGCTTAGCATTTATAATACACTATCAAGGTCTTGCGTGCCCACGAAGCAAGCGATCCTGACTACCTGAAATCGAAGAATTGTATAAAGAATTTCTGGGGGATTCTTGCCGACATATCCATGCGCTGTTGTGCGTGAGCGCCGTGCCTGGCAGGACGTGTGAAGTAGAGGTCCCTGCCATGTGGCGGAATGAGACATCGTCATTGGCGCTGTTTTGAAGCTCATCATTCGTCCATATGGAGCTGCGATAACAGCCTGCCAGTTTGACATCCCCCGAGAATTTCGGATGTTGATGGGGGCATCCAGGAACCAACCGTTGGTCCCAACAGCGAGACATCAGGTGTAGCTAATTTCCGCTTTCAAAAGCACTTCGTTAGGACTCACACTGTACTGAGGTGAGAACCACCCCTGGAGTGCTCCGTTTCTTCAGAGTTCGCAATCTGTCCAAGGTCCAGTGTCCATGGAACATAGGGCTGGTGTTCAGGGGAATATAATAAGAACCCATAAAATGCGAGGGCTGTTCAATGATTTGGAAAACCCCAAGTGAAGGCCTGGTTGTGCTGAAGTTGTGGCGAAGTCCACAGCCATCGCGAACGGGGAATTCCGCCCCTGCCCTCCCCCCCCCCAAGACCTCTAGGGTTGCATTGCGCCTGGGCCTTGCTGCAGTTGGAGAATGGACGAGTGGATGCCTTTTCGCCTTACACCTCATTCTACACCTTACATGCCATCATTAGTTCAAGCTTGAGGCTCCGCGTTTAGAACTCAAGCCATAGCTCCTGACGTTTTGCCATGGGTCGACCATTCAAGCACTACCTCCAAGGCGCTCGCATCTACAGCTGCAGCAATTGTCGGAGTCACGCAGCGGACGATGCGGAGATTATATCGAAGTCGTTCCAGGTAAGTCATCCACATCGCTGCTCGTTCTCTCACGTTAGCCTTGCGGTGGCGCCGTCTACGCTCTGACCAAGTCGTCGGTTTTGTTGGCGCAGGGACGACACGGTAGAGCGTATCTATTTTCGAACGTAGTGAACGTTATGGTAGGTCCCAAAGAGGACCGGCTGCTCATCACGGGACTGCACACCGTGGCGGATATTTACTGCGCTGAGTGCCAAGAGGTCCTCGGGTGGAAGTACGAGAAAGCTTACGAGGACCTACAGAAGTATAAGGAGGGGAAATTCATTCTGGAAAAGGCCAAGCTGCTGAAGGAGAATTGGTGAAGGCGTCCTGCAGCACCCTGTCCTGGGAAAGTTTGTACAGCTAAGTTCATGGCGGAGCTGGCAGGAGACAGGGGGAGACGATTTTATACATTTCTGTACATACTTAGACGCTCACTTGTACCTTTGTACATAATTGTAGTGAATTTACCCTTTTGGGCTCTCTCCTCACACGAGTCCATTACTGGCGCTCACTATCCACACCACTGCACTTTCATGGCCATGGTGCTGTATGTTGAGCTTTCCGCTGCGTCCTCCACAGTAGAATGAGCAGGGAGCATTGACAGCAATAATGACCTGGAATGACATGGGTGACATAGAAGTGAAGATATAACTAAGACATGTAATGCAATCTAGTTTGGATTTTGTTTTCTTACGGTCGAAATCAATAGCATGACGGTGTAATACCGTTTCAGATGACTCCTACGTGTAACGGAACCAGCACTGATTGGGTGCAGTGAACCAAAGCCAACCAATTTCATGGGCTTGAAGCTGGACCTTTCACGTGCCATCTCTACTCAAGGCCGTTGACATCCACCCGCTTTCACGCACCGATGCTGTCAAAAAGCGCATCCACGGCTGTCGTGCTCCACACGTGGATGGATGAACCAAAAACTTGGCCCACTCCTTCCCCGGAGGCGGAGGCTCAACCAATCAAACGAGGCTGCCATCCTCGAAGGTTTCGCCTGGGTTTTGATGAACCGTCACATCAAACACCAAGGGCGCCCCGACCATTGAGTGACTGACATTCCCCATTCCCCTTACCCTGACCAACCTCATCACGATCACAATCTCTCCCCCCACCCGTCCCTCCATCCGAGGCTGCTTTGATCCTGGGTATAACAACTCCAGCGACCTTGTTTTATCATTGGCCCTGTTACCTCCATTTTCGATTCAGTGGTCGACACCCGTTCCAGTGATCGACGCCCATCCCAGTGGTCGACGTCTCTCTTCTGTACTCTGTTATGGCGTCCACTGCTAGCAGATGGGTGAAGCCCGAGGTATGTGTGCAGGGTCTGGCCTCGGTGTTGCATGTTTCGTCCTTCCTCTCTCCCACGTCAGACGCTTATTGGCTTTCTTTTTCTCTACAGGTATACCCACTCCTCGCGGCCGTGGGAACCGCAGCCGGGCTCTCCATTTTTGCCTTGACACGGAAGATTATCGCTGACCCCGGAATCAGGTACAATCCGCACTGCGTCTTCTGAGATTATCTCGACCCACTACCGATTCAATCTCGTCCGCTTAAAAGTGGTATTCAACCCTTGCAAGAGTTATACTGAGTAGCGTTTTGGTGCGTAATCTTCGTGCAGTGTGAGCAAGGAGGTCAGAGCCCATGGCATGGCTGACGATCTGAAGCAAGGTCAGAAGTACAAGATGCATTTTGTTAGAAGAGCTGTGGCCGACCGTTCTCCTGAAATCATGCCTGCCTTCAATCGGTGGTGTATCGGATCACCTAAGTAAAAGCTTACGTTTCCCCGGAAACTTTCAATGCGGCGTACGGTGTTCAGTGAACGATTCTGCTCAACATGCTCAAGTCTTATTCATGTCGGTGGTATCGGGCATTGATTAATTGCTAACTGGACATCGCCGTACACCAACCGGCACACCAACCGGCTAAGTAGCACTGACGGAGTGTACCCTTGACTCCATGAATATGTATGTCGTAAAAGTGAAGTCACTACATTTATGGTAAACCTAGCTGGTTGAGGCGCACTGGGCTCGGCCTAATTGTCCTGGGTCCTGGGTCACAGGCAGATATATCGAGCATGATTCGATCATAACCACATCCCCCGACTGGAAGCGGAAATGTCGAATAATTTTTTGATACGGAGATTGTAGCTATGACCGTTTCTGTAAGTTATTTTGGTTTGACAAATGCAAACGGACAAAATGAAAAGATTTCTGAAAACCATCATTACCGACTGGCAAATGAAGATTTAATTAACAACTTACTGGAAAATGTTTTAATTATCAAACAGTTGTTGCTGATGTTACTATGCTGTGAGTGTTAATCAAGTACATTATTTTACAATTTCATATCGTTAGGAAGATGGAAGCGTCGCAATTTCACCTTTCATTTGCCAAGGAGATTCTTCGAAGTGATGTAAGCCCTGCACATGACCTTTCACGCATTTCCCGCATTTATGACATTTGTGAAATTTGTACGCCACGCAAGACCCTCAGGCAGCAAATCGAGCAAGAATCAATGTCATTGATGGAATCATATCCACAAGGCTTCTGCCAGCATCTACACATTAACCAGCAAAAACATGTCCAATGGGCCTAAGGAAATTCCAGGATCACCATTTAGTAGAGGCTGTCCTCCTGGTGGGTCTGGACGGTCACATCGGAGGTAGGGTAGGCGATGCAGGTCAGGACGAAGCCCTTGGCCATCTGGTCGTCATCAAGGTAAGACTGGCCAGACTGGTCGACGGAGCCGGAGGTGACCTTGCCGGCGCACGACGAGCAAGCACCAGCTCTGCAGGAGTAGGGCAGGTCGAGTCCAGCCTCCTCAGCGGCGTCGAGGATGTACACGTCGTCAGCGACATCGATGGTGGAGGTACCGCTGGGGGTCTCGAGGGTCACCTTGTAGGTGGCCATGGAGACGCGGGCAGCGGAGGGGGCAACCTTGAAGGTCTTAGCGACGCTAGTCTTCAGGGTGGTGGAGGCCTTGAGGGAGGCCACAGGGGCAACAGCCATGGTAGCGGCAAGGGCAGCCATTTCGAAAGATTGAGGGTTGAGAAAGCTGCACGAGTGCTACACGAGATAGGCTGATGAAAGATGGGCGTGACGTGAAAGGAGAAGTGCTTCAGCACAAGAAATATGACCTCCCACCACGAGACTCAGCCTTCGAGAACATGCGATTGGAGGTGCCTATCTGGCACCAAGATTTGCCCGTGGCAACAGAGGGACCAAAATGGATAGGCACGACCCCCAGCGGAGGCCCACGAGAGGCCAAGTCAAGCGTAGGTGGCATCGGGCTGTCATCAATCAGCCACGTCATTGACAATCGAGCAGCGAAAAGGGGAATGTGTGTACGACATTTTGAGAGGCGAACTGGGTAACGGTGCATGCTCCATCGCGAAACGAGGTTTGGGAGCTGTGTCGTGCACCAATCAACCCCCTGCGGATGCCATCAATCCCAAGCAGCATATTCGGGTGTGGTGAGGCCAGTGTGGGTGTAGATAAATCTCCTTACCAGTAGCACATTGAAAATTCCTCATTGCTCGCTCATCTACACCATGTTCTATAAATATATGGTTGCATATCACCTTGTTGATATAACAAGAAGACTTTTGACGAGCCTGTGCAACCACATATATTGTTCTGTTCAGTACACTCAAACATCTACACAAGCAACATCGTCAGTCTAGGTAGGTAACTCACTCCACTAGCGCATGCACATACTCGCTATAGAAGAAGGTACGCTCAATAAAGCGACTGACAAAATGGGCAGCAGCAGCGAAAAGAAGAGCGCCAAGGGCAAGAGGCACAGCTAGATTGAGGGAGAGAGGCAGTCGTTGGAGCGCGGAGAGGGTTGGGAGGAGAGCGAGGAGCACGAGGCAGACAATCACAGCGGCCCAGAGAGCAAGGCGGATACGGGAGAAGAGGCGCTGGGCAGACTGGCATGTCTTGCAGATGCTGATGTGGCTCACTTGCCTGCATGGGGGTGGGGGTGGGTTGAGGAAAGAGGGGGGAATGGGGGAGCAGAGAATGGAAGGGGGCAGGAGGGAGGAAGTGGAAGAAGATGGTAAAAGTGAGAACCCTTCTGAGAGTG
This sequence comes from Closterium sp. NIES-67, assembly GCA_027943415.1. Lineage (NCBI taxonomy): Eukaryota > Viridiplantae > Streptophyta > Zygnematophyceae > Desmidiales > Closteriaceae > Closterium > Closterium sp. NIES-67. The sequence goes on along the minus strand of BQMB01001673.1, from coordinate 189,260 downwards.
AGCAGAGCAATGTGATACGTGCAGTGGGGTATTTATGATCTGTACCTGTCCATGACTTGTTCTTTTGGCAGAGGGGGCGGGAGCGCAGGGTTGACATAAGCGGGCCAGGGCACTCGCCCGCCTGCATAGCTGTCCATCCAGAAGCGGAAGGCCGTGACAAACGCATCCGACTTGGTCGGCGTGTAGTACGCCTTATTCGTGGTGATCACACTGCCGCTGCTGCTTGAAATGCGGCTGCTGCTGTCACTGCTGCTTTGGGCTTTGCTGTGAGTGCTGCCGTTGCTACTGGCACTTGCAGCAGCCAGAAGAAGCTTCTCCTCCTCCAGCCTCCGCTCCTGGTGGGGGTGGGACGAAGGGGGGGGGGGGTGGGGGGGAGGGAAATATAGTAAGTGGGGAATGGAATGTGGGATCAGAGAGAAGGGCATGGATATCCGAGAGGCTGCATGGATCCTATACCACCAACCAACCCAACTTCCTCCAAACTCTTCTATACCCATCCCCCTCACTCCATCCTTCCCTCCTCCCCCCACTCCCCATTCTCCCCCCTCTCTCCCTCACCAGCACATGCAGGAAGTAGTGGTCGGAGTCGAGAATCACGAGCTGCCGCAGGTGCGTGAGCCCCCCCCGGCCCCCACTCCCATCCCTTCCCCCACTCCACATCCCCCCTATTCCACATCCCCCCCCCCCCCCCTTCCCCCCCACCCCCCTCACCAGCACGTGCAGGAAGTAGTGGTCGGAGTCAAGAATCACGAGCTGCTGCAGGTGCGTGTAGAAGCGCGGAATGAGCGCCACGACGGGCGGGAAGAAGTTGGAGGGGAAGGTGAAGATAAGGCGGCTCTTGCCGGGGGCCGTGGGGATGCAGTAGAAGGCGAGGACAAGCTTCTTGGGAGGGTCCGAGGGGGGCTGGTGGGGGGATGGGGGGAAAGGGAGAGGGCGACGGGAAAGGGGAAAGAGGAGAGAAAAAGGGTTGAATGAAGAGGTCTCGTGCCGGGGGTCGCCGCGGGGATGCGGTGAAAGACAATCTCCTGGCGCGCTAGCGTGGGCGGCAGGAAGGCGGAAACGCCCAGGAGCAAATGGAGTAGAGAGAGGGAGGGGGCAATGACCTGGCCAGGGAGGGGCAAGCAATGGAGGCGCTTCACTCATTCCATCTCACCTGGCCAGGCTCGGTTGTTGAGACCCCAAACTCATTCATTTAATCTCACCTGGCCAGGCTTGGGCTGGACGATGATCTCCTGGCGCGCGAGAGTGGGCGGCAGGAAGGCAAAGGGGCCGCCCTGGTCGTTGGAGCCCTGGAAGCCCTGGGCGCGGATGCCGCTCACCGTCAGGTTCAGCGGCTTGCCGTACTTGCGGTTGCTCTGGGGGGCAGGGGAGGAGACGGGGAGGAGACGGGGAGGAAGGGGAGAGATGGCGTGAAAGGAGGTCAACAGGGGAAGGTGGAAGGACGAAGAGAGAGGAGTGGATGCCGCTCACTGTCAGGTTCAGCGGTTTGCCGTACTTGCAGCTGCTCTGGTTTTGAGGTGCCCCAAAACTAGGGTTCAGCGGCTTGCAGTACTTGAGGTGCTCTGGGGGCCTGGGGGGAAGAGGGAGGGCAGAGGGGATGGACTGGGGAGGGGAGATGGGGTTTGAAGGTTGGGGAGAGGTAGGGTTCAGCGGCTTGCCATACTTGCAGCTGGACTAGGAGGGTGGAAGGGGGAGGGGAGACAGGGAGGAGGGAGAAAGGGCGGAAGGGGGAAGGGGGGAAGGGGTGCGGAGGTAGAATGCGGAATGGCGGGCACACAGCAGCACTCGCAGCACTCGCAGAAATAGCAGCAGCAGCAGCAGAAGCAGCATCAGCAGCATCAGCAGCAGCAGCATTCGCAGCAGCACTTGCAGCACTAGCAGCTGCAGCAGCAGCAGCAGCATGGGCAGAGCAGCCGCAGGCAGAAGCAGTACCATGATCTTGTGGTGGGCGAATGGCACGTGAGCCGGGTCCACGAGATTCTCCACTAGCAGCTCGTAGCTGCACACATGGGGCACGGGGCATGGGGCACGTTTGTGGTGAGCAGTGGTGGTGGGGCTATGGGTACTAGCAGAGGGGCACGTGAACCGGGGTCCAGGTCCACTAGATTCTCCACCAGCATCTCCTAGCTGTGGGCATGGAGATATGTGGGCATGGAGATATGTGGGCATGGAGGTATACCCGTACTGCAGGTCGGTCTGCACAACGTCCCCCTGGAGTTGGGATCCTCCGGCTCCGGCGCCATGTCCCGACCCCCCTGCCCTGCGCCCCCCTCTTGCGCTCACCCTTCCCCCTCCCCCCTCGCGATTCCCCCTCCCCTCGCTCGTGTGCTCACCCGTACTGCAGATCGGTCTCCACCACGCCCCCCTGGAAGGTGGGGTCCTCCAGCTCCGGCACCACGGGCACGGGCGAGGCAGCAGTCTTCCAGCACCATAGGCGAGGCCCTGTAGGCACAACAACTACGAGATTGAACCACCTGCCACCTTCCGCTCTCGGCTCCCTTCCCTCTTTCCCCTCTCCCCTTCCCCTCTCCCCCCATCTCCCCATCTGCCCATCCGCCCTTGGCTCACCCGTACTGCAGGTCGGTCTGCACCACGTCTCCCTGGAAGGTGGGGTCCTCCAGCTCCGGCACCACGGGCACAGGCGAGGCAGCGGCCTCGGCAGCCGCGCCGGGCGAGTGGTCCATCCACACAAAGACGATGCCGTGGCGCACGGTCGTGGGGTAACGGCGCGCGCACGCACGGGGGGATGTGTTCACCTGGTGCGGTGAAGGGAGGGTGAAGGGGCACACGCCGAGGGGGGACTGAGGATGGGGAAGGGGGAGGAAAGAAAGAGGGCGAGTGGTCCATCCACACAAAGACAATGCCGTGGCGCATGGTCGTGGGGTAGCGCCGGGCGCACGCACAGGGAGACGTATTGACTTGGGGTTCGCATGGTGTGACATGGGGGGATGGATGGATACAGGAGGAGGGAGGGCTTGAGTCGACTCAAAAGGCAGAAGCGCCAGGCAAACGGTCCATCCACACGCAAAGACGACTAAAGAATCACCAAGTCTACTCACACAGTACAGTGCGTTCCTTTCTGCTACCCAGGGCTACTCTGCTCCCACTTCTCATGAGCCCACTGCTTTGCCGTGAGAAGTGGGAACAAGGGTTCCCTGTGCCGCGCTTTGCCGTGCCGTGCGGTGCAGTGCGGTGCTGTGCGGTGCTGTGCGGTGCAGTGCGGTGCTGTGCGGTGCCGTGCTGTGCTGTGCTGCGTTTAGTCTCACCGGAGGGCCGTCCTTGGGAGCCTGGGGGATGAACGAGCAGGAGGTGTCCGGGGCGAAGGTCCACCCGTGGTAGCTGCACTGCAGGTCGCCCGACTCGTGGATGCGCCCCTCCGACAGCGGCGCTAGCCTGCACGGGGGGAAGGACGGGGGATGGGGGAACAGGGGACCGGGGGACAGGGGGACAGGGGGATGGGGGGATGGGAAGACCCCGGTAAATGTTGCACGGACAGGGGGGGTAAGAGCTTAGGCGCAGCGCGGGTAGCATCGAGCATGCAACGGTGTGGTGGTGCGGACGACGGTGAGCTGCCATGCGGTGGTGTGATGGTCAGGTCACAACTGTCCCACTTACCTGTGCGACGCACCACTTGTCGCACCTGTGCGGGCAGAGGTCGTGGAAGGCGAGCCACTGCTGCGAGGGCGCGTGGAACCAGATCACCACGGGCCGCCCCAGCAGCGTCAGCGCCACCGGCACGCGCGGATCCAGCTCGCGCACCACGGCTGGGGGGGCGGGGGAAGGGGGAGGGGGTGCGGGGAAGGGGGACGCGGGGGACGGGGGAGTGGGGAATGGAGAAGGGAGGGGCGGGGCGGGTGTGGGTAAGCACGGAGAGCGGCGACGAGAGGAAGAGAACGCGGCAAGAACAGGGGAGGGAGACACGCGTGAAACATGGTACACCGTCGGATACGCCCAACTGAAGTGACAAGGCAAATCAGGTCCGTATCACGCCCGACGTGAGGTTTTGTGAGGTGTTATAACTGAAGCCCAACTCAAGGTCACATCAAGCCCACATGCCTGCGGGGTACCAGTTCTTCTCCCACACGAATTTCCCCCCCTCCGCTTTATCGCGCGCCGCCTCGGCTTCCGCGCGCCACGCCTCCGCCGCCGCGCTGTCGCTGGCAGGCGGAGCGGCAGCAGAACCACCGGCTTCGACGGCCATCGCCACCGTCGCGCGCTGCTGACGTGGCAGCGCGCGCTTCGAGCGCAGCGACGGCAGTCGGCAAATGCTGGCGGCGCGACGTGCGGACAGGTGGGCGTAATCATGACGATGATGATGATTTCCCGCTATTCGGGGAGAGGGAACAGCGGCGCGACGCCGTGTTTCGAGACATGGCTGCGTGGGAGCGAGAGACGAAGCGCCGCATGTGACGGCTAGTTGCGACGCCATGGCTGGCTGGCTGGCTGGCTGGCTGGCTGGCTAGCTGGCGGCGAGAGTAATATACGCGCGCACAAACACAAGCCTAAATGGAGGTGTCTCTCACTCGAATCGAAGCACGAGGCGAGGCGAGACTAGTGTACTGTATTAGACACTTGGTGGTGTGTGCATGTATTCGCGCACGGCGCACAGGGCTAGTGGGCTGTACGTACTGTGGGGGTAGTGGCTGGCTGGTCAAGCAGGTGACTTCGATTGGAACTTGGCTTGGAGGGAGTTCGATTCAATTGATCGACTCACATGAGCCCAGCCCACATGGAAAAAGGGCGAATTTCCGCAAGTCCAGTCGAGTCGATCCTCACTGAAAGTTGTGTTTGTGGCATCTGCGCGCGCGAGGGATTGTTGGGATGAGATTCGGCGAGGCATGTGCGAAGCGAAGCGACAGCGTGGCATGTCATGGACCAGACGTATTGGCGGACGTGGAGATGAGGACATGACTCACATGAGCCCAGCGTGCGATTACAACGAGGATGCGCTGGATGCGTGCATTCCATGTACACCTTTCCCTCTTTATTGTTCCACCCAGAACAGTCAAAATTGTATTCTCACTACCAGGTTCTCTGCATGACTCGCGTTGACACTGAACCTGATTGGCTGCAGTCTGAACGATAGCGAACTACCAAGTTGTATTTCGAAAATTGCGAGATTCAGAGCTGGGACGTCGCGCAGGCAACGAATTTAGTGCTTGAGAGAGATTTTGTAACCAGGTGTCATTTCTTCCTGTGGGATTTCCCCTTCAAAGTCCCGTTTGCCCTTGTTTTACAATTTCCTGTTTATAGATTCAAGCCGCGTGAAAAAAGTGTAATACTAAATAGAATAAAAAGTGTACATGCGTCAAAACAATCGCTGATTCGTAAGTTGATGAAAGGCGCAAAGTGTAGCGCGTCAATGGAGGGCTCAGGCACTATAGTGTATCGGGTTCTCCACAAATAACCACTCTGTGTGTGTTACTGAGGGAAAGTTATACCGCGTGTCAGGTGGTCGGTACAGGGTTGGTTAGCTGACTCGTGGGACAGGTCGACCGAACGGCCACTGAGCGACCATTGACGCCAGGACCTCTGAAAGTGTCGTCAGGTGGCACTAACGAGGTCGCGCGAGATTTGTTAACAATTCGCTTGTCGCAAACCCTAGGTCAAGGGGGCCCTCGCCTTGGTTCGCGACTTTTGGTCTGTCAATATATGCGACACTGAACCTGACTGGTAGGTGCGATTTTCACCGGTTTGGGAGAACGTGAAATATTGTCACAGCGTCAAACTCCCCTGACATCCGGGCAGTATGTTCTTCCACGTGTCAGATAGGGCTGTACCACATGCTTGACTCGCGGTCTAACCCGCCCTTACTGAGCTGCTCGAAACCGTCAAAATATCGAAACACGGGCAGTAATGCCACAATTTCCTTTGGGGATAACACCCGCCCCGTTCGAAACCGTCAAAATATTGAAACAATCATGAGAATACACATATACATAACGAAACAATATTTCTACGTGTTTTTATAAGCTTGCTTGGTTTACCCCGCCGACCAGCTAGAATCGTGATGACTTGCCATGTCGCATGGAGAAAGGCAACGTTCCGCGCGCCAGCACACCACAGAAGCTTTCGCCGACCGCCAGCGAGGCAAGACCGTGTTCAGGCGAATATCGTCAGACACGTCACCCTCTCCATCTGTACGAAACAGTGCGAAATAATTGAAGATTCCTTCGCGAGCTGACGATGTCCGGCTTGACAACTCCACAACCAAGGCACCATTCTCTGTGAAAGAAGTCGCAGCCAATCCCGTGCAGCCTGGAATGCCCACCTCAGCGAAGAAAATGCGTCACACACCAGCAGTGCCATGCACGTCTCCCTCCCTTCCCCCCACCTCCTCACTCGTCCAGTACCGCTTTGTAACGCATCGGACCACCCCGAAACTTTTGGGGTAATTTTTCAAGATAGGCAGTGCCGCACTACCTGAAAGGGAGTTCAGTCACAATCTAGAATGACAGAAAATACTTCTACGTAGTATCCACACCCCGTGTCATCTTGGAGGGATTGGCGACGCGAGAGCTGTGCAGAGAACGGCCACCGTCCATCACGCGCAACATCTACTTTCTTGCGGTCCTAATAAATATAAAAAAACCGCGACTTCCTCCGCGTGGACACTGGTGATTCCCCTCTCTTTTTGAAATCGATTCCTACTCATTCTAGCTCACTTATACTTATTATTTAAACGTCCATCATCCGCCATGCCTCGACGGAGCCATGGTAGCGGCGACTACGGCGGCGGCTCGCGCGGGCCGACGTCCCCGGGAATGGCGCCGGCGGTGGAGAGTCTCTTCGCCGCGGACTCGTGGGACGGCGGCGGCGGCAGCGGCGCTGCGCTGCACGCGTCGAACAGCAGCGGCGGCATGAGCGACGGGGGGTCGTCCGGCGCCGCGGCGAAACGATCCGTGCACGTCCCGAAACTGCGCAAGGGGAAGGTGAGACGGCGGCGCGCGGATGATGCATGCGCCAACAAGCTCCGCCGCGGTCAGCCGCCGCGGGCCCCGCCTCCCACGCCCTTCCCCCTCCCCGCTGTTTCTCCTCAACCCGGCCACTTCTTGTTCGATGCCTCAATCTCACATCGCAGATGCTTCCTGTTTCCTGTTTGCTGGCCAACCTAATTGTGCGGTCTGCGCGCTTGCGGTGCATTCCGCCGACCTAACTTCCGCAAAACTCCCATCCCCCCATCCCCCCCCCCCCCCCCCCCCCCCCCCCCCAATCCCCCCCTGTAATCACCTCGCTCTCTGTCACACCCGCGCAGGGCCCCTCCGCGGCGCTCCCCGTGTTCGGCTCCTGGAACGCGCCGCACGCCCCGGTGCCCAACTACAACAAGGGCGCGGCGGCGGAATCCGCGGCGGCGCAGGCGGCGGCGGCGGCGATTCGCGCGGCGACCGCGGACGCGGGCGGGCAGCCGAAATTCACGGAGGTGTTTCGGCAAAAGGGCGAGGACCGCGGGAACGGGCAGTGCGCGTGGCCCGAGTACGATGTGATTCTAGCAAAGCAGACGGCGATGCACGACAGGCTGCGCGCCGAGCAGATGCTGAGTCAGCAGCAGCAGCAGATGAGTCAGCAGCACCAGCAGATGAGTCAGCAAATGAGTCAGCAGCAGCAGCTGCAGATGGTGCTGCACCAGCAGCAGCAGCGGGCTTCGATGGGCGGAGGCACGGAAGGAGGCGCCATGATGACAAGCAAGGTACGCCATGATGATAAGCAAGGTACGCCATGATAACAAGCAAGGTGCGCCATGATGACAAGCAAGGTACGCCATGATGACAAGCAAGGTGCGCCATGATGACAAGCAAGGTACGCCATGATGACAAGCAAGGTGCGCCATGATGACAAGCAAGGTACGCCATGATGACAAGCAAGGTGCGCCATGATGACAAGCAAGGTGCGCCATGATGACAAGCAAGGTACGCCATGATGACAAGCAAGGTACGCCATGATGACAAGCAAGGTACGCCATGATGACAAGCAAGGTGCGCCATGATGACAAGCAAGGTACGCCATGATGACAAGCAAGGTACGCCATGATGACAAGCAAGGTACGCCATGATGACAAGCAAGGTGCGCCATGATGACAAGCAAGGTACGCCATGATGACAAGCAAGGTACGCCATGATGACAAGCAAGGTACGCCATGATGACAAGCAAGGTACGCCATGATGACAAGCAAGGTACGCCATGATGACAAGCAAGGTACGCCATGATGACAAGCAAGGTACGCCCATGATGACAAGCAAGGTACGCCATGATGACAAGCAAGGTACACCATGATGACAAGCAAGGTGCGCCATGATGACAAGCAAGGTACGCCATGATGACAAGCAAGGTACGCCATGATGACAAGCAAGGTACGCCATGATGACAAGCAAGGTGCGCCATGATGACAAGCAAGGTACGCCATGATGACAAGCAAGGTACGCCATGATGACAAGCAAGGTACGCCATGATGACAAGCAAGGTACGCCATGATGACAAGCAAGGTACGCCATGATGACAAGCAAGGTACGCCATGATGACAAGCAAGGTACGCCATGATGACAAGCAAGGTACGCCATGATGACAAGCAAGGTACGCCATGATGACAAGCAAGGTGCGCCATGATGACAAGCAAGGTACGCCATGATGACAAGCAAGGTACGCCATGATGACAAGCAAGGTACGCCATGAGGACAAGCAAGGTGCGCCATGATGACAAGCAAGGTACGCCATGATGACAAGCAAGGTACGCCATGATGACAAGCAAGGTGCGCCATGATGACAAGCAAGGTACGCCATGATGACAAGCAAGGTACGCCATGATGACAAGCAAGGTGCGCCATGATGACAAGCAAGGTACGCCATGATGACAAGCAAGGTACGCCATGATGACAAGCAAGGTACGCCATGATGACAAGCAAGGTACGCCATGATGACAAGCAAGGTGCGCCATGATGACAAGCAAGGTACGCCATGATGACAAGCAAGGTACGCCATGATGACAAGCAAGGTACGCCATGATGACAAGCAAGGTGCGCCATGATGACAAGCAAGGTACGCCATGATGACAAGCAAGGTACGCCATGATGACAAGCAAGGTACGCCATGATGACAAGCAAGGTGCGCCATGATGACAAGCAAGGTACGCCATGATGACAAGCAAGGTACGCCATGATGACAAGCAAGGTACGCCATGATGACAAGCAAGGTACGCCATGATGACAAGCAAGGTACGCCATGATGACAAGCAAGGTACGCCATGATGACAAGCAAGGTACGCCATGATGACAAGCAAGGTACGCCATGATGACAAGCAAGGTACGCCATGATGACAAGCAAGGTGCGCCATGATGACAAGCAAGGTGCGCCATGATGACAAGCAAGGTACGCCATGATGACAAGCAAGGTACGCCATGATGACAAGCAAGGTGCGCCATGATGACAAGCAAGGTACGCCATGATGACAAGCAAGGTACGCCATGATGACAAGCAAGGTACGCCATGATGACAAGCAAGGTACGCCATGATGACAAGCAAGGTACGCCATGATGACAAGCAAGGTACGCCATGATGACAAGCAAGGTACGCCATGATGACAAGCAAGGTACGCCATGATGACAAGCAAGGTGCGCCATGATGACAAGCAAGGTGCGCCATGATGACAAGCAAGGTACGCCATGATGACAAGCAAGGTACGCCATGATGACAAGCAAGGTGCGCCATGATGACAAGCAAGGTACGCCATGATGACAAGCAAGGTACGCCATGATGACAAGCAAGGTACGCCATGATGACAAGCAAGGTACGCCATGATGACAAGCAAGGTACGCCATGATGACAAGCAAGGTACGCCATGATGACAAGCAAGGTACGCCATGATGACAAGCAAGGTACGCCATGATGACAAGCAAGGTGCGCCATGATGACAAGCAAGGTACGCCATGATGACAAGCAAGGTACGCCATGATGACAAGCAAGGTGCGCCATGATGACAAGCAAGGTACGCCATGATGACAAGCAAGGTACGCCATGATGACAAGCAAGGTACGCCATGATGACAAGCAAGGTACGCCATGATGACAAGCAAGGTACGCCATGATGACAAGCAAGGTACGCCATGATGACAAGCAAGGTACGCCATGATGACAAGCCAAAGGTACGCCATGATGACAAGCAAGGTACACCATGATGACAAGCAAGGTGCGCCATGATGACAAGCAAGGTACGCCAGGATGACAAGCAAGGTACGCCATGATGACAAGCAAGGTACGCCATGATGACAAGCAAGGTGCGCCATGATGACAAGCAAGGTACGCCATGATGACAAGCAAGGTACGCCATGATGACAAGCAAGGTACGCCATGATGACAAGCAAGGTACGCCATGTTTGATGACAAGCAAGGTACGCCATGATGACAAGCAAGGTACGCCATGATGACAAGCAAGGTACGCCATGATGACAAGCAAGGTACGCCATGATGACAAGCAAGGTGCGCCATGATGACAAGCAAGGTACGCCATGATGACAAGCAAGGTACGCCATGATGACAAGCAAGGTACGCCATGAGACAAGCAAGGTGCGCCATGATGACAAGCAAGGTACGCCATGATGACAAGCAAGGTACGCCATGATGACAAGCAAGGTGCGCCATGATGACAAGCAAGGTACGCCATGATGACAAGCAAGGTACGCCATGATGACAAGCAAGGTGCGCCATGATGACAAGCAAGGTACGCCATGATGACAAGCAAGGTACGCCATGATGACAAGCAAGGTACGCCATGATGACAAGCAAGGTACGCCATGATGACAAGCAAGGTGCGCCATGATGACAAGCAAGGTACGCCATGATGACAAGCAAGGTACGCCATGATGACAAGCAAGGTACGCCATGATGACAAGCAAGGTGCGCCATGATGACAAGCAAGGTACGCCATGATGACAAGCAAGGTACGCCATGATGACAAGCAAGGTGCGCCATGATGACAAGCAAGGTACGCCATGATGACAAGCAAGGTACGCCATGATGACAAGCAAGGTGCGCCATGATGACAAGCAAGGTACGCCGTGATGACAAGCAAGGTACGCCATGATGACAAGCAAGGTACGCCATGATGACAAGCAAGGTGCGCCATGATGACAAGCAAGGTACGCCATGATGACAAGCAAGGTACGCCATGATGACAAGCAAGGTACGCCATGATGACAAGCAAGGTACGCCATGATGACAAGCAAGGTACGCCATGATGACAAGCAAGGTACGCCATGATGACAAGCAAGGTACGCCATGATGACAAGCAAGGTACGCCATGATGACAAGCAAGGTACGCCATGATGACAAGCAAGGTACGCCATGATGACAAGCAAGGTACGCCATGATGACAAGCAAGGTACGCCATGATGACAAGCAAGGTACGCCATGATGACAAGCAAGGTACGCCATGATGACAAGCAAGGTACGCCATGATGACAAGCAAGGTACGCCATGATGACAAGCAAGGTACGCCATGATGACAAGCAAGGTACGCCATGATGACAAGCAAGGTACGCCATGATGACAAGCAAGGTACGCCATGATGACAAGCAAGGTACGCCATGATGACAAGCAAGGTACGCCATGATGACAAGCAAGGTACGCCATGATGACAAGCAAGGTACGCCATGATGACAAGCAAGGTGCGCCATGATGACAAGCAAGGTACGCCATGATGACAAGCAAGGTACGCCATGATGACAAGCAAGGTGCGCCATGATGACAAGCAAGGTACGCCATGATGACAAGCAAGGTACGCCATGATGACAAGCAAGGTACGCCATGATGACAAGCAAGGTACGCCATGATGACAAGCAAGGTACGCCATGATGACAAGCAAGGTACGCCATGATGACAAGCAAGGTACGCCATGATGACAAGCAAGGTGCGCCATGATGACAAGCAAGGTACGCCATGATGACAAGCAAGGTACGCCATGATGACAAGCAAGGTACGCCATGATGACAAGCAAGGTGCGCCATGATGACAAGCAAGGTACGCCATGATGACAAGCAAGGTACGCCATGATGACAAGCAAGGTACGCCATGATGACAAGCAAGGTACGCCATGATGACAAGCAAGGTACGCCATGATGACAAGCAAGGTACGCCATGATGACAAGCAAGGTACGCCATGATGACAAGCAAGGTACGCCATGATGACAAGCAAGGTGCGCCATGATGACAAGCAAGGTGCGCCATGATGACAAGCAAGGTACGCCATGATGACAAGCAAGGTACGCCATGATGACAAGCAAGGTGCGCCATGATGACAAGCAAGGTACGCCATGATGACAAGCAAGGTACGCCATGATGACAAGCAAGGTACGCCATGATGACAAGCAAGGTACGCCATGATGACAAGCAAGGTACGCCATGATGACAAGCAAGGTACGCCATGATGACAAGCAAGGTACGCCATGATGACAAGCAAGGTACGCCATGATGACAAGCAAGGTGCGCCATGATGACAAGCAAGGTGCGCCATGATGACAAGCAAGGTACGCCATGATGACAAGCAAGGTACGCCATGATGACAAGCAAGGTGCGCCATGATGACAAGCAAGGTACGCCATGATGACAAGCAAGGTACGCCATGATGACAAGCAAGGTACGCCATGATGACAAGCAAGGTACGCCATGATGACAAGCAAGGTACGCCATGATGACAAGCAAGGTACGCCATGATGACAAGCAAGGTACGCCATGATGACAAGCAAGGTACGCCATGATGACAAGCAAGGTACGCCATGATGACAAGCAAGGTGCGCCATGATGACAAGCAAGGTACGCCATGATGACAAGCAAGGTACGCCATGATGACAAGCAAGGTGCGCCATGATGACAAGCAAGGTACGCCATGATGACAAGCAAGGTACGCCATGATGACAAGCAAGGTACGCCATGATGACAAGCAAGGTACGCCATGATGACAAGCAAGGTACGCCATGATGACAAGCAAGGTACGCCATGATGACAAGCAAGGTACGCCATGATGACAAGCAAGGTACGCCATGATGACAAGCAAGGTACGCCATGATGACAAGCAAGGTACGCCATGATGACAAGCAAGGTGCGCCATGATGACAAGCAAGGTACGCCATGATGACAAGCAAGGTACGCCATGATGACAAGCAAGGTACGCCATGAGGACAAGCAAGGTGCGCCATGATGACAAGCAAGGTACGCCATGATGACAAGCAAGGTACGCCATGATGACAAGCAAGGTGCGCCATGATGACAAGCAAGGTACGCCATGATGACATCAAGGTACGCCATGATGACAAGCAAGGTACGCCATGATGACAAGCAAGGTACGCCATGATGACAAGCAAGGTACGCCATGATGACAAGCAAGGTACGCCATGATGACAAGCAAGGTGCGCCATGATGACAAGCAAGGTACGCCATGATGACAAGCAAGGTACGCCATGATGACAAGCAAGGTACGCCATGATGACAAGCAAGGTACGCCATGATGACAAGCAAGGTGCGCCATGATGACAAGCAAGGTACGCCATGATGACAAGCAAGGTACGCCATGATGACAAGCAAGGTACGCCATGATGACAAGCAAGGTGCGCCATGATGACAAGCAAGGTACGCCATGATGACAAGCAAGGTACGCCATGATGACAAGCAAGGTGCGCCATGATGACAAGCAAGGTAGCGCCATGATGACAAGCAAGGTACGCCATGATGACAAGCAAGGTGCGCCATGATGACAAGCCAAGGACGCCATGTGATGACAAGCAAGGTACGCCATGATGACAAGCAAGGTACGCCATGATGACAAGCAAGGTGCGCCATGATGACAAGCAAGGTACGCCATGATGACAAGCAAGGTACGCCATGATGACAAGCAAGGTACGCCATGATGACAAGCAAGGTACGCCATGATGACAAGCAAGGTACGCCGCCATGATGAACAAGCAAGGTACGCCATGATGACAAGCAAGGTACGCCATGATGACAAGCAAGGTGCGCCATGATGACAAGCAAGGTACGCCATGATGACAAGCAAGGTACCCATTTGATGACAAGCAAGGTACGCCATGATGACAATAGCCAAGACAAAAGGTACGCCATGATGACAAGCAAGGTACGCCATGATGACAAGCAAGGTACGCCATGATGACAAGCAAGGTACGCCATGATGACAAGCAAGGTACGCCATGATGACAAGCAAGGTGCGCCATGATGACAAGCAAGGTACGCCATGATGACAAGAGCAGAGGTACGCCCATGATGACAAGCAAGGGTGACGCCCATGATGACAAGCAAGTACGCCATGATGACAAGCAAGGTGCGCCATGATGACAAGCAAGGTACGCCATGATGACAAGCAAGGTAGCGCCATGGATGACATCAAGGTACGCCATGATGACAAGCAAGGATACGCCATGATGACAAGCAAGGTACGCCATGATGACAAGCAAGGTACGCCATGATGGACAAGGCAAGGTACGCCATGATGAACAAGCAAGGTGCGCCATGATGACAAGCAAGGTACGCCATGATGACAAGCAATGTACGCCATGATGACAAGCAAGGTACGCCATGATGACAAGCAAGGTGCGCCATGATGACAAGCAAGGTACGCCCATGATGACAAGCAAGGTACGCCATGATGACAAGCAAGGTACGCCATGATGACAAGCAAGGTACGCCATGATGACAAGCAAGGTACGCCATGATGACAAGCAAGGTACGCCATGATGACAAGCAAGGTACGCCATGATGACAAGCAAGGTACGCCATGATGACAAGCAAGTACCCATGAGACAAGCAAGGTACGCCATGATGACAAGCAAGGTGCGCCATGATGACAAGCAAGGTACGCCATGATGACAACAGGTCGCATGATGACAAGCAAGGTACGCCATGATGACAAGCAAGGTACCATGATGACAAGCAGTCGCCATGATGACACAAGGTCGCCATGATGACAAGCGTACGCATATACAAGCAAGGTACGCCATGATGACAAGCAAGGTACGCATGATAAAGCAAGGTGCCATGATGACAAGCAAGGTACGCCATGATGACAAGCAAGGTGCGCCATGATGACAAGCAAGGTACGCCATGATGACAAGCAAGGTACGCCATGATGACAAGCAAGGTACGCCATGATGACAAGCAAGGTGCGCCATGATGACAAGCAAGGTACGCCATGATGACACAAGCAAGGTACGCCATGATGACAAGCAAGGTACGCCATGATGACAGTCCAAGGTACGCCATGATGACAAGCAAGGTACGCCATGATGACAAGCAAGGTACGCCATGATGAAAGAAGGTACGCCATGATGACAGCAAGGTACGCCATGATGACAAGCAAGGTACGCCATGATGACAAGCAAGGTACGCCATGATGACAAGCAAGGTACGCCATGGATGAAAGCAAGGTCGCATGATGACAAGCAAGGTACGCCATGATGACAAGCAAGGTGCGCCATGATGACAAGCAAGGTACGCCATGATGACAAGCAAGGTACGCCATGATGACAACAAGGTGCGCATGATGACAAGCAAGGTACCATGATGACAAGCAAGGTACGCCATGATGACAAGCAAGGTACGCCATGATGACAAGCAAGGTACGCCATGATGACAAGCAAGGTGCGCCATGATGACAAGCAAGGTACGCCATGATGACAAGCAAGGTGCGCCATGATGACAAGCAAGGTACGCCATGATGACAAGCAAGGTAACGCCATGATGACAAGCAAGGTACGCCATGATGACAAGCAAGGTACGCCATGATGACAAGCAAGGTACGCCATGATGACAAGCAAGGTCGCCATGATGACAAGCAAGGTACGCCATGATGACAAGCAAGGTACGCCATGATGACAAGCAAGGTACGCCATGATGACAAGCAAGGTGCGCATGATGACAAGCAAGGTACGCCATGATGACAAGCAAGGTACGCCATGATGACAAGCAAGGTACGCCATGATGACAAGCAAGGTACGCCATGATGACAAGCAAGGTACGCCATGATGACAAGCAAGGTACGCCATGATGACAAGCAAGGTACGCCATGATGACAAGCAAGGTACGCCATGATGACAAGCAAGGTGCGCCATGATGACAAGCAAGGTACGCCATGATGACAAGCAAGGTAGCGCCATGATGACAAGCAAGGTACGCCATGATGACAAGCAAGGTGCGCCATGATGACAGCAAGGTACGCGCCATGATGCAAGCAAGGTACGCCATGATGACAAGCAAGGTACGCCATGATGACAACAAGGTAGCCATGATGACAAGCAAGGTGACGCCCATGATGACAAGCAAGGTACGCCATGATGACAAGCAAGGTACGCATATGACAAGCAAGGTGCGCCATGATGACAAGCAAGGTGCGCCATGATGACAAGGGGGCGGAAGGGTACGCCATGATGACAAGCAAGTACGCCATGATGACAAGCAAGGTAGCGCCATGATGACAAGCAAGGTACGCCATGATGACAAGCAAGGTACGCCATGATGACAAGCAAGGTGCGCCATGATGACAAGCAAGGTACGCCCATGATGACAAGCAAGGTGCGCCATGAGGACAAGCAAGTACGCCATGATGACAAGCAAGGTACGCCATGATGACAAGCAAGGTGCGCCATGATGACAAGCAAGGTACGCCATGATGACAAGCAAGGTACGCCATGATGACAAGCAAGGGTTGACGCTCATGATGACAAAGCAAGGTGCGCCATGATGACAAGCAAGGTACGCCATGATGACAAGCAAGGTACGCCATGATGACACGCATGATCAAGCAAGGTACGCCATGATGACAAGCAAGGTACCCATGATGACAAGCAAGGTACGCCATGATGAAAGCAAGGTACGCCATGATGACAAGCAAGGTGCCAATACAAAAGGACCATGATGACAAGCAAGTACGCCATGATGACAAGCAAGGTACGCCATGATGACAAGCAAGGTGCGCCATGATGACAAGCAAGGTACGCCATGATGACAAGCAAGGTAGCGCCATGATTGACAAGCAAGGTACGCCATGATGACAAGCAAGGGTGACGCATGATGACAAGCAAGGTACGCCATATGACAAGCAAGGTACGCCATGATGAAAGCAAGGTCGCCATGATGACAAGCAAGGTACGCCATGATGACAAGCAAGGTACGCCAATGATGACAAGCAAGGTACGCCATGATGACAAGCAAGGTACGCCAATGATGACAAGCAAGGTACGCCATGATGACAAGCAAGGTACGCCATGATGACAAGCAAGGTACGCCATGATGACAAGCAAGGTACGCCATGATGACAAGCAAGGTACGCCATGATGACAAGCAAGGTACGCCATGATGACAAGCAAGGTACGCCATGATGACAAGCAAGGGGTAACGCCCATGATGACAAGCAAGGTACGCCATGATGACAAGCAAGGTACGCCATGATGACAAGCAAGGTACGCCATGATGACAAGCAAGGTACGCCATGATGACAAGCAAGGTACGCCATGATGACAAGCAAGGTACGCCATGATGACAAGCAAGGTACGCCATGATGACAAGCAAGGTGCGCCATGATGACAAGCAAGGTACGCCATGATGACAAGCAAGGTACGCCATGATGACAAGCAAGGTACGCCATGATGACAAGCAAGGTACGCCATGATGACAAGCAAGGTACGCCATGATGACAAGCAAGGTACGCCATGATGACAAGCAAGGTACGCCATGATGACAAGCAAGGTGCGCCATGATGACAAGCAAGGTACGCCATGATGACAAGCAAGGTACGCCATGATGACAAGCAAGGTACGCCATGATGACAAGCAAGGTACGCCATGATGACAAGCAAGGTACGCCATGATGACAAGCAAGGTGCGCCATGATGACAGGCAAGGTGCGGAGTCTATTTCTGAGGCGCCACAACCACCTTCTTGAGGTATGGAACCGAACACGGGGCCGAACAACCTCCAAAGGCCGAAGCAACCAACCAAGCTACGGATGGCAACACACTTCCTTAATTCACTAGTCCCGGCATGATAACCCCTGATACGGTTGGCAACATGGCTTCTACAAGAGCATGGCATATGGATACGCGTACCTCTCTGCGCCTTCCCTTCCTTGGCTACCGCTCTTCACCCCCGAGAGTGCAATCAAAATGGATACGCTACCAGTGGTAATGAGAACCGAGTGATACGAGCCACAAGCACAAGCACAAGCACTTAAGATGCAGCAATGTGAAGCCAGAACCAATCATGGCTCGGGATAAACGCACACGCACGCGCAAATGGGCTCTCACCGCAGCCCTTCACTCTCTCCTCCTGTGCGTCATAGGATCCCCCCGCCCCCCAACCATCACATTCACCCACCGTTGCCCGTTGCCTGTTGCCCGTTGCCCGTTGCCCATTGCGCGTTGCGCGTCGCCCGTCGCCCGTTGCCCACGCTCCGCTCCTCCATAACTTCCCTCCTCCCTTCCCCCCCCAACCCCACCCCCCTCCGCGCACCGTCCCCCCCGTGTCTGCCATCCAGGGCTCCTTTGCGTCTGCGGATGGCTCAGAGGCCTCTTTCCCGCAGCCCTTCCCCAGCGTCTCCTCCTCCCCCAGTTCCCACGCCTTCCCTGCCTCCTCCTCGCTGCCCCTCCCCTCCTCTGCCGCCCCCGCCCCCCCTCCCTTCTTCCCCTCCTCCTCCTCCCTCCCCCACCCAAATACCTCCGCCCAGTCCGCCCAGTCCGCCCAGTCCGCCCAGCCCGCCCCTTCCCCTCCGCCTCCACCAGCACCGTCCCTGGTTCCCCCTATCGTCCTCCCTCCTCCTTCCACCACCACCTCTACCCCTTCCGACCCCTCTCCACCCCCTCCGTTCCTCGCTCCTCCTGCCCACCCCGTAGCCGGCCCTGCCCCCCCGTTCGTCAACTCATCTGGACCTGCCCCTTCGGACCCACTGCAGCACCGTGCACCCCTGTCTGCCGCTGCCGCTGCCACTGTCCCTGTCCCTGCCCCTGCCCCTGCCCCCGCCCCCGCCCCCGCCCCTGCACATGAGTATATCTATGAGGCGCCTCAGCAGCCGCCTACCCCTACCCGTGAGTATGGGTATGATTACACGCCTGCACCTGCGCCTGCGCCTGCCTCTGCGCGTGAGTATGGGTATGAGTACGCACCTCCGCCTGCCCCTGTCCCCGTGCGCGCCCCTGCGCCTGCGCCTGCCCCCGTGCCTTTCCTCACTCCTGTCACTGAGCGCGGGCCCTGTTGGGATGGGGAGGGGGCTGCCTTCGTGCCTGGACCAGCTGCTCCTGCTGCCTCCATTGCTGCACCTGCTCCTTCGCCAGCGGCACCAGCCGCACCAGCAGCCGCAGCGGTAGCAGCAGCAGCAGCAGCGCCGTCCCTGGAGGAGATGCAGCAGCTGCAGCAGCGGCTGATGCAGGGCGAGATGCTGAGCGCGGGGGAGCGGCAGCGCCTGGCGGCCGGGCTCGAGCAGGTGCTCGCCATGGCCATGGGGGGCGGCGGTGGCGGCAGCATCAGCAGCAGCAGCAGAAGCAACAGTGCTGGACAGAACCTGACTGCAGCACCGGCACCGGCACCAGCAGCACCGGCAGTAGCAGCAGCAGCAGCAGCAGCAGCAGCAGCAGCAGCAGGGGCAGGGGCAGGGGCAGGGGGACAGGTAGGAGAGGGAGGGCAGGGAAGGGGAGAGGTCCCGTGGGGAATTGGGAAAGAGGAGTTCGGGGAGCAGGGACACGGGATGGGGAGTGTGGGGGCTGCTAGGGGAGGGCATGCTTGGGGAGGGGAAACGGAGGGGTATGTGAGTGGCGTGGAGGGGTATAGTGGGGGAGTGGAGGGATACGGTGGTGGAATGCCAGGGTATGGGGGCAGCGGAATGGCAGCAGTGGGAATGAGTGCTGAGATGAGCATGGGCCTTGCAGTGGTGATGGAGGGGGACGATGAGGGACTAGATAGTGAGGTGGTGGAGAGTGTTGTAGAGAGTGAGGTGGTGGAGAGTGTTGTAGAGAGTGAGGTGGTGGAGAGTGTTGTAGAGAGTGAGGTAATGGGGCAGAGTGAGGCGGGTGAGGGGGAGGGGGAGGGGCAGGGGCAGGGGGGAAGGGAAGTGGGGGAGGAGTGGAGCAGGAAGGGGGAGAGACAGGAGGTGATGGGAGGGGGAGGTGAAGGGGTGGGAGGGGGCAGAGTTGGGAGTGAGGAGGGAAGGAATGGTGTAGCTGGTGGTGTGGCTGGTGCTATGGCTGGTGCTATGGCTGGTGTTGCTGTAGCAGGTGGTTTCACTACTGGTGTGAGTGATGGGGTGAACGCCAGCAGTAGTGCGGTGCAAAGCGGTTCTGCGGTTGACATTGGCTTCACTGATAAAGGCGCCCATGTAGGTGGTGGTGGTGCTGCTGGTGCTGCTTCTTCTGCTGCTGCTGCTTCTGCTGCTGCTGCTTCTGCTGCTGCTGCTGGTGCTGCTGCTGGGAGCGCATATGAGTGGCAGCAGCAGCACGTGGGGCAGGAGCAGGAAGCGGCAGGGAGCAAGCCGGTGGCTGAGAGGGAGAGCGAGAGGAGGTGGTGGGAGGAGGAGTCTGGACCGGGGTCTGCTGTCGGAGGGGGGGAGGAGAGGGAGGGCATCGAGGGAGTGGGTGGGGGTGGAGGGGCAGAGTGGGGTCGTGTGCAGGAGCGAGCGGCAGTTGAGAGAGAGATGTTTGCTGCTGCTGTTGCTGCCAAGGCTGCTGCTGCCTCGGATATGTCAGCAGCAGGATTTGTGGGAGCAGGAGGTGCAGCAACACCGGAAGCAGCAGCAGCAGCAGCAGCTAGTACTGGCCCTTCACTGGGCCCCTTTGGGGTTGAGGAAGGCGTGGGAACCTGGCCGCATGAGACAGCGCTGGCAGCAGCAGCAGCACCGGCAGAACTGGCAGCAGCAGCAGCTGCCACTGCTTTGGGGATGGCAGGGGTGGGGCAGGCAGAGGGGGGCGTGGGGCCTGAGAAGGTGGGAGGGGTTGAGCGCAAGGGAGAAGTCAATGGAGCAGGCATTGGTGCCGGCACTGGTGAAGATCACACCAGCATATCCCCCCTCACCTCTGTTCCAGCTTCTGTAACATGCGCTACTGCTTCTGCTCTTGCCGCTGCTGCTCCTGCTCCTGCTCTTGCTGCTGATGCTGCTGCCATTCCTGCTCCCTCAACCACTTCTGATGCGGCTTACTCTGCAGCACCTGCTGCTACTGCCTCTGGACTCCCTGCATCCACTGGTCCCGTCTCGTCTGGCTATGCTGCAGCAGCCGCGCTTGCTGCTGCCCCCGCTCTTGCTGCTGCTGCTGCCATTCCTCCTCCCTCAACCGTTCCTGATGCAGCGTACTCAGCAGCACCTGCTAATGCTGCCTCTGGACTCCCTGCATCCACTGGTCCTGTCTCGTCTGGCTATGCTGCAGCAGCCACGCTTGCTGCTGCCCCCGCTCTTGCTGCTGCTGCTGCCATTCCTCCTCCCTCAACCGTTCCTGATGCAGCGTACTCAGCAACACCTGCTAATGCTGCCTCTGGACTCCCTGCATCCACTGGTCCCGTCTCGTCTGGCTATGTTGCAGCAGCCGCGCTTGCCGCTGCCCCTCCCTTCTTCTCCCCTCCTCGCCCCCCCTCCTCTGTTGCAACTTATAATTACGGATCGAGTAACCAGTCAGGTGGTGCAGGTGGGCTCTACACGTTCAGCGGGCTCACTGGTAGTGATTACACGGGAAGTGACTATAACGACAGTGGCTGCTTCGTAGAAGGGGGGAGCAGCGCTGCTAACACTGCAGGGTTCCCTGCTGCTAACCCTGCTGGGGTTACCGCTGCTAGTGCTTCTGGGTTTGCTGCAGCAGCAGGAGCGACAGCAGCAGCAGGGGGAGGAGGCATGGGATACACGAGTGCAGTGCCAACAGCAGCAGCAGGAGGAGAACTGGGTTATATGAGTGCAGCGCCAGCAGCAGCAGCAGCAGCAGCAGGAGCAGCAACGGGAGGAGGACTGGTTTACATAAATGAAGTGCCAACAGCAGCAGCAGCAGCAGCAGCAGCAGCAACAACAGGTGTGGGGTATACGAATGAAGTGCCAGAAGCAGCAGCAGCAGCAGCAGCAGCAGGCGGAGTGGGGTTCATGAGCGATGTGTGTGGCGCTCCCTCAGGCGAGGGAGGAGGCGGCGGGTACACTGAGGTGTTCCAAGCCAAGCTGGCTGCCAGGCAGCAACATGCTGCTGTGGGAGTTGACTATAGCACCGCTGCTGCAGCAGGGGGAGGGGGAGCAGGGGGAGCAGGGGGAGGAGGAGCAGGGGGAGGAGGAGCAGGGGGAGGAGGAGCAGGGGGAGGAGGAGGAGCAGCAGGAGCGTTAGCGGAGGAGGAGGAGGAAGCGTGGGTGGGCAGAGAGGAGGATATGACAGGCGAACTAGGCGGGTCAATGGGGGGGATGGTTATGGCGCCGCCTTTCGTTGGCATGGACTCGCCCACCTTTGTCAGGCGTGCCGGTAGCATGTCCGACAGTGCATCTGCTGAGATGGCAGCAGCAGCTGCAGGAGTAGGAGGAGGAGCCTTGGTAGTCGTGCCAGTCCATGCACCAGGCACGGGTTCAGGATCATCATCCGGGTCTGGGGTCGTTGGGGCAGGGGCAGGGTCAGGCAGAGGTTCGGTAGTAGGCTCAGGAGTAGGTTTGGGAGTAGGGTCGGGCGCAGGTTCAGACGTGGGTTCAAGTGGGCAGATGCAAGGCAGTGATTCTGGGAGGATGGGGCAGGGAATGGGACAGTCGGGGCAGCAGGGATGGCAGCAGGGGGGGCAGCAGCAGCGTGGGCAGCAGGGGGGGATGTATGTTGGTCCAGGGCTCACAGGGCAGCCTTATGCCACGCAGGTTTTTCCAGGGCAAGGGTATGCAGGGTCCGGGCAGGGGCAGGGGCAGGGGCAGGGGCAGGGGCAGGGGCAGGGGCAGGGGCAGGGGCAGGGGCAGGGGCAGGGACAGGGGCAGGTGCAGGGGCAGGCGCCACAGGGGCAGAGTCAGGGGCTTCCTGGCCAGGGTCAGGGTTATCCAGGGCAGGTTTACCCAGCGCAGGGGCAGGGTCAGGATCAGTGGCAGGGTCAGGGGCAGGGGCAGGGCCAGTGGCAGGGTCAGGGGCAGGGGCAGGGGCAAGGTTACCCACCGCAGGTGTACCCGGGGCAGGTGTATCCAGGGCAGGCGCCGTATGCAGGGCAGGTGCATGCGGCAGGTGGCGGGTTTGCTGCTGCAGGAGCAGCAATTGCAGGGCAGCCAGGAGCACCACCACCACCCTATGCGGTACGTGCTATTGCACCGCGTGTGTTGTTGCTAGTCATTCTCCTCCCTCCTTCCCCCATTTCCTTGCCCCCCTACCCCGTGCCCTGTCCCCTCCCCTCTGACACACACACACACACACACACACACACACACACACACACAAGGCCACACTGCCACACACTCCACTTTCTGTTTCTATTGTTGGACCTGCACCTCTGTTGCTCGAGCCTCCTTTTGAAGCAAAAGCGTCCTCTGTTCCCTATTCCATGCACTAGGTGCAGAAGCCACCACGCAAGAAGGGAGGGTTCTGCAGTTGTTTTGGCGTTTGAGTCCCCCTTGAGGCCTTTATCCCAGCAATCGTATAAGGTTATGGTACTATATTGTGCATTTGTGCTGTAATAGCGTGCCCAAGCCCTGCAGCTGTGCAAGACACTCACTTCTTTTCTGCTCATTATGACCTTGCCTAGTTACTGTCAAACACATGTGCATGTTACTATAGGCTAGATAGGTGCGTACTCTTCAGAGAGTACAACCCTTTAGCACAAAACCACAGTGTATCTCTCATTCTACTCAATTCTTAACTCAGAAATGGTATCACGCTAGGTTAGGTCCTCCCCGCCCACCCGCGCTTCCGCCCTAGACCTAGCCCTCGTCCTAGCCGCCCGTTGCTAGCCGCCCGTCGCTAGCCCCCCGTTCCTAGCCGCCCCTCGCTAGCCGCCCGTTGGTAGCCATCTGTCGCTAGCCGCCCGTTCCTAGCCGCCCGCCGGCACGTGCCGCCCGTAGCTGCCAATCGCCTGTAGCCGCTGGCCGCCTGTTGCCGCCAGCTGCCCGTAGCCCCGAGCCCGTCGTGTTAGAATACTAGAATAACTAGAAACAAGGGTGAACAAGGGAAATATAGGGTTGCAGTTGTACTCTCTAAAAACATACACCTATTCTAGCCTATAACTTCTACATACTAACACATGTATAAGTTGACACACCCCCTAGGCTAGATAAGGGGTAGTGCGCGTTAGAAACACGCAGCTCAGGGTGGTACTACTAGCCCAACCTCTGAGGCAAGGGTCCGAAGACAAGTAAGCAAGAGTACAAACAATGCAAAAGCAAACTAGGGCGTCATTACTAGTCCGGCCATTGGAAGAGAAGCCACAAGGCCAGTCTGGAAGGTATACATATACAGGAGTACACAATCAAGGTCTTAGCAAGTGAGAGTCTACAGGAACTAGACCAAGCTGCAAACAACGTCGCTGATGATCTCTAGGCGCAAGCACGTTAGTAAAGATATCAGCTGTGTTGGCACCGGAGGCCAAGTGTACTACGCGGGCCTGGCGACGTTGCTGTAGCTCGCGCAGGAGGAAGTACCGCAACTGGATGTGCTTCGCTCTGCCCTCAAGTCGAGGCTCCTGACACAGGAGGATCATGGTCCTGTTGGTCAGCATACAGAATCAGGGCAGAGCTAGGCCGCTCACCTAAGTCCGCGAGCAAGAAGGTCAGCCAGCAGTAGCCCTGGGAGGACCTGAGGGTCTCAGCGTCGTCTGCCCAAAAAGCGTCAGTGTGCCCTGTAAGGACCACTGACCTGCGTCCTCCAAGCACTAACCCTTTGCCCGATGTACTTGCTAGATAACGCAAAACCCTCTTAGCGGCCGACCAGTGTTGTGGTCGGTGTCTGCCTGTGGCCACAAAGCGAGCTAGGATGCTGAGAGGGTATGCGAGATCTGGACGAGTGCAAGTCATCAGGTACATGAGGCAACCCACCAGCTCTGCGTACGGACCACTAGGCTCTACTGACTCCTCAAGAACTGGAGCAGAGAGCTGGTGATCTACTGGCAGAGGTGTGGGCTGTGCGGAGGACAACTGAAGACCGAACCTTTGAAGAACCTGGCGCACCAAGTGTGACTGTGTGAGAGTGATGGTGCGCGCTGCTCTGTCCCTGGAGATCTGCAAGCCAAGGTAGCAGCGCAGCTCTCCTAGGTCAGTGCCGGTGTGTCTCCTCAGCAGCTCGGCCTTTACAGAGGCCAGTGCGTCTCTGTCTGCAATAGCAAAGACCAGGTCGTCTACGTAGACAAGGATGTAAAACAGAGTCTGGCTAGCACGAACGAAGAGCGAATGGTCTGCAGAGGACGAAAAGAACAGCATGTCAGCTAGCGTAGTACACAGCGTGTCGTGCCACTCAAGCCGCGCCTGTCGTAGGCCGTAGACCGGGCGTCCGAGGAGCCACTGGGTCCCAGGAGGGAAGGTACTAGTGAAGCGCTGCGGTCGGTGCAGGTAGACCTGCTCGTATAGGCTGCCCTGAAGAAAAGCAGTGGAGAAGTCTAGGGAGTGAAGCTCGTAGTCATGCTGTGTTGCTACGTGTAGGAGCGCCCGAAGAGTAGTCATCTTCGTGGTCAGGGCGAAGGTCTCAAAGAAGTCCACCCCCTCTCGCTGACTAAAGCCTCTAGCCACGTAGCGTGCCTTGAACACAGGCGGCTCTCCAGAGGGGCGCTTCACCTTCAAGAGCCACTGGCCATCGACTACGCTCACCCCAGCTGGAGGAACTACGCCGACGTAGGTGCCGGTGGATCTCCAACATGCCATCTCGTGCTCCATGGCAGTTATCCACTGAGAGGCCCAGGGTCCCGAGGTCGCCTTAGCGTAAGTGTGAGGGGTCGGGATGTCAAAGGCGTCTGGGTCACCCTTCGGAACTAGCAGCATGGAGCAGGGATGAGGAGCAGCCCCGAACAGGAAAGCAAGCTCGTACTGCCTGTCCTCTAGGACGTCATTGCCAAGGGCAGGAGCACCCTAGACGGATGGAGGACGGATAGGGTCAGAGACTCGAGCGGTGGCATAGTCAAGGCTGTGGGTAGAGGCAAAGTCAATGACAGCAGCGACAAGAGCGTCAAGGTGTGAGAGAGGAACAGCTGGGTCGGTAACAAGGGAGGCAAGGACGCAAGGAACAAGAGGACGAGTAGCACGAAGGTAGCCAGACAGAGGAGGAGGCGCTATAGCGAGCGATGACGGAGGAGGCGAAGGCAGGAGGGGAGGATGAGACGCATGGGAACAAAGCAACATAAGGTGAGAACGCTGAACAGTGGAGACAGGATGAGCACGAGAAGGACGGCAAGACGAGATGTGACACGGAGGCGTCGGGTCAGGGGACAGAGGACGAGTAACAGGAGGGGAACGAGGTGGAAAACAAGCCGGGGATGAGTCCGGCAGAGAAAACACAGGACGGTGGATAGGAAGGGGAGGAGGCGGTGGGGGAGGTGCAGGCGAGCGGTCATGGGAGGAAAGGCCGAGCAGGCAAAGGGCGGACACCGGCGGCGACTGCTGCTGCTGCTGCTGGACGCCAACACCTCGGCCGCCAGCTGCACCGCGGCTACCTCCGGAACACTCCACTCCAGCACCCCCAGAGCGAGAACTCTCTCCAGCACTGGTGCCACCCCCGAGCTTGCCGGGACAAGCCACGACAGGAACCCTAGGACGAGCACCCTCCTCAACGCTAGTACCGCAAGAGGCCACGAACGGCTGCTGCTACTGCGACGGCGGCGGCGACGTCGGCTGCGGCGGCGGTGGCGGCGACTGCGACGGTGGAGGAGGAGACACTGGGGGAGAGACGGGCGCCAAGAACTATGCCATAGGGCCAGCGGAGTCAGCCAACTCCTCGACCGGGACAACCGACGGGAGGGGAGTGTCGCGAGACACACCAGACGGAGCAGGACGGGGAGGGAGGTGAGCAGGGGCTACCGGGGGAGTGGGAACTAGAAACAAGGGAGGGGAAACCGGGAGACCTCGGTGGGGAAAGCGGTGGTAAAAGGAGACAGACTCGTCGAAAGTGGCGTCACGGGAGTGAAAGAAACGGTGAGATGGCGGGTGGTAAAAGTGCCAGTCAGACGAGTCAAGGGGGAAAGCGAGGAAGACACAGGGGACACTGCGGGCAGTGAGCTTGTCCATGCCAAAGGCACGAACGTGAGCGAGGCAGCCCCAGATGTGGAACGCGGACGCATTTCAAGGGAACCCGGTCAAAAGAAGGGTCGGCAAAACCTGCGGCCACTGGGAATGCGACCAGAGGTTAAGCTGGTAAGCGGTGTAGCGAACAGTGAACGACCACAGAAAATGGGGTGCACCGGCATGAATCACGGAGGTACGAGCCACCTCCATGACCAAACCGATGCGTCGCTCAGCGACCCCATTCTCCTGCGGGGAGTCAGGTAGGGTGTACGACTGGGTGATGCCCTCCGCACGACAGAACTGTCCAAGCCGACTAGAGGCGAGCTCGCCGCCACGGTCGGAGTGGAGACACAACACAGGGAGACCGTAGTGCAGGCGCGCAGCTATGACACACGGGATAAGAACGTCAGGCACGTCGGCCTTCCGCTCCAAGGGAAAAACTGTGGTGTAGCGCGTGCAGTTGTCAACGAGCACTAGAAAGTAGCTCTCGCGACGCGGTCCAAGGACGGGGGCTAGGCCCCAGACGTCCAGGTGCAGGGTCAAGAGGGGCGCGGTGGCAGGACGAAGCGAGGAGGAGTGAGGAGCACGGCGCAGCCGGGCCTTGACGCAGGGCGTGCACGGCAGTGCAGGCGAGGGAGGGAGGGTAGGAAGCGACGCAAGGAAACCTAGGACAAGGCCATGCTAGGACATGTGACACAGACGCGGGAGCGTAGGGTGACCTAGGCGGTGGTGCCACAGAAGCGACGGCGACCCTCATGAGCATGCAGCAGCGACATGGGTAGACGCAGGAGCCGGGGAGGATGCGCCCACAAGGGGGGGGAGCAGTGTCCAGCGTAAAGAGGCCAGACACCGGGTCCCGGGGGAACGTCGCAAGGGTGGAACCTGAGGTGGCCTCAGTACAAACGGTGTACCGCTTGTGACCCGGGAACGTAGTGGTGATGCCGAGGTCTTAAAGATTGCTGACATCGACTAAGTTTCGGGAGAACGAGTGGATGTGCAGGCCTGTAAGGGAACCCAAGGAGACCGCTGGACAAGGAAGGGTAGTGTACCTGCGGGCAACTAGAGGACCGAAGGAGGGGTCAGCAAGTGCGACAGCGGCATGCGCGGCAAGCGGCATAAACGCAGTGTGGTCGCGGAAGAAGCAGGCAAACGCACCGGGGTCAAGTGTGAAGGAAAGCAAAGCAGAAGTGGCAGATGAAGGAGGAGCGAGTGTGGAGCCTAGACTAGACAAAGCAAACGGTCCTACGTTTGATGCAGCAGGCCGAAGCGGTGACGAAAGAGGTCGTCGAGGCGGCGGAAGCAGCGGGCGGTCGGGTGCGGACGACCGCACACAGTGCCATGAAGGGGCCGGGTCTGGAGTTGGTACTGGCAGCCCACAACACCGAAGCCGCCAGTAGACGCCGAGTTGCGAGGACCGCCACCGCGGCCACCCCCTCTAGAGGCTCCCGGCCGCGCTGGTGGGAGGCGGGCCCACGGCTGTTGCTGCTATTGCTGCTGCGGCTTTGGCTGCGGCTGCAACTGGTACCGCTCCTGGACGCCTGCCCCAATCCCCTCGTCAGAACCACTGTTGCCGCCACCACCACCAAGCCCTCCCTTGGGGCCGCGACGGCCCCAACGCTGTCGCTGCTGCTGCGGAAAGGCCGCCGTTACGGTCTTAGTGGCAGGAGCAGCAGTAGCGACCGCAGTGGAAACGTCAGCGTACTTGCACTGGCAGGGAGCACAACCCTCAAATATAGGGACTGGCGCAGCACCGCTCGACTGAGCGATAGTGCGCTGGCGAGTCTCTATCTCAGAATGGGCAGCGACAAAAGCGGTCAAGGTGAGGTCACCAGGGTGCTGGCTAAGGAAGTGGTCGCGGGCAGTGGCTAAGCGGTCAGGCAGGCGCATTGCAATAAGATACAGGGTAGCGGTGAACGGCGGGGGAAGGCAGTGAGCTGGGCAGTAGTGCTAGCAGTGCGATAGCTAGTGTCTAGTGCACGGAGGTGAGTGAAGAGATCAGCGACAGTGGGGAAAGCGGAGAGATCAGGGAAGAGCATGGGAAGGATCAAGCGTCCAGCTGAGGCAGAGGCTGGCGTGGAGTAGCAGGTAACTACTGCATCTAAGAAATCTTTGGCGTTCGCGACAGCAGTGAAACGCGAGCGCTCAGAGAGGGGCAGGGCATGGCTAATGGCAAGCTGCACTACAGCATCGCAAGAATCCCGGACAGCGCGAGCTAGTGCCGTAGCAGCAAAGGCCTCAGTCTCAGCAGTGGTGGGGTCAGCAAGGAGGGGATCAAGCACAGAGGGGCGGGAAAGCAAGACATCAACATGCATAGCCAGGGAGTGCCCATCCTGGTGCTGACTTGTCAGGTGCCGGCGAAGATCGACAAGCCAGGCGGTGAAGTCGATCGCGTGCCCCTCCCCGTCCAGACATAGCATGGCGTCCGCCATCGCAAAATTGCAGCGGCACCGGGACACAGTGGCACAGTGACACAGCGGCTCAGCGGCACAGGGACACAGGGACGTAGCAGCACGGCGGTACAGCGACGTTGCGGCAGGACGCGCCGGAGCAGGAACAGGGCGCACGAGGAGTCAGAGGGCGCGAAAGGAGGGCCGAGGCGCACGAGGGGCCGGACAGGCGGTAGGGGCCGGCTAGGCACAAGGGGCCGGCTAGGGCGCAAGGGGCCGGCTAGGACGCGAGGGGCCGGCTAGTTCACGAGGGGCTGGCTAAGGCGCGAGGGGGGGCGGCTGGGCGCGCGGGGCCGACTAGGGCGTGAAGGGCCGACTAGGGCGCGAGGGGTTGACTAGGGCACGAGGGGCCGGCTGGGCGCGCTGGGCCGGATGGGCGCGGAGGGGCTGACTAGGGTGCGTAGGGCCGGCTGGGGCGCGAAGGGGCCGACGAGGACACGAGGGGCCGGCTTGGCGCGCGGGGCCGACTAGGGCGCGAGGGGCCGACTAGGGCTTGAGGGGCCGGCTGGGGCGCGAAGGGGGGCCGGCTAGGCGCGAGGGGCCGACTACGGCGGGAGAGGGGGCCCGCTAGGCGCGAGGGGCCGGCTTCGGCGTGAGAGGGGCCGGTTGGGCGCGAATGGGCCGGCTAGGCACGAGGGGCCGGCTACGGCAGGAGGGGCCGGCTGCAGTGAGAGAGGGGCCGGCTGGGCGCGAGGGGCCGGCAACGCGCGAGGGGCCGGCTACGGTGGGAGGGGACGGCGGGCACGCTGGGGGCCGGCGAACACGCTAGGGGCCGGCGAGGAACGGTATGCTAGGGCGCAGGGCGGAAGCAGGTGGGTGGACCTAACCTACTCATGAGACCATGTTAGAATACTAGAATAACTAGAAACAAGGGTGAACAAGGGAAATATAGAGTTGGAGTTGTACTCTCTAAGAACATACACCTATCTAGCCTATAACTTCTACATACTAACATATGTATAAGTTGGCACGTCGACCCTAGCTCGCTGGCCCTAGCACGCCGTCCCTTGCTCGTCACCGGCCCGCTGCCCGCCGGCCCTCGCTTTCCGGCCCCGTGCGTTGGTCCCGCGCTCGCTGGCCCTGCGTTCACCGGCCCCTCGCTAGCTAGCTCCGCGCCCGCTGGCCCCGCGCTTGCCAGCCTCGCGCCCACTGGCCCCGAGTTCATCGGCCCTTTGCTTGCTAGCCCCGCGCCCGCCAGCCCCGCGCTTGCTGGCCCCACGCCCGCCGGCCCCGCGTTTGCGAGCCCCGCGCTCGCTG
Source organism: Closterium sp. NIES-67 (assembly GCA_027943415.1). Taxonomy (NCBI): domain Eukaryota; kingdom Viridiplantae; phylum Streptophyta; class Zygnematophyceae; order Desmidiales; family Closteriaceae; genus Closterium; species Closterium sp. NIES-67. Next base: position 158,401 of record BQMB01001673.1, on the reverse strand, counting down.
GCCCCGCGCTTGCCGGCCTCGCGCTCGCTGGTCCCGCGCTTGTGGCAGGGCTGACGTTTCAAAAAAAGGCACTCTGAGCCAACCCCCTCGAAAAAGAAAATAGTCTGAAGGGCCTTCAGCCAAAATATTAGTACTCTGAAACGTCAGAGTCCATAACCGAGCTTGTGTGATTTTCTCAGGGTCCAGCGAGTACAAACAGAGTTAAAAAAAATAGAGACGGAAATTTGCGGATCTTTTAATACCACAGGCTAGAAAAGCACACCCTGGGCGCTCTTGAAAACTGAGTTTTTTGGTGGTCTGAATAAACGACCCAGATTCAAGCACTACACAACAAACGAAACGAGCACTACTCTATACCCCCCACGTGGACGTCTAGGGCCCAGCCCTCGTCCCTGGCCCGTGTCGAGAGCGTTACTTTCTAGTGCTTGTCGACGACGACACACGCTACACCACGATGTTTCCCCTGACGTTCTTATCTCGTGGGTTGTAGCTACGCGTGTCCACCACGGCCTCCCTGTGATATGTCTTCACTCTGACCATAGCGGCGCGTTCGCCTCCGGCCGGCTTCGCAAGTTTTGTCGTGCGGAGGGCATCACCCAGTCGTACACCCTGCCGAACTCCCCGCAACAGAATGGGGTTGCTGAGCGACGCATCGGTTTGGTCATGGAGGTGGATCGTACCTCCATGATCCATGCCGGTGCACCCCATATTCCATGACCGTTTGCTGTTCGCTACGCTGCTCACCAGCTTAACCTGTGGCCGCACTCCCAGTAGCCGTAGGTTTCGCCAACCCTCACCTGGAACGGGTTCCCTCGTGACGCGACTGCATTCCCCTTCTGGGGCCGCCTTGCTCACGTTCGTGCCTCTGGCACAGAGCAGCTCACTGCCCGCACCGTCCCTTGTATCTTCCTTGGTTTCCCCCTAGATGTGTCTGACATGCACTTTTATCACCCCCCGTCTCACCGTTTCTTTCACTCTCGTAACGTCACTTTTGACGAGTCTGTCTCCTTCTATACTTGCTTTCCCCACCGAGGTCTCTTGGTTGCCCCGCCCCTGTTCTTGGTCCCCACTTCTCTGGTAGCCCCTGCTCCTCTTCCTCCATATCCTGCTCTGTCTGGTGTGTCTCACGTCACTACCCTCCTGTCGGTAGTCCCGGAGGAGGAGTCGGCTAACTCCGGGGGACCTGCAGTTTCGGTTTCGCCGCGAGTCTCTGCCGCGGTGTCTCTTCCTCCTCCGCCGCCGCAGCAGCCGCTGTCACTGTTGCAGCAGTAGTAGGCATCTCCACCGTTGTAGCCGCCGCAACAGCTGTCGTTGCCGCCGCCGCAGGGGTCCGCGAGCTCTGGGGGTGTGGGCGTTGAGGAGGGTACTAGTTCCAGGGGTACTAACCTGGCTTGTCCCGGTGGCAGCGGTGTTAGTGAGGGTTCTCGTTCTGGGGTTGCTGTCGTGGACCATTTTTTTGGTCGCAGTGGTGCACCTGGAGGTTCTGCTGTCAGTGTGGAGCAGCAGCCGCAGTCGCCGCCGGTGTTCGCCCTTCACCTCCTCGGTCTTCCCTCCCTTGGCCGCCTACCTCCTCCTCCACCGCATGTCTACGATCCTGTGTTTCCTCCGCCGGACTCGTCTCCGGCTCGTTTCCTGCCGAGTTCTCCTCCTGTGTCTCCTCCTGTGTCTCCTGACCCGACGCCTCCGTCCCACTTCTGGTCTCGCCGTCTCTCTCGTGCTCGTCCCGTCTCTCCTGTTCAATGCTCTCACCCTATGTTGTTTCGTTCCCACACGTCAACGCAGTTCCCCCACCTGGGGTGAAAGTAGTCGATGGCCGGTGGCTCTTCAAAGTGAAGCGCCCTCCAGGGGAGCCACCGGTGTTCAAGGCGTGCTTCTTTGCTTGAGGCTTCAGTCAGCGCGAGGGTGTTCACTTCTTTCAGACCTTTGCCCTGACTGCTACATGTAGCAACACAGCGTGACTACGATCTGCACTCTCTTGACTTCTCGACAGCGTTTCTTCAGGGCAGTCTGCACACGCAGGTCTACTTGCGTCGCCTGACAGGCTTCACCTGCACCTTCGCCCCTGCTACCGAGTGGCTCATCCGGCGCCCAGTCTACGGCCTGCGACACGCTGCGTACTACGTTAGCTGACCTGCTATTCTTCCTCTCCTCTGTAGACCCTTTGCTCTTCGTTTGTTCAGGCCAGACCTCGTTTCATATCCTTGTCTACGTAGACAATCTGGTCTTCCCTAATGCAGGCAGAGACGCCCTGGCCTCCGTGAAGGCCGAGCTGCTGCGGAGACACACCTGCACTGACCTAGGAGAGCTGCACCGCTACCTTGGCCTGCAGATCTCCAGGGATAGAGCAGCGCGTACATCATTCTCACACACTCACACTTGGTGCGCCAGGTCCTTTGGAGGTTCAATCTTCAGTTCTCCTCCGCACAGCCCACACCTCTGCTAGTAGATCACAGGCTCTCTACTCCAGTCCCTGAGGATTCAGTAGAGCCTAGTGGTCCGTACACAGAGCAGGTGGGTTGCCTCTAATACCTGATGATTTGCACTCGTCTAGATCTCGTATACCCTCTCAGCATCCTGGCTCACTTTGTGGCCACAGGCAGACACCGACCTCGGCACTGGTCGGCTGCTAAGAGGGTTTTGCATTATCTTGCAAGTACATTGGTCATGGGGCTAGTGCTAGGAGGACGCAGACCAGTGGTCCTTACAGAGCACATAGACGCTTCGTGGGCAGACGATGCTGAGACTCTCAAGTCCTCCTAGGGTCACTGCTTTAGCCTTGGTGTAGGTGGCATCTCGTGGGGGTCCACTCGCTCCTCGTCTGTTGCCCATTCCAGCTGTGAGGCCGAGATCTACGCCGGTGCCATGGCGGCACAGGAGCTCCACCAGCTGACTTTCTTCTCACAGACTTAAGTGAGCGTCCTAGCTTTGCCCTGGTCCTGTACGCTGACAGCATGGCCATGATCCTCCAGTGTCAGGACCCTCGACTGGAGGGCCGAGCGGAGCACATCCAGCTGCGGTACTTCCTCCTGCGTGAGCTACAGCAGCGCCGCCAGGCCCGCGTAGTACACTTGGCCTCCGGTGCCAACACATCTGATATGTTTACGAAGGTGCTTGCACCTAAAGATCATCAGCGGAACTGTGTACAGCTTGGTCTAGTCCCTACAGCTTGTCACTTGCTAGGGCCCTGATGTATACTTCCTCTTATATTGCCTTGAATGGCCTTGTGGCTCTTGTTCCAGTGGCTGGACTAGTAGTGCCACCTTGGGTTACTCTTTTTTCGTTTGTAATATTGCTGACTTGTCTTTGGACCCTTGCCTCAGAGGTTGGACTTGTAGTGCCACCCTGAGTTGCGTATATAGGCCCCACGATTGGTTTTAAGGTACCCTAATTGCTCAGTGTCATACTGGAAAAAAAAACTTTCCAACAGTGTTGGATTGCGAAAGTTAGCTTTCTCATAATGGTTGACAATAAATTTTACGCTGATTTAACACTATCCTCCTTAGATTCTATCGCATCTTTAGATTTATCAGATAATCTAGTCTAACTACAATATCTACGAATTTACCAAAACAAGCTAAAATAAGGGCAATGCCGACGTAGTCATGCGCCATACTAATATGCTTCAAAGAAACCTTTCTGCAGGCTCTCAGCTGCACAGCCATATCACTTGGTAACTACTCAGAATCCTCGTCATCGTTCCATTGGTCGTCTGCCTCATTCCTCACAAGCTCACCTTCCTCCTCATCCTCGTCCACCTCAACCTCCCCCAGTTCCTCCTCTGCCACTTCCTTCCCCTTCCTGCTTGTCGGACGCTTCTTCCGCCGGGCTGTCATTGAGAAAGGTCGTCGCTTCTTAGAACTCCTCCAAATAGACACCACTTCTTCCCAATCTGACTCATAATCCAGCAGCGACATAGCCATGAGTTACGATAGCCGCACATCTTTGATGGCCCTGCGCTGCCAGATCTTGATAACATTATTCCGGGAGAACCCGTGCTCACACTCCATAGTGCATAGCGGCAGGATAGCAACCGCCACCCACAACTTCACAAGGTTCGGATAGGCATCCTTCCAGTCGGGCGTTTTGAGCATCGCAATGAGGCCTGCTTGAAACCTTTTCTCACACCTCGGGACAGTAGCTCGAACGGGACAGAAGTTGCGCAGCTCCTTGATAGCCCTACGCTTGTTGATACCTGTCCATAATCAACAAGGACACATGCTACTAAAGAGATAGCAACTACATGGTAGACTCAAACATGCGGAAACACAACATACCGGGCAAGATCTCTTCCGAATGTTGCGCCCGAAACAAAGCCACCAGAGGGCGTTCTGCTCCTGGCGAGCCAACGGCCAGTCAAGCGAGATGAAGAGGCGCACTCCGGACAACGAGTCGAGGCAGCCCAGCCGATCCAGCAGGTTTCCCACCATCGATTCCGCCATAGCCGTGCAGAGGTCCACACTTCCGTTGTGGGTGAAAGGGCCATCGTAGCCTTCAATCGGATCGTCGTGCTGAAGGGCGCATTGTAGGGCGGCCATCAGCATCCACCCCTTGAACAGTCACTTGCCGTGAATCCCCCTTCCCCATGGAGCCGTAGGAATGCAGATAGGCGATCACTGAGCCCGCCACCAAAATCGTCGCCGTAGTCGATGTAGCGGGATTCGATGAAGCTGGTGGTGTGGGCAATTTGTGACTGGACAGTGACAAGGTTCAGCTGCACATAACAAGAATTAGGAATATTAGTATCCGGTCATCTTAGAATGCATGTAAACACACTTTGAAAAAGAGGCAGCAATCAACACCATCTCACATCTCGCTGCTGGAACGTCTTGTTCAAGACGTTCAGCTGCTCAAGCATGTCAGCAAGGAAAAAAAAGCAAGAACTAGAACATGAAGCTGTTGCCATCTTGTACATCCTGGCATCACGCAGTTCATGAAGCATGACAATCACACCAAGCAGCACCGCCACCAACCTCAGGACGGCCTCACCGTGAGATAGCCAGCGGACAATGAAGATGCCCTACAGCTCGAGACTTGTCTTACAGAACAGCTCCTGCAGATCCAGAAAGCGCTGGTGCCAAGGTCCCGAGCGTCCAAGGAACTCTGCCAACCACCGGATGAAGGCATCTATCATCCCAAACTGTGGCAGCGAGTCTGCGGCATCCTTCGCAGCCAACGCCTCCTTGAAAGTAACGTAAACAAAACAGTCAGCTTCTTTCCAGGCACAAACAAACCCTGGAAGCAAATCAACAAAGACATCTACCTGTGTGCAATGCAATGGCAAGAAACGAGGTGAGGAATGCGTGTGCAAAGCCTTGCCACAAGCCCATTGCGTACGCCTGTCATCACTGCCACCCCATATGTGCTGATGGCAGTCAGGCGGGAGAGGTTGATGCCGACAGCTCCAAGGTGTGAGAGCAGCAAGCCAAGAAGTGACGCCGCACCTGCTCGGTCTACAGTCAGCAGTGCGAAAAACTCTGTGATGACCGCGTTGTTCTTGACAAATGTAGCGTAGACAATGAGATGTTTCCCACGGCAGCGATCGGTTGACTCGTCGCAACTGAGTCCCACGTAGGGACTAGCCCGAACGTGGTCGAGTTGGGTTGTCTGCAACCAAGTTGCAGTTGCCTGTATGAATTCCCCGAAGCCATATCTGCATAGATTATGTGAAAAGCACACAATTGTAAAAATACATTCTACACAGTGGTAACCAATATGAATCAACATATAGAGCGAAACTCTATGTTAAGTTAGAATAGACCCAAAACTTACGCGGTATAGTAGCTCCCATATCCCTTCTTCGGAAATCCCTTCACTCCCTTCTTCGCGAGGTACTTCACAAGCCGAACCCAGTCTTCAATTGGCTCGTTGCTCTTGCAGTTGAAGAGGAGAGCGTCGAGGAGTGCGATGGATCGATCCTTCTCGATGTCAGTTGCCACTGAGTGCTCGTCAATGCGAGGTTGTCGAGTGGCAGCTTGCAGCAGGTCGTTTTGCCGCAACATCGCCAACTTGTGCTTGTTGGTGCCGGCATGCCGCTTGAATGCCTGGTTCTGCACATCAGTAGCACCCTTTCCCTTACGACCACACTTCCCAGTATCTATGGCATGCTCTGAGCACATGGTACACTTGAAAGCAAGAAACCCCCCGGTAACGTTCCTGCCAATGCGTCTTGTACTTGTCAAGAGCATCAGAGTACAAGAGCTCAATGAGATCGAAGCTAGGTTCCGAGGAAGTAGTATCGGTGGTGGAGTTGGGATTGGCGGCTGATGTTGTCGCAGGACAAGCAGTGGAGAGGAACAGGAGCTTTTCTTGACGATAGCGAGATGCCCGAACTGCCACGCCTGCACTCGACTCGGGAAGATCGTCCATGCCAGGCATGCGATGTCCAGCATCTCCTCCAGTGGCTGTGGAATCATTCCCTGCAGTAGACAGTTTAAACGAATTGAGTTTTGTGGGATTCAGATCAATGTGCATAAATTACACAAGCAATGATGCGACATACCACATCCACGGTCAGCTCTTGCTCGACGAGTACCAGCAGCGCTACTCTTGGGTACAACGGAGGCAGGGGTCGGGGTTCCTGCCAAGTGCCAATAACGTTATTAGTAATGAGTTTCTTGTAAGCAATGGGTACAGCAAAATCAGAAGGCTCACCTGTAGAAAATTCAGTTCCTTCTCGATGGGCACCAGCAGCACTACTCTTGAGTACAACGGTGGCAGGGGTCGGAGTTCCTGCCAGTTGCCAACATAGTTATTAGTAAAGAGTTTTTTGTAAACACATGGATACAACAGAATTAACCACGGCTTACGAATAGAAACACCAGCAAGTCCTGCTCGACGAACACCAGCAGCCCTGCTCTTGAGCACAGCAGAGGCATGGGTCGGGATTCCTGCCACATGCCATTAGGTTTACTAATAAAGAGTTGCACCTAAAGGATTGAATAGAACAGAAGCCAAAAACATGACTCACCGGTAGCAAAGTCATATCCTGCTCGACAGGCACCAGCAGCGCTAGTCTTGGGTACAGCAGGGGCCGAAGTAGGGGTTCCTGCCAGACGAGGACAAGGTCATTAATAAAGAGTTGCTTGTGATTGACTGGATACAATAGAAGCAGAAACTAGACTCACCAGAAACAAAGTCAGGCCCTGCACGGCGAGCTTCAGTAGTGCTAGTGTAGGGTTCAGCTCGAGCTCCAGCCGAAGTAGTCTCAGGAACGACGGTGACAGGGGTGGGGATCCCTGCCAGGAGCCGACACGGTGAACAGCAGTCGTAAGTACCCAGGCATGTATACAGATGTCAACGCACAAAGCCATGTCAAGCACACTTACCAGACGCAGACTGACGTCCTGCACGGCAAACACCAGTGGCGCTGGTCTCAGCTACAGCAGTGGCCGGGGAGGCCACTGACGCACCCCGATATGTTAGCCAAGGTGCAAATCCAGCACTCCCAGGTGGGTCCTCAGGTGGAGTATCCGGCGTGTCGTCCGCACACAACTACACGGGCGCTGGTAATGGGAAGTTCGGTGGAAGCACGGGAGAAGCAGGCGCAGTGCGAGGGTTAATCACCTCGGTTGGTGTGGCGGTAGTGAAGGAGTCAACCACTGATGGCGTGGGTGAGGCAGACGCCATGTGGGATGCTGAGACGTTAATCTCGCTAGAAAGTCTATTCTGCTTGGAGGAAGGCGGCAGTGATATTAACAGGAACTCTAACGCGCTTTGGGGAGCTGCGACGAGAAACTTAGTTTGAGGGGGCTCGTCAGGAGCTGGCACGTCACCATCGAGACAGTTTCCCCCAGCGACAACCATGGCGAGAGCAGGCTGGGTGGAAAAGGCTGATGGGTGAGGTGAGAACGCGATACATCAGCCTGAGAGGCTGCATGCTAGGGTGGGGCAAACGTATCTGGGCGACGTTTTCCCAAGGGCTATTTGAGCCCTCGTCATGATCGAGAGCTTCCCAATGACTGTGCTAGGCGGGTTGCTGGGTAGGGAGGGGAGAGCGTCGTGGGGGAGGACGAATTGTGTGGCAGGTACGGGCCGCTGGTGGGCACGATGCTCGGTTCAGTGCTAGCATCGTAGAGCGATGCTAGTGCTGTTGCTGTGAGATCGTGAACTACCTCACCCATTGGCTGCAAATACACGATTTGGCTAAAAGCCAATGGGGCTGCAGGGCGGCTGCGCGAACTTTATAGTGCGACAGCATTTCGCGCCTCATCCAGGTATTGTTGTACAATTTGTTGCAAAACTGAATTACCCCCCCTTATGTTTTTTTTTGAACGTCTAGGGGTCGCCCCCTAGACTGAATTACCCCCCCTTACGCGTGTTTTGAACAGGATGGCGACCTTCGACAACGCCGAGGTTACCCAGCAGCTCTTTGCGAGCATCGCAACCCTTCGGGAGGAGATGCGAGCGGATCGCAAGGCGTGGCGAAACGAGTTCGAGCGAGTAACTCGACTCGCCGGAACGCAGCACGAGTCGATAACGGCGACGACGCAGCAGTCGCAGCATTTTCTCGAGGCTTTGAAACCGCGCCCACCTAAACCGTTCGATCCGAGCAATCGAAACTCCGACGCACGCAGATGGATCGCCGGGATGGAGATCTACATCACAGCCGTCGGATGGAGCTCGCCGGTCTGGGACGGACAACGCGTACGACTCGCGGTGACACTGATGCGAGGGCCGGCACTCGAGTGGATCGGTGGCAACAGCACCTTCATCCAGGGTGAAGCCATGTGGCAGCAGTTCCGCACCGACCTGCTGAAACGCTTCGAACCAGTTAATTTAGGTTTCCTTGCCCGGGAAAAATTCATCGACACCGACAGTTCGTGAGTGCAGCACAGTACACGCAGCAGATGGAAGAGTTTTATCACCGCATTCCCGACCTTACCGAAGGGGGAAAAGTACAGTCTTATCTCACCGGGCTGAAGACCGAAGTCAAACGACAGATAGCTGCGTCAAACTACGCGAGCTACAGTGACGTCGTTTCGGCAGCAGAGCGCTTCGACATGGTCAACGCCGGGAAACGACGGGCTCACACCACGTTCGCCGACCCGATGGAAATCGACAAGTGCGACGGGCGGCCACATCCGAAAAACACCAACTACACGTGTGATTTCTGCGGGGTGCCGGACCATCAAATCTTCGACTGCAACAAAATGAAAGCCGCACGCGCTGAGTATCGGGCACGCAACAGTGGCGGAAATCCTTCGGCCAATCGGAAGACAAAAAACGGGAGTCGCCAGTGATTGCGGATCTAATTGGCGACAAAGAAAAGATTTGAAAGCGGCCGCAGGATTCCGGGAAAATCAACTTCGACGAAACTGATTCGACGCGAGCAGGAGGAAATGATGGGGGAAAATCTCCACCCCACGACCAGTCTTTGCCAGGGAAAATCGCCGAGAAAAAATCCGACTCCACGAAAAAAGACTCTGCCCAGACGGGGAAACTCCTTGAAGCCCCAAGAAATTATAAGCATTCGTCAAAGTTATCCTATAAAGATGCTTTAATGAAAACTTATGATTCTCGAGGGGCTAGAGCCTTGGAGAAAATTCGGGAGGGACTCAAGAAGAAGCAGAAAGCTGAGGAGATTATACCGGTACCAGACAACTTGGGGAAAAATTAAGGAGTGAGGAAAGAAGCTGACCTTTCCACGGAGTCAACGTCCTCTCCCGACACCAGCCCACAACGACTACCCGTTCCCAAGGGAAGACGTCAGTGGAGCTGAAGCAGCTCAAGAGGAGGCTGGGGGTCTACAAGAAGCTACAAAAACCCCGAACTCCTCATCCGGATGCATCCAGTTCAGCAACTTCGGCATCAATGATATGCATAGTCGTCAAAGAAACTCCGGGCCCTGGAGAAGAGCCGTTCTCCAAGCAGCCTTGGCCAGTTGCCAGCTCTGGAGTAGATAGCAACAAAACGGTGTGTACGGAATATTGGGATGTACCCTATGACCCTATTAATGAAACTATCTTTGGGTACTCCGAGCGACGCCCGCCCCTCGTGCTCGAGGTCATCTGCAAAGGACGATGCCTCCAAGCACTCGTGGACAGCGGAGCATCACACACCGTCTGCGACAAGGCAACCATCGACCGACTTCGAGAAGAGTACAAGCCTTTAGGTTTCTCTGCAATGATGGTGGACGGAAGCAAGTTACCAGGAGCCCAAGTGCTCTTCACCCCGAAACCGGACGGAAGCCTGCACATGTGCATCGATTACCGGTCTCTCAACAAGCAGACCATCACGAATAAATACCGATACCACGCATCGATGACCTGCTTGACCAAGCTTCGAGGAGCTACGGTATTTTCCTAACTGGATCTGCGGTCCGGATACTGGCAGATATGAATGGCGGACAACTCCATCCATAAAATGGCCTTCCGAACTCGCTACCGATCGTACGAGTATTTGGTAATGCCGTTCGGACTCACCAACGCACCGGCAACGTTCCAAGTCGAAATGAACCATATTCTACAGGCACTTTTGGACGAAAGCGTGGTGGTATACCTGGGCGACATCCTCATCTACTCGCGCGACTTGAAACAGCACGTCGAACACATACGACGCGTCTTCGAGATTCTTCGACAAGAACGATTCTACATCAAACTGTCAGAGAGCGAATTCGCCCTCAAGAAAGTCCAATTCCTAGGACACATGGTGAGCGCTCAAAGATTTCACGTCGACCCTTAGAAAATCGAAGCCGTATGCACGTAGAAGACACCCGAGAACGTGAAGGAGTTGCAGCAGTTCCTAGGCTTCGCTAATTATTACAACAGGTTCGTGCCACAATACGCAAAACTCGCAGCACCACTCACGAATCTGCTAAAAAAGAACACGGCCTATAAATGGGAGACGAAGCGTCAGGAAGCCGTGGAGCAGCTGAAACAAGCACTCACGTCTACACCAGTACTCATCTTGCCAGATCCCGAACGCGACTACGTCATCCAAGCTGACGCCAGCGACCAAGCAGTGGGAGCAGTCTTGATGCAAGACCAGGGGAATGGGCTGCAACCAATCGCCTACCTCAGTAAAAAACTGCACGGGGCTGAACTGAACTACCCGATACATGACGAAGAGGCCCTTGCTATCGTCATCGCCTTCAAAGCGTGGAGATGTTATTTCGAAGGACGAAGAACAACTCTCTACACTGACCACTGCAGCCGGGAATATTTGAAGACACAACCAAACCTTTCCAGGCGGCAGGTCCAGTGGATTGACTTCCTCGAGACAGACTTCCACTACGACATCGTGTACAAGCCCGGCCACAAAGCACACGCTCTTAGTCGGCCTGCACATGTCACCGCTCTCCAAGTTGAGAGGATGAATCCACTACTCAAGGGACTCTTCACACACGGGTACGCCATCGACCCCGAAATTCCCTTGGCAGAGAAGCGGCACCTACTACAGTGGGATAGTGATATCGCGTACCGGAAAGGATCAACGAAAATCTGGGTACCGAATTACCCTCCTTTGCGCCAGTTACTACTCGAAGAATAACATGATGTCCTATACGCAGGACACTTTGGTAGCAACAAGACACTGATCGGTATTGCAAAGCACTACTACTGGCCCAACTTGGCAGAAGATGTTCAGATATTCGTCACCTCATGTGATGCATGTCAACGGATGAAGAGAAGCAAGCAGAAGAAAGCGGGACTACTGCAGCCTCTTCCTGTCCCAGAACAATCATGGCAAGTGGTTAGCATGGATTTCATCACCGGGTTACCACCTACCACCAGAAGTCATGACGCCATCCTTGTCGTCATTGACAAATTCTCCAAAATGGGACACTTCATCCCGACACACACGACATCACACACCAAAGCAACAGTACAACTCTTCGTTCACTACATCATCTCACAACGTGGCATTTCAACCACACTCATCTCCGACCGAAACCCCAAGTTCACCAGCAAGTTCAGGAAGGAACTAATTTCTCTGCTCGGGACCAAACTCGCCATGTCATCTGCCTACCATCCGCAGATAGATGGACAGACTGAGCACCTCAACCAGATTGTCGAGCAACTCCTCCGAGCAGCCTGCAAGGACGAGATCTCCAAATGGGACTTACACCGACCCGTTCTCAAGTTTGCGTACAACAACGCTACTCATGCCGCTACTAGACAAACACCGTTCTTCCTCTGCTACAGACGCCACCCACTCACACTAAAGAAACCGACAACATTAGCTACAGTACAACATGCACACGATTTCATCACAACCATGCATCAGCTTTGGGATCAGACCCACAAGCGCCTCCGACCGATCCCCATCGCAACGATCACACCATTACCGTGGGAAACCAGGTGCTCCTCGACTCCCGCAACCTTGACATCAGCCATCTCCCATCTAAACTTTGACCTCGCTTCTGCGGGCCTTACCTTGTTGAATCACAGGTCACTCCTGTTACCTTCCGCTTACGCCTGCCAGCTACCTGGAAGATTCACAACGCCTTCCATGTCCAACTTCTGAAGCCCCATCGGGATCTGAACACGATCTTCGTCGGACGCCAACCACCGCCGCCGCCACCCGTCCTCGTCCAGAATGAACCCGAGTACGAGGTCGAGTCCGTGCTTGCACACCGCCGTCGTTGGAATGGCACCGTGAAGCTTCTCATTCGTTGAAAGGGTTATGATCCTTCTGAGGACAGCTGGGTTCTTGAGACCGACATGGGTAACGCCCGTCGTCCTCTTCATGACTACCTTCTCAAGCAGGGTGTTACTTCTACCACCCAGCTTTGAGGGGGGGAAGTGTGAGAGTACGATCCCGTTACACCACTTGTCCCTTTCCCTATTTCCTTTCTATTTCATCTCTCTTTTTATCCCATCTTCTTTGGTTTCCTATTCTCCATTTTCCATTATCCTTTGGTTTATTCTGTTATTATAATTATATCACCGACCAGGCTCGGAATGTACTGACGCGCTATATCCAGCGTAATCCTGCCATAATCCCTTAAAGCCAATAGCCTCGCGTGGCTATACGCAGGGTGATTCTATTTTCTAGAAGGGTCTATTCCCATGGATATGCTAAACCTGGTTACCTGATGTATTATGGAAGTATAAAAGCGCCTTGTATCAATCGATAGTGGAATCTTTCTTCGACACATTTGATCCTGTCAAAGCAAGGACCCGAGGAACAAGAGGACGAGCAGCACGAAGGAAGTCAGACAGAGGGGGAGGCGCGACAGCGAGCGACGACGGAGGAGGCGAAGGCAAGAGGGGAGGACGAGACGCGTGGAACGAAGCAACATAGGGTGAGAACGCTGAACAGGAGAGACAGGACGCGCACGAGAGGGATGGCGAGACCAGACGTGAGACGGAGGCGTCGGGTCAGGAGATAGAGGAGGAGTAACAGGAGGGGAACAAGAGGGGAAACGAGCAGGGGACGAGTCCGGCAGACGAAACACAAGACCGTGAACAGGAAGAAGGGGAGACGATGAGGGAGGCGCAGGCGAGCGGTCAGGGGAGGGAAGGCCGAGCAAGCGAAGGGCGGACACTAGTGGCAACTGCTGCTGCTGCTGGTCAACGCCGACGCCTAGACCACCAGCTGCACCACTGCTACCTCCGGTACACTCCACGCCAGTACCCCTAGAATAAGAAACGTCTCCAGCGCCAATGCCACCCCCGAGCCCGCCGAAACAAGCCACGACAGGAGCCCCAGGACTAGCACCCTCTCCAACTCTAGCACCCCTAGAGTCCACGAATGGCTGCGGCTGCGATGACGACTGCGGCTGCGGCGGCGGTGACGGCAGCGGCTAAGGCGGCGACTACGACGAGGGAGGAGGAGACACCGAGGGAGGGACAGGCGGCGCAAACTGCGCCGCGGGGCCATCGGATTCAACCAACTCCTCGACCGACACAATCGACGGTGGGGGGAGTGACGTGAGACACACCGAACGGAGCAGGACGGGGAGGGAGGGGAGCAGGGGCGACCGGGGGAGTGGGAACCAGAAACATGGGGGGGGAAACCGGGAGACCTCGGTGAGGAAAGCGGTGGAAAAAAGGAGACAGACTCGTCAAAAGTGATTTCACGGGAGTGAAAGAAGCGGTGAGACAACGGGTGGTAGAAGTGCCAGCCAGACGAGTCAAGGGGAAAACCGAGGAAGACACAGGGGACGGTGCGGGCAGTGAGCTTGTCCATGCCGGAGGCACGAATGTGAGCAAGGCAGCCCCAGACGTGGAACGCAAACACGTCACTAGGGAACCCGGTCCAAAGAAGGTTCGGTGAAACCTGCGGCCGCTGAGAGCGAGGCCAGAGGTTAAGCTAGTGAGCGGCGTAGCGAACAGCGAACGGGCACAGAAAATGGGGTGCATTGGCATGGATCATGGAGGTACGAGCCACCTCCATGACCAAACCGATGCGTCGCTCAGCAACTCCATTCTGCTGCAGGGAGTCCGGTAGGGTGTACGTCTTGGTGATACCCTCCGCACGACAGAATTGACCCAGCCGACCAGAGGCGAACTCGCCGCCAGAGTCGGAGTGGAGACACAGCACAGGGAGACCGCGGTGGAGGTGCACAGCGATGAGCCATGGGATAAGAACGTCAGGCACGTCAGCCTTCTGCTCCAAGGGAAACACCGTGGTGTAGCGCGTCAAGTCATCAACGAGCACCAGAAAGTAGCGCTCGCGACGCGGTCCAAGGACAGGGGCTGGGCCCCAGATGTCCAAGTGCAGGGTCTGAAGGGGTGCAATGGCAGGGCAAAGTAAGGAGGAGTGAGGAGCACGGCGTGGCTGGCCCTCGACGCAGGGCATGCGCGGCGGTGCAGGCGAGGGAGGGAGAGCAGGGAGCGACGCAGGGAGGCCGAGGACTAGACCGTGCTGAGACATGTGACGCTGGCGGGGGAGCGCGGGCTGACCTAGGCGGTGGTGCCACAACAGTGACGGGTGAGTGAGCGACCGACACAAGCAGGCCGCAGCTACCTGGGTGGACGCAGGACCTGAGGAGGACTCACCCACCGGGGGGGGAGCAGTGTCCAGCGTTAACAGGCCAGACACAGGGTCCCGGGGGAACGTCGCAAGGGGGGTATCTGAGGCGGCCTCGGAACAGGCCGTGTACCGCTCGTGACTAGGGAATATAGTGGTGACGCCGGGGTCTTGAAGATTGCTGACACCAACTAAGTTCCTGAAGAACAAAGGGATGTGCAGGCCTATAAGGGAACCCGAGGGAACCGCCGGACAGGGAAGGGTAGTGTAGCTGCGAGCAACTACAGGACCAGAGGAGGGGTCCGCAAGGGCGACAGCGGCAGGCGCAGCAAGCGGCGTGAGGGCAGCGTGGTCGCGGTTGAAACAGGCTGACGCACCGGAGTCTAGAGTGAAAGACAGCGACGCCGTAGTGGCCGAGGACGGGGGAGCAAGGGTAGAGCCTAGGCTAGACAAAGCAAGTTGTCCTACGCCTGACGCAGCAGGGGAGTCTGAACTACACACAAGTGGTACGCCTAAGCTAGAGAACACAGAGTAATACGATACGGAAACACTCGAAGCGCCAGCATACAGAGAATGCAAGGCATAACTAATCTGATCCATGTTTAAGTCAAACACAGGCACACCGTGGCGCAGTAGGCTGGGCCATTCAGAGAGGTCCAGGGCAGGACCAAAGCGGCAACAGAAGAGGTCATCGGGGCGGCGGAAGCAGCGGGCGGTGGGGTACGAGCAGCGGCACACCGTGCCACGCAGGGGCCTGGTCTGAAGCTGGTACTGGCAGCTCACAGCATCGAAGCTGCCGGTGGACGTCGAGCTGCGAGGGCCACCACCACGACCACCACCACCAGGGGCTCCTGGCCACCCGAGCGAGAGACGAGCCCACGGCTGCTGCTGCTGCTGTGACGGTTGCTGCTGCTGCGGCGGCTGCAACTTCGGCGACTGCTGTTGCTCCTGGGCACCGGCACCAACCCCCTTGTCAGAACCACTGTCCCCGCCACCACCACCTTTAGTGCCACCTCCACGTCCTCCCTTGGGGCCACGACGACCCCGGCGCTGGCTCTGCTGCAGGTACGCCGCAGCTGCTGTCTCAGGTGCAGGCGTAGTTGTGGCAGCTGCGCGGAGACGTCAGCGTACGTGCACTGGGAGGGCGCACAGCCTTGAAGGATAGGGACTGCGCAACACCGCTCGACTGAGCGATTGTGCGCTAGCGAGTCTCTATCTTTGACAGAGTAGTGACAAAGGCGGTCAGGGTGAGGTCGGCAGGGTGCTGACTAAGGAAGTGGTCGTGGGTAGTGGCTAGGCAGTCAGGCAGGCACAAGGCGATGAGGTACTGGGTAGCGCAGAAAGGTGGCGGGAAGGCAGTAAGCTCGGCGGCAAAGCTAGCAGCGCGGTAGCTCGTTTCTAGTGCACAGAGGTGAGTAGCGAGGTCAGCTACTGTCGGAAAAGCAGAAAGATCAGGGAAGATCATGGGTAGGATCAAGCGGCCAGCAGAGGCGGAAGCAGGTGTGGAGTAATGCTCAACTTCTGCAGTGAGAAAGTCCTTGGCGTTCGCGACAGCGGTAAATCGAGAACGCTCAGACAGGGGGAGGGCATGGCTAATGGCAAGCTGGGCTACTGTGTCGCGAGAATCCCAGACAGCTCGAGCAAGCGCAGCGGCAGCAGCAAAAGGCCTCGCTCTCAGCAGTGGTAGGGTCAGCAGGGAGGGGATAAGGCCGTAGGGGGGTGGGTAAGGAAACCATCAACATGCTTAGCCAGGGTGTGCCCACCCTGGCACTGACCTGTCAGGGGCTGGCGGAGGTCGACGAGCCAGGCGGTGAATTCGATCGCGTGCCCCTTAGCGTCCAAGCAAAGAATGGCGTCCGCCATCGCACAGTGTGACAGCGGCACAGAGGCGCAGCGACTCGGCGGCTCGGGAGCTCGGCTGCGCGGCGGCTCGGGGACACTGCGGCTCTGCAGCGTGGCGGCGCGGCAGCACGGCAGTTCGGCGGCACGGCGGCTCTGCGGGTCGGCAGCGCGGGTGCTCGGCGGCTCGGGGACACGGGGGCTTGGCGGCTTTGGCGACGAGGCCAGCTAGGGCGCAATGGGCCGCCTAGGGCACAAGGGGTCGGCTAGGGCGAGCGAGGCCGGCAAGGGCGTGTGGGGCCGGCGAGGGACACGGGGGGGCTGGTAGGAGCACGAGGGGCCGTAGGGGCGCGAGGGGCCGGCTAGGGGCGCGAGGGGCCGGTAGGGGCGCGACGGGGCCAGCTAGGGGCGCGAGGGGCCGTAGTGGCGCGCGGGGCCGGCTTGGGGCGCGACGCGGCCGGTATGGGCGCGACAGGGCCGGCTGGAGCGCGACGGGGCCGGTAGGGGCGCGACGAGGCCAGCTAGTTGCGCGAGGGGCCGGTAGGGGCGCGACTTGGCCGGCTAGGGGCGTGAGGGGCCGTAGTGGCGCGCGTGGCCGGCTAGGGGCGCAAGGGGCCGGCAGGGGCGCGACGGGGCCGGCTAGGAGCTCGACGGGGCCGTAGGAGCGCGATGGGGTCGGTAGGGGCGCGACGGGGCCGACTAGGGGCGCGACGGGGCCATAGGGGCGCGACAGGGTCGTAGGGGCGCGACGGGGCCGTAGGGGCGCGACGGGGCTAGCTAGGGGCGCGATGGGGCCAGCTAGGGGCGCGAGGGGCCGTAGGGGCGACGGGGCTGTAGGGGCGCAACGGGGCTGTAGGGGCACGACGGGGCCGTAGGGGGCCGTAGGTGGCGGCACGGGGCGGAAGCGGGTGGTTGGACCTACCTACTCGTGGTACCATGTTAAAACAAGAATGAATGATTAGAACAAGAGAGAACAGGGAAGATATAGCGTTTGGGTTGTACCCACTAAGAACATACCCTATCCAGCCTATAACTTCTTCATAACAATATATGTATAAGTTGACACAAACACCCTGAAAAAGAGTGTAAAAAACATAGAAATCTTGATATCATGGGGCCTGTACGTGTCCCTTGCCCGTCACTGCCCCTCATTTAGCCTAGGGGGTGTGTCAAACATTTGTGTATATGATACTTAAGGCTAGATAAGGTGCGTACACTTGGAGAGAACTGTAATAATTTGGCAGGTGTTGCAGGAGACTAAGTGTAGAATCTGCAAACACAAACACTTGGAAAACCTCAAGTGTTGGCCTAGGATCTTTACTGGAATATTATACTAGTAAGACAGCGGAAGTCTTGTAAGAGTGAACCTGAGTATATAGTTCTGTGGAAGTCAAGTCTCAAGGTTCTCAAAGTTGAAATCTCAAGGTTAATAATAAAAAGTCACAACAAGGATTTATAGCTCTAGGAAAGTACCTATTCGCTAATGTACCTGTTCGTCACTATCGCACTATGCGCCCTAGATGATAACAAAGAGATGCGACTGTTCGCGTGACTAAACGACTGTGCTATGACGAGCGCTATTTGCTGACGTCATCCTACGGACTTATCTTTTACAGTAGGATTCGACACTATCTATCGATAAACGACTTACAGAAGTGCTAAATATGAATTATACCACAACACTCCCCTTCATTTCTGGAAGTTCGATAGTGTCACTTCTTGAAGATCCCGCAAAGCTTGTTACAGTACTGAAACTTCTGTCGTGTCAGCTTCTTCGTGAGGAAGTCGGCAGCCATGTCATTGGTCGAACAATAGACCAATCGCATTCTCCCCTTCTCGACTTCATCCTTGACGAAAAAATAACGCAGTGAAATATGTTTCGTCCTGTTGACGAAACCAGGCTAGTGCGCGATGCGAATTGCACTTTGGTTGTCGCACTGCAGAGTAAACTGAGTACTCGTCGTCAACTTTGCTTCTTCCAAGAGTTCCTGTAGGTAAAGTCCTTCGCGTGTTGCTGTGCAGACTGTGATAGACTCAGCTTAAGCAGAGGAGAGAGCAATAAGATCCTGCTTCGTCGAATTCCAAGAAATAGGCTCGATAGGTTCAAGGCGGTAGATCAATCCAGTACGCGAGCGTCGATTGGTAGAGTCAGCAGCGTGATCGGCGTCGATGAAACCGTGTAGATATAGTGTTTTACAACCGATGACGTTGTAGACTAAACCGACATCAGGAGTTGATATAAAATACTGAAGCGCACGGAGACGATCGAGTTGATGCTCCTCTTCAGGGTGGCGTAGGAACTGAGTGAGTTGACTAGCAGCGTAGGCTAGATCTGGACGGCAAGTATCGGCGACGAAGAGTAGACAGCTTAACTGCTGTTGATAAACCTGTAAACCGGTTAGACTCAATGGTGCAGTATTCGGTTTGTGATCTGTCGGTAGAGAGCGGTATGGTGTAGAGACTGTAATAGGAGTAAGATTGAAGCGGGAAGCGAGTGTGGCTGCGTACTTCGAAGCGGTGAGGTGAATAGACGTCGGTGAACAGGTAACGTTTAGACCGAGAAACTGTGAGACTATTTCGGAGACGGTAAGCTATAGACTTTTCTGTAGTAACAGTATGAAGGAATCGGCGAGCGAGTCAGTAGTACTGACGTAAAGAATATCATCGACGTAGGCGACAAGTAAAATATAGTTGCTGCCTTCGGTTAGAAGATACATCCCTTGATCATGCGGCAGTTGTCGAAATCGAGCAGTGATGAGCTGTGAGTGAAGATACTGCTGCCAGAGCCGGGGTGCCTGTTTAATGTCGTAAAGCAACTTTCTGAGATGGCATACGCTTGGTGGGTTAGTGGTATACAAATGCGGGTACTCTACCAGAATAAGTGCGTCAACGGGTGCGTAGAGAAAAGCGTTTGACATGTCGATTTGTCGAAGTCGTAGATTGCGGCAGGCGGCGACACAGAGCAGAATTCGAACGCTCGTATGTCGACTGACGGGAGCAAAAGCCAGCTCGTAGTCAATGTCGTAAGTATGCTCGAACCCGCGGACGACCCATCGCACCTTGAATTTCTCAAACGACCCATCTGCATTAGTCTTGAGACGGAAGACCCACTTTCCAGTAAGTACCTTTCCTCCTTTTTTTCTTCTGATGTCTGTATTAACTTCCATTAGCTCTCTGTCCATGGTGTCGCGCCATTTTTCGCGGTGAGGACTCGTAAGAGTTTGTTGAACGGTTTTCGGTTCAGGTATCTTACTGTCGTTGTACTGTACTGCGACTGCAAATCAAAGTATCTGGAAGCCGGTTTCTGTAAAACGCGGACGTTCTTCGTTTGCACCTGCGAAATTTTCTTCTGCTCCTTCTTCCCCCCCAATTTTGTCATGTGTAACACGAACTGCTTCGTCAGAGACGACGGGCATCGGCTGCTGTTGACGATAGCTTTCATAACTGAGGTGAATCTCGCGAACGTCATCCGGGTCAGCATCTATGAGAGGAATAAATTCGGGAATGCCAGTCGATGTAACAGGTTCGGGAATATCCGTTGCGGCAGCTTCGGAGGCTTCAGATACGGCTTCGTCCTGTACATCAACTTCGGCTTCATCAGTTGCAAATGCACGCGAGCCTTCGAACAGCCTGGCGGGGTTGGCAGATGCTGCCTAGTGGGCACGAAAAACAGGCAAGGTGAGTCGTTCATAGAAAAGACAATCACGTGAAGGAACAATTTGGTTTGAACGAAGATCCAAAATCTTCCATGCGTGATACTATTTTTCGATGCCGAGGGGTACCCCCCATTTTGCCCGTTCAGAAAATTTGCCGAGTGCTGCTGTTGGAGGACGAAACTGTACAACACACCCAAAAACTCGTAACAGCTTGGTACTTCCCACTGTTCGTGTCCACCGCAGATGCGGAGAAGAAAATTCGGGCAGTGACGTGGAAGACAACATGTTGTGTAACAGCACGGCGTGGTCCATCGCATACGGCCAAAAGCGAGGAGGAAGAGCTGCCTGCTTCACCAGAGCACGCATCTTCTCTTGCAGAGTCCTATTCATCCGTTCTCCTACCCCCATCTGTTGGTGTGCATACGGCAGTGACTGCTTCCGTTTGATGCCGAGGATTTGGAGGTAGTCTGTGAAGGTGTTGCTCGTGTATTCCTCTGCGCCATCACTCTGGAATTCTTGCAGTTTCACGCCAGACTCTCGTTCAGCAACAGCAAGCCATGCGACGAAGACGGAATGAGCGAGATAACGAGCAGGAAGGTTGGCTGTCCAAACGTAGCGAGTATAAGCTTCGATGAAGGTAATCACATACTGCTCCTCTTTAGGTCCTGCTCCAGGTAAGTTAAGAATATCGCTGTAGACTTTCTGCATCAGTTTATAATGTGTGGAGCTAGGAAAATGACTCGGAAATGGATCGTGGGTAAGATTGGCGACCGGACACGTGGTGCAAACCGTCGGACGAGACTGCGGCTTCATCTCCGTGCCGCCAGATAAAAGAAGACTGTTTTTATCAAGAACTGCTGCTCGGATTGAATGATTTAAAATCCCTTGCGACGGATGCCCTAACCGCTGATGCCAAATCTCCTCTGTGGCTTTGTGTCCTGATGATCACAGATAAAAATCAACGTTAGTAGAAAACGAAGAAATAATGAAAGGAGAAAGACCGGGCGACATGTCAATCTCCCCTTCGACGAAACGGGTAAGCGGTAAGTGAACATTTGAAGGTTCTGCTGCAGTTGCGATTGCAACCTCTGATACTGCTTCTGTTGATGTGTGAGCAGACGGTCCTGCGACGGCTTCTGCAAGATTCGGCTGCTCGGCGACTTCTGCTTTCACGACTTCTTTGGCGACTGCGGGTTCATCAGCAGAAAGTCCGCTAATTTCGCCCCAAAGTGGAGCTGGATTTCCTTGGAAGGCCGCGCGGGTATTATAAAACGTTCGCCATGCGTTGGCGCTTTCATCGGTGGTATCAAACTCCCAAGTGTCCAGTGCGGTAAGAACGGCTGCTGCAGTTCGAGAAGCTGTTGGTACAGTGGTTGCCCGAAAATCAATATCCACGTGCTGATAATCTGTTTCTTCCGGGTGATCCCAGGGACCAAGTGCAAGGACGCGTTCAGAATCACCAGAAGTGCCTTGTGCCGTGAACTGAAGAACTGATACTCCATGTTGAGTAGCGGCACGACCGATGTAAGTATTCGTTAAGCTGTGCCATAACTCGTGATCCATTGTGTCACAATTGCATTGTGTGCGAATTTTGTGTACCAGGAGTTGAGCTGTGGAGAGAAGATTGAAGCCAAGTCCGGCAACGATGAGAACGTTGGTAACGTGTAATGAATATCCCGTGTCAACTTATTCGAGCATGACACTCCCAATAGATCTTGCCATAATGGTTTGTCCGTTTGCAACTGTGACATGTATTGGGTGACGAAGCGGGCGCTGGTTGGTGATGAAGCTTGTTTCAGCGGAGCACATGTGCCAACCGCAACAGCTGTCAAGATATCAAGTGTTGGGTCCTGAAATGACTCGAGCAAGGTTAGCATAAACTTGCGGTAAGGGAATTCCTTCAGCACTTGTGGTTTCCTCAAATCGTGTCTCGAAATCAGATTCTGAAACATCAACTGTTGTAACACATCTGAAAACTCCTTTTCTTGATGTTGCAGATGCAAAAACCGGAGGTCGATGCTGTGACGACAATGTATTCTGCGGTGGTTTTGGCATCTGTTGTGCCGGGGACGTTGACTGCTGTGTTGGTTGGTGTGGCTTTGGTCACTGCTGCGAACGATGATATGGTTGTTAAGTGCTGCGACAGTTTTTATGGCGGCTGCGACAAGTTTGGTAAGTATGTCGTGGTTTCTTGCAGAAATGACAGAAGGGATACTTCGGGGGAAGCCGTTGTTGCGATTCTGGATTTGAGTAAAAACTCAAGTATATTCCCTTCACTATTTTGACCTCTCGCTTTAAGGCAAAAAAAATATAACACCCAGGAGCTGTGGAACATGCATATGACATTCCCAATTGGAATTTAAAAGTGCATGTTTCACCACCTTCATTTGAGTCAAACGACGACTTTTGTTCACCACATCGCATATCTGACGATGTGGCCCAGTTGCATGCCACAATCGGCAGTGAATGTGCAGAGTCAAGGAGACAGCGTGTAGAGCACGCATGACATGTATCCTGATGAGTGCCGGCCAGTTTCCCGACTAGTAGGAGGAACCCGGCGATTGGTTCGGCTCGGCGTGCTCGATTTCGCGTTTTTTTTTTTTTTTTTTTTTTTTTTTTTTTTTCAATAGGGCAGATTTCGGATCTTCTACCTGAATACCCGCGGCACAATGGCAGTAGCTCGTTTTCCCCACTCCCGCAAATGTTGATACCGTTGGCACAGCAGGAGAAGGAAAGATAACGGCAGTACGCATCTTCACATTGCAAATTCTTGTGTTTCTTGAAAAAAAAAAAAAAAAAATAGGCGGCAGGGGGGTGTTCAAATGTTTTCACATCCCATGGTAGGGTGTTGGTGTATATCCAGAAAAATTATGTTGGGCTGAGAAAAGCCCTTAGGATCTTTCCAGAGACTAAGTCGCAGTTGTAGAATGAGACTTGAGTAGTGCAGCGGAAGTTGAGTAGTTGAACCCTTGTACTAGTATATGAGAACAAGTGATTGGTTAAAGTGAACAAGCATACAGCAATATATAGAAAGTAGAAAACAAGCAGTTGTAGAATACAGTTGAAGAGCGGTTATCGAGTCGCACAGCGACTCGATTGTCGCTTCGGTTACCATCCTTGCAGTTGTAACGGTCAGTCGCAACCTCCGGTTGCGACCCTTCGAGTCTTTTCGTGTTCTTTGTCCACCCCCTCGTGTAACCTCCGTTGACTCGCGTACTCGTTACGATCTTCCTCGAGTGTGATGTTACACTTCAGAAACGCTTAAGTCCTTGAGATATTTCCAACACTCCCCTTCGTTTCTGGAGTGCTGACGTGATCAGATCCGGTGACGTTTGTCTGTCCGGTCAGCAGCATGCAGTAATCGAACTTCGCCTTCGCCAGTTTCTTTGTCAAGTAGTCTGCGGCCATTTTTGTTGTAGGGCAGTAACTGAGTTGAAGTCTCCCCTTCGCGATTTCATCTTTGACGAAAAAGTACCGCAGGGCAATGTGTTTGGTTCGGTTGGCGAAGCCGTCCTTGTTCGCGATTTTGATCGCAGATTGGTTGTCGCAGAGGAGTGAGAAGACGGGCAGGGTCGTGATCTTCGCTTCCTCGAGCAACTCTCGTAGGTAGAGTCCTTCCTTGGTCGCAGTACAGAGGGCGATATATTCTGCTTCAGCCGAAGATAGTGCGATTAGTTCCTGCTTGCTCGACTGCCAGGAGATAGTCCCGATAGGTTCTAGTCGGTAGATGTAGCCCGTTCTCGATCATCGATTTTCCCTGTCTCCCGCGTGGTCGGCGTCGACGTATCCGAGTAGTTGTACGGATGGTGTTGTTACTTTGCTGTAGGTGAGTCCAGTCGTCGGCGTAGAGACGAAGTAGAGTAGTGCCCGGTTTAGTTCTTCGAGATCTTCTTGTTCCGGTTGCTTCAGATGCGTCGCCAGCTGGCTTGCGCTGCAGGATAGATCAGGTCGGCAGGTTACTGTTGCGAACAGTAGGCAACCGAGCTTCTGCTGATACTCCTGGATTTGCTTCGCGGGGAGTTTTGCGGAGGTGTCGTTGTTGTTTCCGTAGCGGTAGAGAGTCGCGACTGTAGTTGGTGTTAGTCCGAACTTCTTTGCGACAACGCCTGCGTACTTTCCAGCGTATAGGTAGAACGCTGAGTTGTCTTCGACGACGTTTAGACCTAGGTACTGGGTTACGGTGTCTGACACCGTAAGTGTCAGGTCCCTTTTCAGCTCCCCTTCGAACCAGGTGGCGATGTCAGTAGTGGAGCCGATGTAGAGCAGGTCGTCGACGTAGACGATGAGTAGAATGAATTCCCTTTCCTTCTGTAGTCGGTACATGCCTTGGTCGTGTGGCAGTTGTAGGAATCCGATTCTGACGAGGCGACCGTGAAGGTGCTGCTGCCAAAGCCGCGGGGCTTGCTTGATCCCGTAAAGGGATTTTATCAGCTGGCTCACTTTTGTAGGGTCGTCGATGAATCCGTGGGGCTGCTCGACGAAGATCTCGGCGTCCACAGGTGCGTACATGAAAGCATTTGCGACGTCGATTTGGCGCAGTGGTAGTTTCTTCGTGGCCGCGACGGCGAGTAGGATGCGCAAGGAGGTGTGACGGGAGACTGGGGCAATAGTTTCTGTGTAGTCGGTTCCGTATCGTTGATCGAAGCCTCGTACGACCCATCGAGCTTTGAATCGTTCGATGGAGCCGTCCGCGTTGGTCTTGATGCGGTACACCCACTTTCCCGAGAGGACGTTCTTCCCGTTGATGTTCGTTGCATGTACCAACTTCCATGTGTTTCGGTCTTGCAGAGCTTTTAGTTCCTTTTCCATCGCCTCCTTCCATTTCGCCTTATGTTCCCCCCCCAGAGCCTGCGACAGAGTCGAGGGCTCCCGCGGAGATGGCGGCGGCGGATGCTGGACGGAGACCCATAGGCCGAGGATCTGCAGTCCCGTGGGTGTGTGTCGAGGGGAATTTTCATTCCCGGAATAAGCTGCTTCGTCACCATCTTCTGGATCAGGTAAGAAGTTTGGGCCAATGCGTTCTGAAACATTCGTCTCGACCGGGTGGGGTGTAACGTAACCTTGGTCAGCGAAGTGGTAAAAGGTGTCGAGGTTGTTGCTATCGAGAGGATTGTCTTCGTCGAGTGGAACAGGTACGGAACAGAGGCTCCAGGCTCCAGGTACGTCTTCTTCTGCTGCGTCAGCCTCGGCAGCACGGTCGGCGAAGGAACGAAGGCCCGCGAGGCCGTCGGTGGGGTCGTGTATGTTGGCAATATTGTCTAGGTAATGCTGCAGCGTCAGTCGCTCGTAGAAGATAATATCACGTGATGCCACGGTATTTTTGTCTTGTATGTCGAGGATTTTCCATGCGTGAAAATGTTTGGCGATGCCGAGGTGTAGTCCCCACCGAGCTCGTTGAGTGAAGCGTCCTGCTCGGGCTGTGTGGGGTCTATACTGTACCATGCAGCCGAAAACTCGAAGTAATTTTGTGCTGCCCCTTTTTCATGTCCACATCAGGTGCGGTGATGCGTTGTTGGGAAGCGATGACGAGGACAATAGATTGTGCAGGTGGACTGCATGTGTAATCGCGTCTGGCCACAGTGTGGTGGGCAGTCTCATCCCCAGAAGCAGCTTTCGCATCGTCGTCTGCAAGGTCCGGTTCATGCGTTCTGCGACCCCCTGCTGCTGGTGAGCGTATGGCAGAGACACCAGGCGTCTGATTCCTCTTTCCGCCACATAGGTCCTGAAGCGTTGTGACTGGTATTCCAGTGCACCATCTGACCGGAAGCTCTTGAGCTTGGTTCCTGATTCTCGTTCGGCGATGGGGAGCCATGTCGTGAAGGCGTCGAAGGCTTGATCGCGCGTCTTGAGGTTGTAGTGCCAGACGTATCTTGTTGCTGCGTCGATAAACGTGTTGACATAGTTGAAGTCGGCTTCAGTGTCTTCTCGAGGCATGTTTAAAATGTCACTGTAGACTTTTTCCATCGGTGCGTATGCAGGTGCGCTTGGGTTGTGATGGGATGGAAAAGGCTGGTGGGGAAGATCGGCTTCGGGGCACGTAAAGCACCGTGCGCGTGGTCGTCGAAGTTCTTGGCCGCTCGTTGTAAGGAGAGCGTTTCGTTCTAACACTTCAGCTTGGATGGTTTGCAGTATTGTACTGTTTGCAGGATGTCCGAGACGTTGGTGCCAGATGTCGTCGGGAGCGCGATGGCCGGGCGAGCGGTGGTATATGTCGGTGTTGGAGAAGAACGCGACGACCGTGGCGGGACTGCGGCAGACTTCTCGTGTGATGGGCATAAGTTGATGTGCTTCGGTTGGCGATCCTCGGATCGCTGGTGGTGGTACTCGGCTGGATCTTGCTGTTGCTACTGCCGGTGATGGTTGGGAAGGAACACTTGCTGGTACTTGTCTTTCTTGTCTGATGACTGCTAACGCTCGTGTTCTTTCTGCTGCAGGTATGGTGTTGGAGTACCAGAATCCATCGGGGTTGAATTCGGGGTCAAGATCCGGCGGGTGTGTCCAGGCGGCGAACGACACGATCCCATCGCTGTCGGCAGTACCTCGGTCGGGGACGAAGTCCAACACGAAGACGCCGGACTTCAGGAGAGCACGACCGATGAAGAGACCGCCCTTCCCGTGGTAAAGGCGAAACTCGTTGGAGTCCGAGTCGCACTCCAGGTGAATTCCTTTTGCCATTAGCTGGCTGACGCTTAGCAGATTGTATCCCAAGTTGTCAACGATTAAGACCTTGTTGAGTTGAAGGATGACATTTGTTTCCATGGACTGTAACTGAACCACCCCTTGTCTGTTTGTTTTCAGGTTCTCGTTGTTGGCGACGGTGATGATGACGTCGCGGTTGAGGCGTCGCTCTTGTTGCACGAAGCGTCCGGAAGAACACATGTGTTGACCGCAGCAGCTGTCCAAGAACCAGGTGTTTCGCCCGGTGGGTTCGGCGTTGGCGACCGCAGCGTATGTCGGGTTAACCTGAAGTCCTTGTGAGCGCGGCGGCGGGAATTCTTCTTCGTCTGGCGCGTAAGTGGGTGGTGATCCGGGTGCGCAGTTGTCGATGTGTACCATGCAGTTGATGATGTTCGGTGTCCCTTGTGCAGATGTGGTAGAACGTCTTGGAGGGCTTTCTTGAGTGGAGGCGACTTGTGGGTCTACTGGACGATAGACACGAGGACATGTGCAGTTGACTTTGGAATGTCCGGATGTTTGACAGTTGTGGCAGAACGGCGGCACGATGGTGAGTCCTCTGTTGTCGCGTTGATCTTGCTTGCCGCGTCGATTGTAGTTGTTGTCGTTCCTTCGTTGAGTGTAGAAAACTAACTGCTGCTGCTTCCTTGGTTGTCTTTCTTCGAACAGATCCATCTCCTGTTGTTCAGCATGAAGCTCGGCGCAGAGGTGCATCTCCGAGATCCTTCTGTGGGCACGAAGAAGCGAGCGTGTGGTTCTCCATTCTGACCCGAGCCCGGCGAGGACAAGTGTCACGAAGCTTTCTTCAGTGATTGTTCCTCCGCATCGAAGCAGGCGGTCGCGGAGGGTCTGGCATCGACTCATATACTGCATCGCCTTTTCCCCGGTCTTCATCTGTATTGATGTCAGCTGTTGCATGAGTCTGCTTTGTGTCATGCTGTCGTTTGCTTGATAGAGACACTTGAGATGATGCCATGCGAGTTCCGCGGAGTTTCCATAGCTCTGACACGTTCTAATGCTCTGCTGTTCTTGAGGTGACAGGTTCCGCAGGACAACTGTATACGCCAGCAGCGACTGATACCTGAAAATTTCTTGCTCCTTTCCAGTGCCGTTGCTTGGGAATGGCAGGGACCCGTTGAAGTATCCCAAGAGATGCGCAGCCTCCATCAGCAGCTCGAACTGAAAGCTCCAGGTAAAGAAGTCGTGTCCGTTGAACGGTGAGGATGTCTGTAACTTGATTACGTGTGAAAACTGCGCCTGGAGACTCAAAATCTCGTTTGGTGTCTGTTGTGATGCAGCTGCTGTTGGTTGGGCACGGGGCGGCATGAACTCGAATGTCCCCGGTGAAGAGTGATAAGGCGCAAAGGTAGGCGCTTGGTTGTGTCGCCCGAACGATGAATTGTCGAGGCTCATCGGCGCTAATCCCATGTTTCCTCCGTTGCTCTGTGTTTAATGCGCAGGTGTCCTTGTCTGCTGCTACTGGTCGAAGTGCGACATGAAGCTGAATAACCTTTCCATAAGGTTCGGATCCACGCTTAAAGAGGGTGATGGAGTCACCGTTTCCGGTGCTCTTCCTGTTGTTTCTTGAGCAGCGCCGGTCTCGGTTTGCAGTCCTGAAGTGTGCAATCCAGAGTTGCCGGGTTGAGTGTCTTGGGCGCTGGGTGAGCCCGTAGAGATTTTCTTGCCCTTGCTGTCCATGACTTGTAATCAATGAAGTCGTTTGAATTGCAGATTGTAGATAGAGCGTAGTTGCTGGGAGTTTGGTCTCTGACCAGCTCTTATACCATGTTGGGCTGAGAAAAGCCCTTAGGATCTTTCCAGAGACTAAGTCCCAGTTGTAGAATGAGACTTGAGTAGTGCAGCGGAAGTTGAGTAGTTGAACCCTTGTACTAGTATATGAGAACAAGTGATTGGTTAAAGTGAACAAGCATACAGCAATATATAGAAAGTAGAAAACAAACAGTTGTAGAATACAATTGAATGGCGGTTTATCGAGTCGCACAGTGACTCGACTGTCGCTTCGGTTACCATTCTTGTAGTTGTAACAGTCAGTCGCAACCTCCGGTTGCGACCCTTCGAGTCCTTTCGTGTTCTTTGTCCACCCCCTCGTGTAACCTCCGTTGACTCGCGTACTCGTTACGATCTTCCTCGAGTGTGATGTTACACTTCAGAAACGCTTAAGTCCTTGAGATATTTCCAACAAATTAAACACCGATACCCGCTCAAGCTACCCGGGGGAGCTTAATTCCGGCAGGTGTTTTTTTTATGGGGGATTACGGTAAGTATGAATTATACTACAAGTACAACCCCTTAGCACAAAATCACCTGTATCTCACATTCTATTCAGTTCGTTTCTTTGAGAGTTACTGTATGTTTTGGCTACACACCTTTGTCATGGTTTGAATGTGCAGTATAAAATGAGTATAGCATATTTTTATGAAAAGACGATTTGGGCTGTGTGCAGCTAATGCAATTTGTTTGGGCAAAGAAGTTCCATGTGAAGCATGAAAGTAATGGATAAGAGGTACCACTTCAATCTATGTATTTGTTCTCATGAACTTCACAACTGTATATTCGCTCTTTGGAGCCGCCTCTTCTTCCTGACGCTACCGCGTTTGTCCTGAAATTGATTTCTCGGTTTGAACGCCCCAATTCAAAACTCCGCTTCCCCCCTAGTTCCGCCTGCTCCCCCAATACGAGCATAGTTTCACCGCTCCTGCTGCTGTGTTACCAACAATACAGTTGTGGCTCATGGTCACGGACTGCACCCACTCGCCCGCCAAGCAGAGAAACTCGCTCTGGCGACCTCAATCTTTTCTCTGCCCCGAGCTCTCCAGGCCAATTCAGGCCAGCCCTCGATATCCTCCGCGTCACCATTCGCCCCGCCAGTCACCACCACTGCTGCTGGTGTTCCTTCCCTCCCAAGATGCACTAGGGAACTACCCCACCCATCCCATTCTCATTCCCATTCCCCCATTCCCATTCCCGTAATCCCTTCCCCTCATGGTTGCTCGCGTTAGTGCAAGCCAATCAGTCACACGAGCGACTCTCCCTGCCCATAGCTTTCGTAACCCCAGCCATGGGCGCGGATGTTTGACGCTGTCGCCTAATGCGTCCCTTACTATACGTGCATGAACTAGCAGTTTAGCGCATTTTAGGACTGCACGGGTGCAATCCCAGTCCTCTTGCGGCCGAAGTTAACTGAAAGCAAGTGACTCGTCACCAAGGCATCCTACACCTCACCAAGAATCGACAGTACTTGCCGCCGTTACTGCGAACAGCCGTCGCGTCAATTCTTCCGCGTCCCTCCTTTCTCTAACGGTCTCGTTGCTACCTTTTGCGTTAGGCCCTCTCACATCACCGACGAACAGTTTCGTTTCCCGTAACAGTAACACCGTCTCCACATCATTTAATCTCCTCGCCGAATTCTTCCCAAGCAAAGAATCGCGCGTTGCACCAGCCGCCGCTATGGTCGTAAGCTCGCCCGTGGGCTTCGAGCTGCTGGGCTGCTTCAACGTCTCGGCTGAGTTCGAGCGCGACGGGGAGCGCATCGGCCAGCCGAAAGGCCACGTGGCCGTCGTCAGCATTCCGCGCAGCCGCGTCCCCGCGGGCGGCGGCCCGATAAGCCTAACGAGCCCCGTCGGCTCCGGAGATAGTATCGAGGATGCGAATAATCCGTCTGCTGCTCCTGGCGGCCTCGATGGCGGCGGCACGGCGTTGGCGCTGCTGTTCGTGACGAAGGCGGGGTTCACGAAAGCGACATCGGGGACGGCATTCGCCATCAACGACATGGGGAGGTTCCGAATGAAGTTCATCAATCAAGGTACTTCTAGCGCGACGGTCCCTTCTCTCCCCCTTTCCCTGTCACGTGACGCCATAACGCGACTTCCCGTTCTCTCCCCTTCTCCAGCCACTTTCTCGTGCCGTCTTTCGCGAGATTGATTCGTTCGACTAGTAATTCGTGTGTATCGGCATCGTTCTCTCTGACCGTCAGTCGGGCGTTGCGCACGCCGTGTGCGAGTTCTCATTCGTCATCCGCCATTCGTCATTCGTCATCCGCCATTCGTCATTCATCATTCATCACTCCCCATTCGCCATTCGCCATGACTCGCTGCAGGCAAGTTCTCGTTCGAGGTGCGCGGCGAGGGGCCCGGCGGCAACACGCTGGTGCTGTGCAGCGTGAGCTCCGGGCAGGTGGCGCACGACGTGCGGAGCCTCGCACAGTTCATCTCCGACATCAAGATCGGCAAGGCGCCCGGCATGCCGCACAAATGCGTCGCGTGTGGGCTCAAGGATACGGCGGAGCTGGACAAGAAGCGCAAGCAGGAAGAGGTGAGCTCGCTCTTGTTACTTGTTACTCCGCGCAGTCAGGCCCTTGTTACTTCGCGCATTCACGCGGCGATGCTCTTGGAGTGAGCGCGGCCTGTGCGTGTGCTTATAATGAAACTCTCTGCGTGCTCGCGTTGTCCGGCGGCACGGCAGGCCCTGAAGGAGAAAGAGGCGAAGAGGCAGCGTATGGAGGAGGAAAAGAAGGTCAGAGACGAACAGAAGAAACGCGACAAGGTGCGTACAAGCTCCGCGTTCGCGTGCTGCCTGCTCCCGTTCGCGTCCTGCCTGCTCTCTGCTCCCCGCGGACCTCCCATTTGCCGGACCTTTTCGCGTCTCTCGTTTCAGTCCGCGGCTCCCATGCTCTGCTCTGCTCTGCTCTGCTCTGAAACTCGCGCGCGTTCGTTCTGTTCGTTTAAACGCTTTCGATCCCTCCTGAACCGCGCGTGGGGCGGGATGCGCGCAGGAGGAGAAGGAGGCAAGGCAGAAGCAGGAGAAGGCAATGAAGGAGCTTCAGAAGAAGCTCAAGGAGACGGAGAAAGACAGGGACGACATGAATAGGATACGAGAGACACTTAGCAAAGAGCTGAAAGAACGGGGCGAGATAATCAGGGAGCTCCAGCAACAAGTGAAGGAGAAAGTGGCCGCTGCTGCCCGGGAGGAGGCGAAGAGGAGGGAGGAGGAGGCGAGGCGGGTGAGGGAGGAGAGTGCGGCGAGGGAGGCGGAGCTGCGGCGGGCTATGGAGGAGGAGTTTCGGGTGAAGAGGGATGAGGAGCAGCGGCTGCGGCAAGCTGCGGACATGCAGCGGTGGGCGCGGGAGCAGCAGAAGGCGAAGGAGGTGGAGGAGATGCGGAAGAAGCTCCAGGAGGAGGAGGGGAAGAGGATGTTTGAGGCCATGTCGCACCGCGAGGAGATGGCCAAGATGAAAGCGGAGGTGGAACGCGCGTACCAGTACCAGCAGCAGCAGCAGCAGCAACAAGGGCAGCAAGCTGACTCCTTTGTGAGTTGTTGTGGTGCTTTCGTCGGTTGTCAGTCATCCCTTGTCCCCATGTCGGCTGAGAGTTCTGATGCCACTCTCTTCACCATTCAGCCTCCCCCATTCAAGAATCTTACAGTTTCTGCCTCCTGAAGCATCCCACCACCTGATGCCAGTGCCGCTCTCACCTCCCTTCCCCTCCCCTTCCCTCTCTCCCATGCTTTGCCCTCCGCTTCCCTTCCCCTCTCATTGCTCCCCCCCCGCACCACCCCGTCAGGGTCCCCCGCCCCCTCCTCCGCCAAAGGACGTGCCAGCAGAAGTGCTGGCTCGCTACAGCAGCCTGCTGCGGGACCGCGAGGCGCGCATGCGCGCAGCCTTTGCAGCAATGGCAGGGGAGATACGACGCGCCGAGGGGGAGCTGAAGAAGAAGCGGACGGAGGAGGAGCGGCGGCGGAAGGCCGAAGAGGCAAAGCGGAGCAAGGCAGAGACGGCCAGGCAGAAAAGGGAAGAGGCGATGAGTGCAGAGAGGAGGAGGGAGGAGGAGGAGAGGAGGCACGCGCAGGCAGAGGAGACGAGGAAGAGGGAGGAGGAGAGGAAGAGGATGGAGGAGGTGGAGAAGGCGAGGAGAGTGCAGGAGGAGGCGAGGCGGAAGGCGATGGCGGAGGAGAGTGCGCTCGCTGCGAAGCAGAAGTGGCTGGAGGACCAGCTCCGATTGCGACAAGCAGGTGAGGGAGGGGGGAGAGGGGGGAGAGAGGGGGGGGAGGGTGGTGCCAGATCTGCTGCACTGAAGCATGGCAGTGAATTCAGGGGTTAGCATTCATGCTCGGTGCTGGTTGTTTGTGTGCTGCAGTGGGATATGTTTGTGTGAGGGATCCCATTGCCTGTTTCCTGATCCGTTCTTTTTTTTTCTTGTGCGTGTGTGGTGGTTCAGCTGCTCCCATGACCTACGAGCAATACGAGAACCGGCTGCGGCAGATCAAGAACTCAGCAGGCAGTGCCAACGTGCCTCTGCACTTCTGGGACATCCCCTGGCCACCAGAAGGCAACTGCCTTTTCCTCTCCCCAACCGACGACCCTGGGCTGAAGAAGAGGAAGTTCAAGGATGCGCTGCTCTTTTGGCATGCAGATAAGTTTGTGGCGTTCTGCGGGTCGCGTTTGGTGGAGGATCACAAGCAGGTGATTCTCAAGAAGGTTGCCCGGCTGAGCCAAGAGGTCGTTGAGGCAAGGAATAATTTGTAATGTGGGAGGTTTGCTAGTTTTGGGGGTTGGGTTGGGTTTGTTGCTACTTGCATGAAATGCCTCACTCACTCCTTGTGAGGTATTACGTTGATGCATCATACAGGTGCTTTCTTTCTTCAAATTTGCTCCCACCCTGCCCCTAGTTTGAGCTAATAGTGGAAATCGTGCTTCTATAACGTTGATCATAGTATGGGCTCGTTACAAGATTTCTTAGGGCGTGTTACAAGTTGGACCAAGATGGCATTTTTGCAGTTTCGGACGAACCGTGCGTTCAAGCCTTCTTGACCCTCGTTCAAATGCGGACGTCTGAAGTGCAGGCGGTCAGGACGACGCCGGAATATGTTCAATGTTGCGGTTCATCCCCAAGTGTTCAAGATGCAACAACGCGGTGCGAAGTGGTTGGCGAACCCAACCACTTCGCACATAGCACAGGGTTGCCCGGCAAACAATGCACCGAGTCGCATTGTGGCACATTGGGTTGCAGTTGCTCTCAGAGTAGCGGAATAGACTATAATGAAGGGCACACGGAAGTTTTGGTCTAATGTGTTGTACTCTCTAAGGCATGCCCCTATCTAGTCTACAGCAACATATACAAATATGTTTGACACACCCCCTAGACTGGACAAGGGGCAGTGCCTAGCAAGAGACAAGCAACCCAGGGCGGCACTACTACTCCAACCTCTGAGACAAAGGTCCGGAGACCAGTCAACAGGAGTAAAACCTTGACAAGAGCAAATAAGGGCGGCACAACTAGTCCGGCCACTAGAATACCAACCACAAGGCCAGTCACGAAGGTATATATAACGAGGAGTACACAATCAAGGTCCTAGCAAGTGAGGAGCAACAGGAACTAGACCAAGTTGCAAACAGTGTCACTGATGATCTTTAGGCAAAAGCGCCTTAATAAAGATCTCAGTTGTGTTGGCACCGGAGGCCAAGTGTACTACGCGGGCCTGGCGGCGCTGCTGTAGCTCGCGCAAGAGGAAGTACCGCAGCTGGATGTGCTTCGCTCTGCCCTCGAGTCGAGGCTCCTGACACAGGAGGATCATGGCCCTGTTGTCAGCGTACTAGACAGGGGCAGAGTTGGGCCGCTCACCTAAGTCGGTAAGCAAGAAGGTCAGCCATGAGATGGCACCTGAACCAAGGCTAAAGCAGTAGCCCTGGGAGGACCTTAGCGTCTCAGCGCTGTCTGCCCACGAAGCGTCTGTGTGCCCTGTAAGGAGCACTGGCCTGCATCCTACTAGCACGAGTCCCATGCCCGATGTACTTGCTAGATAACGCAAAACCCTCTTAGCGGCCGACCAGTGCTGTGGTCGGTGTCTCCCTGTGGCCAAAAGCGTGCCAGGATGCTAAGAGGGTATGCGAGATCTGGACGAGTGCAAGTCATCAGGTACATGAGGCAACCCACCAGCTCTGCGTAAGGACCACTAGGCTCTATTGACTCCTCAGGAACTGGATTAGAGAGCCTGTGGTCTACTGTCAGAGGTCTAGGCTGTGCAGAGGAGAACTGAAGACGGAACCTCTGAAGGACCTGACGCACCAAGTGTGACTGTGTGAGAGTGATGCGGCCTCGGTACAGACAGCGTACCGCTCGTGACCAGGGAACGTAGTGGTGACGCCGAGGTCCTGAAGACAGCCGACACCAACTAGGTTCCTGGAGAACGAAGGGATGTGCAGGCCTGTAAGAGAACCCGAGAGAACCGCTAGACAGGGAAGTGTAGTGTAGCTACAGGCAACGACAAAACCGGAGAAGGGGTCGGCAAGTGCGACAGTGGCAGGTGTTGCAAGCGGCGTCAGCGTGGTGTGGTCGTGGAAGAAGCAGGTAGACGCACCAGAGTGAAGCGTAAAGGACAGCGAAGCGGAAGCTACGGCCGGTGGAGTAGCGAGCGTGGAGCCTAGACTAGACAAGGGAGGAGTTCCTACGCCTGACGCAGCAGGGGTGTGAGAGTACGACCCCGTTCCATTCCTTTCTCTTTCCCATCTTCTCTTTCCATTTCATTCCTCTTTTTATCCTGATTCATTTGGTCTTTATCTCATTCCATTTGGATTCCTATTCCTTCTTTTCCATAAAACCTTTGGTCTATCCTGTTATTATCATTATATCACCGACCAGGTTCGGGATGTAACGGCGCACTATATCTAGTGTAATCTTGCTGTAATCCCTTAAAGCCAATAGCCTCGCGTGGCTATACGCACGGTGATTCTATTTTGTAGAAGGGTCTATTCCCTTGGGATAGGATAAACCTGGTTACCTGATGTACTTTGGAAGTATAAAAGCGCCTTGTATCAATCGATAGTGCAACCTTTCCTCGACACATTTGATCCTGTAACACTTGGTAATCAGACCTTTTCTCCCTCGGCCGCGCTCAACTAAGCAGCAGCAGCGGGACTCCTGCCTCGAAAAACCGCCGGGGGCGACCAATTCGACGCCGATTCGGGTAAGCACCAGCTCCACGATTTTTCGAATTACCCCCTCCGCGCGTGTTTTGAACAGGATGGTGAACTTCGACAACGCCGAAGTTACCCAGCAGCTCTTCGCAAGCATCGCCGCCCTAAAGGGGGAGATGCGAGCTGACCGCGAAGCTTGGCGACAAGAGTTCAAGCGAGTAACTCGACTCGCCGGCGCGCAACACGACTCGACAACGGCGACGACGCAGCAGTCGCAACAATTTCTCGAGGCTCCGAAACCGCGCCCACCTGAGCCGTTCGATCCGAGCGATCGAAATTCCGACGTCCGCAGATGGATCGCCGGATGGAAATCTACTTCGCAGCCATCGGATGGAGCTCGCCAGTCTGGGACGGACAACGCGTACGACTCGCGGCGACACTGATGCGAGGGCCGGCACTCGAGTGGATCGGCGGTAACAGCACCTTCATCCACGGCGAAGCCACGTGGCAGCAGTTCCGCACCGACCTGCTGAGCCGATAAATTCGGGTTTCCTTTCCCTGGAAAAAATTCATCGCCATCGACAGTTCGGGAGTGTAGCGCAGTACACGCAGCAGATGGAGGAATTTTATAACCGTATTCCCGACCTGACCGAAGGGGAAAAAGTACAGTCGTACCTCGCAGGGCTGAAGAAGTCAAACGACAAGTGGCAGCGACAAACTACGCGAGCTACAGTGACGTCGTATCGGCCGCGGAACGCTTCGACATAGTCAACGCCAGGACACGACGGGCGCAAGTCGGCAGTACGCGACACGGTGACTGCTCGGCTCACCCCACGTTCGCCGACCCGATGGAAGTCAACAAGTTCGAAGGGCGGCCACGTCTGAAAAACACCAACTTCACGTGTGATTTTTGCGGGGTGCCGGGTCATCCAATCTTCGACTGCAACAAAATGAAAGCCGCACGTGCTGAGTATCGGGCATGCAACAGTGGCGGAAATCCTTCGGCCAATCAGAAGCAAAAAAACGGGACTCGCTAGTGATTGCGGATCTAGCTGGCGAAAAAGAAAAGATCCGTAAGCGGCCGCGGACTTCCGGAAAAATCAACTTCGACGCAGCCGATTCGACGGGAGCAGGAGAAAATGATGGGGAAAAATCTCCACCCCACGACCAGTCCTTGCTAGAGGAAATCGCCAAGGAAAAATCTAACTCCGCGAAAAAGGACTCTGCTAAGACAGGGAAACTCCTTGAAGACCCAAGAAATTATAAGGATTCGTTAAAGTTATCTTATAAAAATGCTTTAATGAAAACCTGTCATTCTCGAGGGGCTAGAGCCTTGGAGAAAATTCGGGAGGGACTCCAGAAGAAGGAGAAAATTGTGGAGATCGTACCGGTACCGGAGAACTTGGGGACCAAATTAAGGAGTCAACGTCCTCTCCCGACACCAGCCCACAGCGACTACCCGTTCCCCAGGGAAGACGTCGGTGGAGCTGAAGCAGCTCAAGAGGAAGCTGGGGGTCTACAAGAAGCTGCAAAAACCCCGAACTCCTTCGTCTTCGGATGCATCCAACTCGGCAACTTCGTCAACGACACGAACAGTTGTCACAGAAACTCCGGGCCCAGGAGAAGAGCCTTTCTCCAAGCAGCCTCGGCCAGCTGCCAGCTCAGGAGTAGGAAGCAACGAATATTGGGATGTACCCTATGACCCAATCAATGAAACTATTTTTGGGTACTCCGAGCAATGCCTGCCCCTCGTGCTCGAGGTCATCTGCAAAGGACGACGCCTCCAAGCACTCGTGGACAGCGGAGCATCGCACACCGTCTGCGACAAGGCAACCATCGACCGACTTCGAGAAGAGTACAAGCCATCAGCGTTTTCTGCAACTATGGTGGACGGCAGCAAGTTACCAGTGTAAGGCGAAGCAGTGCTACACCTACAAATCGGTCCAATGTGCTAGAAACCTGCTCTCCCCATCACCAACATTAAAGGGCTTGACTTGATCTTTGGGCGAGACTTCATAAAACGATTCAACCCCGAGATCAACAGGGTAAACCGCACCGCAAGCATCTACAACAAAGGAAGGAGACTCCAGCTACCCAACTAGGACGATACAGGAGATATCCCAGCGGAGACACTCGCCAGATTCGAGAAGGACATGAAACGAACCAACACCGGGTTCCTTACCAAAGGACTCATCCGACCATCCATTTCGCCATACGGTGCCCCAATACTCTTCACACCGAAACCGGACGGAAGCATGCGCATGTGCATCGACTACCGAGCTCTCAACAAGCAGACCGTAAAAAACAAATACCCGATTCCACAAATCGATGACCTGCTTGACCAGCTTTGGGGAGCCACGGTATTTTCAAAACTAGATCCGCGGTCCGGATACTGGCAGATAAGAATGGCGGATGAGTCTGTTCACAAAACTGTTTTCCGAACTCGGTACGGATCGTACGAGTATCTGGTAATGCCGTTCGGACTCACCAACGCACCTGCAACGTTCCAAGCAGAGATTAATCATATCCTACGCCCACTCTTGGACGAATGCGTGGTGGTGTACCTAGACGACATTCTCTTCTACTCACGCGATATACAACAACACGTCGAACACCTGCGACGAGTCTTCGAGATTCTTCGACGAGAACGCTTCTACGTCAAACTATCCAAGAGCGACTTCGCCCTCGAGAAAGTCCAATTCCTCGGACATATTGTAAGCGCTCAAGGAATTCACGTCGACCCCAAGAAAATCGAAGCCGTGCGTACGTGGAAGACACCCGAGAACGTGAAGGAGTTACAGCAGTTCCTTGGCTTTGCTAACTACTACAACAGGTTCGTGCCACAATACGCGAAGATCGCCACGCCACTCACGAATCTGCTAAAGAAGAACACGCCCTATAAATGGGAGCCACAACACCAGGAAGCCATGGAGCAGCTGAAACAAGCACTCACGTCCGCACCCGTACTCATCTTGCCAGACCCCGAACGCGACTGCGTCATCGAAGCTGACGCCCGCGACCAGGCAGTGGGAGCAGTCTTGATGCAAGACCAAGGGAATGGCCTGCAACCAATTGCCTACCTCAGCAAAAAAATACATGGAGCAGAACTCAACTACCCGATACACGACAAGGAGGCCCTTGCTATCATCATCGCCTTCAAAACATGGAGATGTTATCTCGAAGGACGCAAGACGACAGTCTACACCGACCATTGCAGCCTAAAATATTTGAAGACGCAACCAAGCCTCTCCTGGAGGCAAGTCCGGTGGATTGACTTCCTCGAGACGCACTTCCACTACGACGTCGTGTACAAGCCTGGCCACAAAAACAAAGCAGATGCGCTTAGCCGGCCTGCACACGTTGCCCCTATCCAAGTTGAAGGGATGAATCCACTCCTCAAGGGACTCTTCACACACGGGTTCACCATCGACCCCGAAATTCCCTTGGCAGAAAAGCGACATCTGCTACAGTGGGACAACTGCATCACGTACCGGAAAGGATCAACGAAGATCTGGGTACCTAATTACCCTCCATTGCACCAGTTACTACTCGAAGAATACCACGACGTCCTGTACGCGGGTCACTTCGATAACAACAAGACGCTCACCGGTATCGCCAAACACTACTAATTGCCCCACATGGCAGATGACGTACAGAAATTCGTCACCTCGTGCACTACATGTCAGCGGATGATTCGCAGCAAGCAGAAAAAAGCAAGTCGGATACAGCCTCTTCTTGTCCGGGAACAGCCATGGCAAGTGGTAAGCCTAGACTTCATCACCGGGCTACCAACTACCAAAAGCGGTCATGACGCGATCCTCGTCGTCATTGACAAGTTCTCCAAGATGGGACACTTCATCCCGACACTCACCACAGCACGCACCGAGGAGACAGCACAACTCTTTGTTCGCTACATCATCTCACAACATGGCATTCCGACCACACTCATCTCCGACCGAGACCCTAAGTTCACCAGCAAGTTCTGGAAAGAACTGATGTCTCTACTCGAGACCAAACTCGCCATGTCATCCGCAAATAGATGGACAGACCGAGCGCCTCAACCAAATTGTGGAACAACTCCTCCGTGCAGCCTGCAAGGACGACATCTCCAAATGGGACTCGCATCTGCCCGTCCTAGAGTTTGCCTACAACAATGCTACTCACGCCGCTACTGGACAGACGCCGTTCTTCCTCTGTTACGGACGCCACCCACTCACACCTCAACAGCCAAACATACCAGCTACAGTCCAACCCGCTCATGATTTCATCACAACCATGCACAAACTTTGGGATCGGACCCACAAGCGCCTTCTCGACATTCAGCAACAACAGAAGCGCCAAGCCGATCGCCACCGCACAGACCACACCATCACCGTGGGAGACCGAGTCCTACTCAACATACGCAATCTTGACATCAGCCATCTCCCATCAGCTACCTGGAAGATTCACAATGCCTTCCATGTCTAACTCTTGAAGCCCTACCGAGATCCCAACACGGTCTTCTCCGGGCGCCAACCGCCACTGCCGCCGCCCGTCCTCGTCCATGATGAACCCGAGTACGAGGTCGAGTCCGTGCTTGCTCCCCGCCGTCGACGGAATGGCACCGTGGAGCTTCTCATCCGTTGGAAGGGTTATGATCCTTCTAAGGACAGCTGGGTCTCTGAATCCGAGATGGATCACGCTCGTTGTCCTCTTCGCGACTACCTTGTCAAGCAGGGTGTTACGTCTACCACCCAGCTTTGAGGGGGGGAAGTGTGAGAGTACGACCCCATTCCATTCCTTTCTCTTTTCCATCTTCTCTTTCCATTTCATTCCTCTTTTTATCCTGATTCATTTGGTCTTTATCTCATTCCATTTGGATTCCTATTCCTTCACTTCCATAAAACCTTTGGTCTATCCAGTTGTTATCATTATATCACCGACCAAGCTCGGGATGTACTGGTGCGCTATATCTAGCGTAATCCTGCTGTAATCCCTTAAAGCTAATAGCCTCGCATGGCTATACGCAGGGTGATTCTATTTTCTAGAAGGGTCTATTCCCTTGGGATAGGATAAACCTGGTTACTTGATGTACTTTGGAAGTATAAAAGCGCCTTGTATCAATCGATAGTGCAACCTTTCCTCGACACATTCGATCCTGTGACAAGGGGAGTCTGTAGTCTGTACTACACAAAGGTAACACACCTAAACTAGGCAACACAGTGTAATAAGATCCGGGCACACTAGAAGCGTCAGCATATAGAGAATGCAAGGCAGAATAGATCTGATCCATTTCTAACTCAAAGACAGGCACACCGTGACGCAGCAGAATGGCCCAGTTAGGGAGGTCCGACACCAGGACGAAGTGGCGACAAAAGAGGTCGTCGAGGCGGCGGAAGCTGCGGGCGGTCATGTGTGGGCGACGACACACAGTGCTGTGGAGGGTGCCGGTCTGGAGCTGGTTATGGCAGCCCCCATCGCTGAAGCTGCCAGCCGACGCCGAGCTGTGAGGGCCGCCAACGCGGCCACCACTGTTAGAGGCATCGGGCCACCCCAATGGGAGGCGCGCCCATGTCTGCTGCTGCTGCTGCTGCGACGGCTGCTGCTGTGGTGGCTACTGCTGCTGCTGCTCCTGGGCTCCAACCCCGGTCCCCTCGTAGGACCCACTGTCTCTACCGCCACCTCCACCACCTCCACCACCCCCACCACCTCCGCCACCACGCCCCCCTTTAGGGCCCTGATGGCCCTGACTTGGGAGCAGCTGTGTGGAGGCCGCAGTTGCCGTCTTAGCGGCAGTGGCTGTCGCAACGACAACGGCAGAAACGTCAGCGTACGTGCACTGGGAGGGCACACAGCCTTGAAAGATAAGGGCTGCCGCATTACCGCTCGACTGAGTGATAGTGCACTGGGGAGTCTCTATCTCAGATAGGGCGGTGACGAAGACGGTCGCGGGCAGTGGCTAAGCAACCCGAAAGGCGTATGGCAATGAGTACAAGGTAGCGCAGAACGGCGGGGGGAAGGCAGTGAGCTGGGCCTCAGCGCTAGTGGCGTGGTAGCTAGCCTCTAGTGCACGGAGGTGAGTGGCTGGGTCAGCTACAGTGGGGAAGGCGGCAAGATCAGGGAACAACATGGGGAGGATCAGGCGGCCAGTAGAGGTGGAGGCGGGCGTGGAGTAGCGCGCAACTACGGCATCTAAGAAGTCCTTGGCGTTCGCGGCAGCAGTAAAGCGCGGACGCTGAGACAGGGGAAGAGCATGATTAATGGCAAGCTGCGCTACAGCATCACACGAATCCGAGACAGCGCAAGTAAACGCAGCAGCAGAAAAGGCCTCATGCAGGGCAGTGGTGGGGTCAGCAAGGAGGGGATCATGCGCGGGGGGACGAGGAAGCAAGCCATCGATATGCACAGCCATGGAATGCCCATTATGGCGCTGACCTGTAAGGTGACGGTGTAGACCAACAGGCCATGCGGCGAAGTCGATCGCGTGCCCCTCTGCGTCCAGGCGGAGTACAGAGTCCGCCATCGTACGACCTCAGCGATTGCCTCCACGGCGGCACGGCGGCACAGCAACACAGCAGCACATCGACACAGCGGCACAGCGACTCAGCGGCCCGGCGGCACGACTCCATGGCGGCACGGCTCCACGGCAGAAAGGACGGCGACCACGACCGAGTCAAGCGGGGTGCGCTGACCGGTGGGGGCGTGTAAGGCCCAGCGGGGCGCACAGAGCCAGCAACACGTAGAAGGTCCGGCTGGGGCACAATGGGCCTGCAGGGGCGCGAGGAGGCTGGCGGGGTCGCAAAGAGCCATCGGAGCACGATGGGTGGGTGGGGTGCTAAAGGGCTGGCGAGGCGCAAAACGGCCAGCAGAGCGCGATGAGCCGACGGGGCGCGAAAGTGATGGCGGGGCACAAAGGACCTGGCGGGGCTCGAAGAGCCTGGTGGGGCAGGCAAGAGGGTCTGCATGGCGCGAAGGGTCGGCGGGCCGCGAGGCCTGGCGGGGCGCGGAAGGGACCAGCGGGGCGTGAGGGCCTGGCGGGGCGCGTATGGGACCAGCGGGGTGTGTAAGGGACCAGCGGGGCGTGAGGGCCGGGCGGGGCGCGTAAGGGACCAGCGGGGCGCGAGGGCCTGGCGGGGCATGAAGGGGGGTCAGCGGGGCGCGAGGGCCTGGCGGGGCGCAAAGGGCCTGGCGAGGGCGCGAAGGGGGGGGGGGGGTGGGCAGCAGGGCGCTAAGGTTAGGGCTAGGGCTAGGGCGAAAGCGGGTGGGCGGACCTAACCTAAGCTAATACCATCTCAGAGTAGCGGAATAGACTAGAATGAAGGGTACACGATAGTTTTGACCTAATGTATTGTAATCTCTAAGGCATGGCCCTATCTAGTGTACAGCAACATATACAAATATGTTTGACAGTTGCGGCAAGGCGACAGTTGCGACAGCCGCGTTTGTGCGCCATCTTTCGTCAATACGTGCACAAACGCGGTCCCTTTTTAAGATTCATCACATGCAGTCTCAAGGCCGCCATGGCCATGGCTGACAGCTTCGGAACTCCCAATGTCCAGCAATTTCTTGCCTGATCATACATTCAGCAAGTTTTTTGGATTCCACGTAACGAGCTCAATAGTGCTATCCCCTATTAGTGTTCACATGGAGGACCTAACGGCAGCAATATGCAGTTCAGGCAATCCCAAGACGTGCTCAACTATCAAGGGCGACAAGTTCCAGAACTAAAGATGCTGCAGAATGCAACCGACCAATCCATTGTCAAGGAGATCAGGACCAGCGTTGAAAATGGATACAAGTGTGCCAGCTTGGCTGCTCAACAAGGCTATGGGAGCCTCGCTGAAGTATGGTTTAAAGGTGCTCAGAAAGTCCCATTGCTCTGTCATCAGAAGACAACTTTGGGGAGCTCATCATTGCACGATGCCACCAAAGAAAGCCGGCATGGTCACTCGAGCATGCCATAAGCCTTCCCATGGAGATGAGTCGGACTCTAACTCAACTCCTCCTCTGACCCCGACGTCGTCGCCCAACAAGCAGCCTCAAGGCCAGTCTCTCGTCAGGGAGGTTGTCCCCTCGCATCACACGGAACTGTCTGCTCCTCCGCCACCACCCCCGCCATCGCCTCCGCCGTCCGTCATTCCGCGTCAGGTGTCCCCGAAACGTGCGTGCCAACACGGTGTTCCACCGCCGGTCGTCTAGGAGGGTTTGGTACCTGTGCAGAGGGAGATTAGGTGGAGGCTGCAGAGGAGGAAGAAGAAAAAGATGGGTATGACGGAAACAGGTCCGGCGGTGGGTATGACTAAAAGATGGGTCTTTAGCAATGACCCTGAGGAATGCCCAGATCCGGTTAGGATTCAAGAGGTTGCTGCGAAGATCAAGCACTCGATCACGCTCCTGATCCCGGTGTTTCACTTGAAGGAAACGCTAAGGACGAAGGAGACCCTTGCGATCCTGCTGATGCTGTGGAAGTCGGATTTGTTGCTGCAAGCGTTGACAACTACGACTTACCTGGAGCTGAAGCCGGCCTATATTTCGAAAAAACGCTTTGGCCGCATGCAAATTACCTTGCATCTGTGGAAGCAGGTTACTGAAGATCAGTGCATGGATGGCAAAATCATCAGGCTAAAGTGGTTTCATCTGGAGAATGCAGAGAACCGACGGATGCTGGCTATAAACGACAAGCTTATTGAGACCTTCTTCAAGGATATTCCGGCAACTGTCTCACCTGAAGTCCTCTTTGATCTGTTGGTGAAGATCCCTCTTGTCAAACGGAAACAGACGCCATTCCAGGACGGTTTCTGCTTTCATCGGGTCAAGGATCCATCTACCGGGGATGACACGGACAAGATCAGAGGATAAGTGCTTCAGCACCCGGAGGATAAGTACCACTAGCGTCACCTGGTGGAAGTCTCGTCGCTGGAAGGGACTCAGTTTCGTGTTC
Source organism: Closterium sp. NIES-67 (assembly GCA_027943415.1). Classification (NCBI taxonomy): domain Eukaryota; kingdom Viridiplantae; phylum Streptophyta; class Zygnematophyceae; order Desmidiales; family Closteriaceae; genus Closterium; species Closterium sp. NIES-67. The sequence goes on along the minus strand of BQMB01001673.1, from coordinate 113,469 downwards.
ATTACCCGCGTCTCACCTGTGATTACTGTGGTGGTCAGCATATGTCGAAGTTGCATGACGACTACGTGACGGCTAGGCAGAGTAACATGGACACCTGGAAGCTGACGTTGGGTAGCCTGCATCACGGACCATCTGATTTTGACATGCTCGCAGTACCGCTCTTGCACTTCACCTCTGTATGGTCTTTCTCTTGCTCCTCCTAGTTTGCCCGACCATCCGTCCCTCCACTCCTCATGCAGCCGCTTCGCTCATGCTGACAAGTCAGGTCAAGAAGCTGCTGAAAGATCTGGCCATTGCCCTGGTCTCCACTGGCTCCTGTCATGAAGAGTGGATCTGCATGCAGGGCTGCTGTGGGAAGGCGCATGGGACCAGCTTCATTGAGGCAGTTGCTCATGTCACGCTGGCTCGCCATCGTGCGGGCCTTCTGGATCTATCGGCGGCAACAACACGCAACAGCAAGGCTTTGTTCAGCACAGTTCTCATCAAGAAGGAGTATGGATTGTGACACCAGCTAGAGCCCGATAGTCAAGCAGCCAGTCCTTGGTCATGGGAACAACATCATGCGTAGCAGATCTCACCCCACCTTCTGTAGGCCACGTGAATAGGGTATTGCTGCTCTTGTTGGAACTTACTCTAGCCTTGTCCTCATGTAGTAGTGTGTTAGTAGTGGAGTCACCATCTTCTCATCCGCCCTGTGGATGCTTGGGGCCCTCTGCAACAGTTGTCCATGGATAGGAATCCCTAGTTGTCCATCTGCGGGTGTAATGTGAACGGTTTGGGAAGTATGGGGAAGAGGATCAAGTTAGGAGCATGGGCACGTCAAACAGCGGACATATTGGTTCTAGCAGATACCAAGATAGCGGCATACCATAACTTTTGGACAGATCTGGGGGCGGAGGCTACTGCAGCTGCCTCACTAGAGTAGAGAGCGAGCGGGGTTGGCGTGATCTGTTTTAAGAAGGGGGTGGTGTTCAAGCATGTGGAGGCGCACTCATCTAGAAGACTATTGGGTGTCAAACTGGAGTGGGAGGAATCAATTGTGCTCCTGGTTGCTACCTACTTCCCGCCACAGGCATCGGACAGGGGGGTTTTTATGTGGGACGCCCTTGCTCCTTTTGTAGCGTTGCTCCCGGAAGCAGATCACCAGGTCCTGGTGGGGGATCTGAACTTGGTGGAGGATCCGGATATGGACAAATCCATGGGAGTGGGTTCATCGGGGGAGAACAGGAGGTTGATGCATATCCTGGCGAGCTTCAGCATGGGGGACACCTTCAGGATCTTCAACCAGGCGCTGAAGGAGTTCACGTACCAGTACAAGAAACCGGGAGGGGGCTCGCGTATTGATAGATGTTTAATCTCGCACTCCATGCTGCACCTGGTGGTGTGGGCGAGAAATGTTATGATACCAAAGGGAATTTCGGATCACAGCTTCAGCACCTTCTTTCTGTTACGAGACAAGACACGAGGAGGCTTTGGTCCAGGGATTTGGTGCCTGCCAGCGACCTTTGCGGGCCGAGAAGGGGTCAGACTGAGAGAGGAACGGGTGGTCATCGTACGTGGTCGAAGAGCGGAAGTGGGTTAAAGCAACTCGCCTTCACTTGGAGCGGAGTGTGGCAGTGCTGCGGCAGGAGGTCATGTGTGGGCGAGCGTCTGTACGGCTGCAGGCAAAGCTGACAACGCAGGATTCGCTGCTTCTGGCGTATGAACATAGTATCAGGTGCAGGCTGCAGCTGCTGGCAGGGGAGAGGATGGAGTTGGAAGGCGAGGTCCCATCGGCGTACCTGTCGGTGAGGATCAAAGCTAGGAAAGGGAGGACAAGAATTAAGCAGCTGCTTCATGGCCACAAGATAGTCATGGTGCAGAACGGCATCCTGAAAGTTGCAACGCTGCATTTCAGGGTGGCTTTCAAGGTTAGCACGGAGCGGGAGCGGCCTGAAACTTGGATGGGGGGGGTAAGGAGGAAGCTGAGTGTGCTTGAAGGCGTGGAACTTGAAAAGCCTTGGTCAGAGAAGGAAGTCAAGCAGGTGCTGTAGGAAATGGCGGACAGGAAGTCGCCGGGCATGGATGGGCTGCCGAAGGAGCTCTTTCCGAGGTAGTGGGATACAATATGTTGGGCCCCTCGGTGTGGAAGATGGCGTGAGAATTTGAAGTCACGGGGCACCTCCCCCCACAGGCAGGGGGCGCTGGGATGATCCTGCTGTATAAGAAAGGGGGAGAAGAGGACATCAGGAATTACCGTCCGATTGCGCTCCTGAATGCCTCCTACAAGATCTTGGCGAAGGTCTTGGCGAACCGCATGAAGCCGGTCATGCACGATTGCATCTCGAGGGAGCAGTTTGGCTTCATCGCGGGTAGAAGGCTATCAAATGCGATAACAATTGTGGCGGACGTCATTGAAGCTGCCAGGAGCGGGGACAAGGACTGGTACCTTCTCCTAGTTGATTTCGAGAAGGCCTACGATTCAGTCCACCAGAGTTTCTTGTTTGGGGTGATGGAGAAGATGGGGTTCCCGAGGTGGTTTATGAAGTGGGTGACTGGTCTGCATGATCGCTCGGGGACCAAACTGGTAGTGAACGGGTGGATTGGAGATCGGATTGAGGTTACAAAGGGGGTGAGGCAAGGATGCTCGCTGGCGCAGTATCTCTTCCTCTTTGCCGTGGAGCAGCTCTGCTGAGAAGCAGAGAGGAGGAGTCTGGGGCTTGCGTTGAGAGGGAACCAAAGGTTAGCGTATGTGGGATATGCGGACGACACCTCACTAATCACCAATGGAGAAGACAGCCATCCCCGCGGAGACAGTGTGTATGCTGGTCCAGCCATCCCCACTGAGACAGCCTTTTACCAGGCAAGCGGTGGCTCTTCCCTTAGGGTGGGCTTCCCTTTATTCTCATTCCTCCCTGCTCAGGAACTGGGGTGGGGGGAGTGAGCGTTGGAAGCAGACGGCGACAGTGTGTATGGAGAAGATAATACATGTCCTCGAGGCGAGTCACAGGTGAGACCTGGAGCAGGGGCGGTTGTCCTTCAATAAGCACATATGCATCAAAGGGAAGGCACCTTTTGCAAAACAGAAGGGAGAGGAGGGGCTGATGGGTTTGACGGTAGCGGATCTGATTGTGAAGCACAGGGATGGGTTGAGAACGGAAAAGGACAGTGTGCTGCTTGGTACTGATCTCGGGGACATCGGCCTGGCTAAGGTGGAGATAAAAGCCTTCAAAGCATTACCAAAGGCCTGGAAAGGTCAGGTGCTGAAGAATCTGGAAGCTGGAAAGGTCACGACTTTTCTGTAGACTCGGAGGAAGAGGCGTCGTCAGGGCAGACCGGGTAAAAAGAAGTGGGTGACAGCGCAGCAGAAGAGGAGGACTGGGTACTGTGCCGCATTCTGGACAACTCAGCGAAAGGGATCATGTGGAACGCGAAGTTCCAATCAATTTGGACCAATCCGCGCACGTTTCACAAGCCTCCGTAGACAACTCGGTAGAGGTACGGCTTTACACGCCTAGGTCTCTTAAAAGCAGTCACAACTGAGGGCTGATTTTTTGTACTATTCCTTATAATGCAAATTTCTCTGTAAAAAAAAAAAAACAAAAAACAAAACAAACGCGGTCCCACGGATTTGGCGGGATGATCTTTCAGAGGCGTCTCACCCCCATGTACATCGCTTAGGTGTACAGTGGTTACATGGGTGGTAACTACCTCTACACCGCCACGTGAAGTCTTGATTTTGTCTTGGTCCAACCTGTAACGCGCCCTTACTGAAGGGTTTAGCCGTTTGATCTATCTCGATTGCCTGCGGGCTGAACATGGGTTCAGCAACATGCACCGCCATCGTGTGCGTAGCTGTCAGGTGCGCGCATCTCGCGCAGGAGCCTAGAGCTGAGTGGCGGACTCTCAAGCTGCGAAATTATGTAACATTTTTTGCGAAAACCAGTCACGAAACACATTCTCTCGGTATGCTTGCTTGATGTGCTCGGTATGCTTGCTTGGTATGCTCCGTATGCTTGCTTGGTATGCTCGGTATGCTTGCTTGGTATGCTCGGTATGCTTGCTCGGTATGCTCGGTATGCTTGCTTGTTATGCTTGGAATGCCTGTTTCGTATGCTCGGTATGCCGGCTCGGTATGCTCTAAAGGAAGTAGCTTGGATGAGAAAGGATTGAATTGAGTAGGGAGACAAGAGGCTCTATTGTACAAAACAAGGAGCAAGGAAGAGTTGGAAGGGAAGCTCTCCTATTGGCCATAAAGTGGATCAATGGGAGAGGTTGCTTGTAGGGCAAGCAACCACAAAGGGTGGTGCTCTCCGATCGGCCACAATGTGGACCAATGGGAGAGGTTGCTTGGAAGACAAGCAACCACAAAGTGTGGTGCTTGGTAATTGGTTGGTTTCTTAGGACCAAAAAAAGTTTGGTAGGAATATTGCCAACCAAATGTCTAAGACCAAATCCAATCTTGACCAACCCAAATATTGGGTTGGTCAACCCAACCAACAACCCCCAAATAATCATATTGACTACACCTCCTAACCTATGTATGGATGTTGTATAGATATATATTTTGCAACATGCTCGGTATGCCTGCTTGGAATGCTCGGTATGCTTGCTTGGCATGCTTGCTGTGCTTGCATGGTATGCTCGGTATGCGTACTCGGTATGCAAGAGAGAAAGGGCGAGTACGCGGCGGAAGCGTGGGGAGCAGGCCTGGAAGGGGCAACCTGCTCTGATACCATGTTAGAATACTAGAATCTATGTAGAAGGGAAGCCATATTATGGCGTAAGGTTTTAGGCTAGGAAAAATATCGAGAGAGAAGGGAATGAGATTAGATGAGGGAGGGATACAAGGAGGGAGTTGCACCATCTACAATAGGTTCTAGTAACACCTACCAAGCCTACAATTATATATAAGATATAATTTAACACACCCCCTAAGCTTGGTAGCGACGGCAGCAGCGTCGACAGCAGCGGCGGCGACAGCGTGGCCAGCAGCACCAGCTTCGGCGACGGCGGAGCTCGCAACACTCGGTGGCGTGGCCGGGCTCCGAGACAGTGGGACGGCCGGCGCGAGTCAGCCGTCAGCTGCGGCAATGAAGAGGGGACGCAGGGAAAAGGGGGGGGGGGGGGGGGGTGGGGGGGGCTTCAGCAGTGGAGCCCGGGAGCGTGCCGCCCCGTGTGGCGCGCTGGCTGCATGCGGACGTGTTGGCCAGCGCTAAGACAGGGCGCTGGCCGCTGCCGACCGTGCCGTACGCGCATTGGCAGCACGTCACCACGGCAGCATAACCACGCCGTCACGCCGCCATGGTTCGACGTCGACGGCGCCGCCATGGCTTGACGTCGACACCACGACGGCGTGATGCCACGGCAGTGCTTCGAGATGGCCGCGGCAGCACGACGCAGCCAGCGGCACGGCGACGCTGTCACAGCAGCACAACGCGGCCGCCATGGCAGCGCGATAGGGAAAGGGCGAGTACGCGGCGAAAGCGTGGGGAGCAGGCCCAGGAAGGGCAACCTGCTCTGATACTATGTATGAGGGAAGCCATAAAATGGTGTAAGGTTTTAGGCTAGGAAAAATATAGAAAGAGAAGGGAATGAAATTAGAGGAGGGGGATACAAGGAGGGAGTTGTACCCTCAAAAGTAGGTTCCTGTAACACCTACAAAGCATGCAATTATATATAAGATGAAATTTAACGCTACTCTCATGGACACCACATCAAAGTTTTGCTTCTCCCGTGGACTCCGTCAATACTTTCGTGGACTCCCGGCTTACTTTCATGGACACACGCATATTCGCTATTAAAAAGGAGTATACAATGTATACAAGTGATTATGGTCACAAAAATAGAAATACTCCAGACTCTCTATCTGTCGCAAGTAATCGCGAGCTATAGTATCCAGAACAAGTTTGGAAACAGAATCTCGGAGCTTTTCTGAGAAGAGTTTGCAGCCGTGCTCAAATATGCAGAAACCTTTCCAAAACGTAATGTATTAAGGTCCGCGAGATAGAAACACTTATTATTCAAATCAGAACTACACAAAAATAGCATAATATGCACGTGCTTGACACACCCCCTAGGCTAGACAAGGGGTGAGGCTAAGCAAGAAGCAAACAGCTCAGGGTGGCACTACTAGTCCAACCACTGAGGCAGGGGTCTGGAGACCAGTCAGCAAGAGTACAAAAAAGACTAAAGCAAGCCAGGGCGGCACTACTAGTCCGACCACTGGAGGTGAGGCCACAAGACCAGTCTGACATGTATATCTAGTAGAGAGAACACAATCAGGGTCCTAACAAGTAAGAAGCTACAGGAACAAGACCAAGCTGTACATAGTGCCGCTGATGATCTCTAGGCGCAAGCGCCTTAGTAAAGATATCAGTTGTGTTGGCACCGGAGGCCAAGTGAACTACGCGGGCCTGGCGACGCTGCTGTAGCTCACGCAGGAGGAAGTACCGCAGCTGGATATGCTTCGCTCTGCCCTCAAGTCGAGGCTCCTCACACAGGAGAATCATGGCCTGTTGTCAGCGTACAGGACCGGGGCAGAGCTAGGCCGCTTACCTAGGTCAGTGAGCAAGAAGGTCAGCCAGCGGAGCTCCTGTGCCGCCATGGCACCAGCGTAGATCTCAGCCTCACAGCTGGACTGAGCAACAGACGACGAGCGAGTGGATCTCCCAGAGATAGCACCCGAACCAAGGCCGAAACAGTAGCCCTGAGACGACCTGAGAGTCTCAGAGTCGTCTGCCCAAGAAGCGTCTGTGTGCCCAGTGAGGACCACCAGCCAGCGTCCTCCAAGCATGAACCTCATGCCCGATGTACTTGCTAGATATCGCAAAACCCTCTTAGTGGCTGACCAGTGCTGTGGTCGGTGTCTGCCAGTGGCCACAAAGCAAGCCAGGATGCTGAGAGGGTATGCGAGATCTGGGCGAGTGCAAGACATCAGGTACATGAGGCAACCCACCAGCTCTGCGTAGGGGCCACTGGGCTCTACTGGCTCCTCAGGAACGGGAGCGGAGAGCCCATGGTCTACTGGTAGAGGTGTGGGCTGTGCGGAGGAGAACTGAAGACCGAACCTCTTAAGGACCTGACGCACCAGGTGTGACTGTGTCAGAGTTATGGTGCGCGCTGCTCTGTCCCTAGAGATCTGCAGGCCAAGGTAGCGACGCAGCTCTCCAAGGTCAGTGCAGGTGTGTCTCTTCAGCAGCTCGGCCTTCATAGAGGCCAGTGCGTCCCTGTCAACAGTAGCAAAGACCAGATCGTCTACGTAGACAAGGATGTCGAACGGAGACTGGCCGGAACGCACAAACAGCGATGGGTCAGCGGAGGACGGAAAGAACTGCAGGTGTGCTAACGTGGCATGCAGCGTGTCGTGCCACTCGCGAGGAGCCTGACGCAGGCCATAGACCGGGCGCCTGAGAAGCCACTGGGTCCCAGGGGGGAAGGTACCAGTGAAGCCCTGTGGTCGGCGCAGGTAGACCTGCTCGTGAAGGCTGCCCTGAAGAAAGGCAGCAGAGAAGTCGAGGGAGTGAAGCTCGTAGTCACGCTGTGCTGCTACGTGTAGGAGCGCCCGAAGAGTGGTCATCTTCGGGGTCGGGGCGAAGGTCTGAAAGAAGTCAACCCCCTCGCGCTGACTGAAGCCTCTGGCCACGTAGCGCGCCTTGAAGACAAGCGGCTCTCCAGGGGGGCGCTTCACCTTGAAGAGCCACCGACCATCGACTACGTTCACCCTAGGCGGGGGAAGTGCATCGACGTAAGTGCTGGTGGACCTCCAAGATGCCATCTCCTGCTCCATGGCAGCTATCGACTTAGAGGCCCAAGGTCCCGAGGTAGCCTCAGCGTAGGTGCGAGGGGTCGGGATGTCGAAGGTGTCTGGGTCACCCTCAGGGACTAACAGCATGGAGCAGAGATGGGGAGCGGCCTCGGAAAGGAAAGCAAGCTCGTACTGCCTGTCCTCTATGACGTCACTGCCAAGGGCAGGAGCACCCCCGACGGACGGAGGACAATCAGTAGTTGTTCTCCTTTATAATACGTTATTTTATTATTAGAAATTATGTGAATAAAAAATTTGAACATGAGAAGATATTTTTCAGAATCACATGTTTTTCTTTGCATTTAAGTATGTTTCACATTAAAGAAAAAAAACATATTCCCAAAATTGTGAATCTAAAATACTTGTGGAGCCATCTCGCATATTATTATGGACCAAAATTTTACTAATAATATTATCAAGGCCTGAAACCTTCAATTTATATAGCCATGTTTACCAAACGTTATTGGTATTCAGAGATTTCACATATTTATTGGAAATTCACGCCAAATATTGATTGAGATATTTTGATTATCAGAATTTATGGTATTCCCGATTCGTGGTTTGCAGAAATTCCAAACCGTTATCTTGGGACTAAGATGATTTTTACTAAGCTCTATTAACCTTGTAACCATAATATCTATCTTTATTCTACAACATGAATCTTTTGTAGCGAGATTTAGCATACTCGATCTGCTATACTTGTCATTCAACTAATACCGCTTCGTCACAGTCATTTAAATGAATTTTGAGGATCGTTTCAGAGTTTCTTTGAACACTCGAAACAGCTAGCGGACTCGGTGGCTGCCCACTTGGCTCTGGTAGAGGGAGAGCTCAAGAGGCGTGACCTAACTTGTGGATTGTGACGCATAGGTGTCATGACCGATATGCTCAAGGAGCTCGAAATCCTCAAGCTCACCCTCATGCTTTGTGACCTGACTTTCAAGCTCATATGGATCAATGCTTTGCTCGGATGAGCTCAGCAGGAAGTCGGATGGAAGGGGTGTTTCGACAGGGTTGCAGTCGAGGAGACCAAACCTTGAGAGAACCTTCTCAGTGTACCTTTGCTGTGAGATGAAGAGAGACTTGGATGGGCGATCTCTGACGATGTTCATACCAAGGTAGTGGGAGGGCTCACCATGTCCTTCATGATGAAGTCTTGGGTGAGCATACCTTTGATGCGTGTGAGGAGACTCTGTGATGCTGACACAAGGAGGATGTCATCCACATAGACTAGGAGCCACAAGGACTCCCCTTCACTTGTGTGTAGCAGGTACAGTGCCGGGTCGAACTGTGACTTGGTGAAACCTTGGGACAGGAGTGCGACCTCAAGTGTGTGAAAGCAGACTCGTGGTGCTTGCTTAAGCCCATAGAGGAACTTTAGCAATTTACAGACCTAGTTGGTACCATCGGAGTAACCCTCAGGCTGCTCCATGTAAATCTCCTCATCGAGCTTACCATACAAGAAGGCATTCTTCACATCCATTTGATGGATATGGAGATCCTTCACCGTGGCCATCACCAAAAGGCACCTGACTGTAGTGTACTTGGCTACAGCTGAGAATGTCTCAGTGTAGTCCGAACCTGGAATCTGTGAGAAACCTTTTGCTATCAGGCGTGCCTTGTACCTATCAAGAGTACCATCTCCCTTCTCTTTCACTTTATATGTCCACTTGACCTTCAGTGCTTTCTTACAAGGGGGGAGTAGTACCTTCACCCATGTGCCTTGTGCAAGGAGACTGTCGATCTCCTCTCTCTCTGCCTTTACCCACTCCTTTCTTTGAGCACCAGCCATTGCTTGCTTATGGTTGGATGGCTCAGGTGGGAGACAGCTGATGTCATGACATATTGCAGCTACCTTGCACTCCATGCAGTGAGACTTTGTGCACCTGGGTGTGACAGGAAAGATCGCACCGACAGCGAGGTTCATGCGTTGTACTGGCCTTCGCACTCTCTTAGGCCGCTCTGCATTCTCACTGACGCTTTGCTGACTCGTGTTACCGCTCGGGACGCTTGGTGGGGCGGGAGTTGGAGTTGTCACTGGAACAAGTCCTGCCACACGATCAGAGGAAGCGGGTCTGCAGCAACTGGGACTGCCTGGAGACTTTCAACAGGTGATGAAGATGATGGTTTTGGAGATGAATCGACTAGAGCTCGTAACTTCTCATGTGTTGTCGCTGGGGGTGACTGCTGTGGCGATGAAGATGGGAGTGGAGATGTGTCGTCAATTGGAAACAGGGTCTGCGCGCGTTCTTGCTGCTGCAGTGATGAGGTCGGCGGATTCAGCTGCGGCTCGGGAGCGGGATGAGATGACTCAGGTACTGGTTCAGCTGGAGTGGTGATTGGGTCTGGTGCATGAGATCCATGACCCACTGCTGCTGTTGGGACAAGATCTATTGGAGTGGGAGAGGCATCTTCGAAAGAGGTAGGAGGAAGAGATTTTGCTTTCCATTGAGCAGGGGACATGTCTTCATGAAAGATCACGTCTTTGCTCACAATCTCCTTGGAGAGGAGAGGATCCCAAAGAACCCAACCCTTGCTTTTTATGCTCACTCCAAGGTGCATCCCCCATCGTGTTTTGCTCTCAAACTTTCCTCTCTTCTCATCAGGAATGCGATACTGCCCCATGCACCCAAACACCCTTAACATGGTAACGTCGGGCTTTGCCCTATACCATGCTTCATACGGGGTTATACTCGACGGAAGAGCAGCGGTTGGGCGTCGGTTCTTGAGGTGAACGGCATGGTTGACGGCGTCTCCCCACCATGCATCACCTAGCTTCATATGAAGGAGAAGGGATCGTGCAATTTCTTGCAAGGTTCGGTTAAACCTCTTAGCAATGCCATTTCGCTGGGGGGTGTATGGACATGAAAGGTTATGGCCAATGCCAAGGGACGAGAGATAAGACTGGAATGACTTACCCATGTACTCCCCCCCTTGGTATGAGTGCAGGGCCTTAACTTCTAGAGTCATGATGAAGCGCTTGCCTGTGCGAGTGAGTGTGCGAGCTGGGCCAACAATGTCACTGTGGACCAGCTCTAGGGGACTTGACACTTGCACATTGATGGGGGGATGAAGATGATGTGCATGCTTTGCTTCAACACACGTGGGGCAAGGGGACGAGGATGAGGACGACTGTGAACTTGAGTGATAGTGAGACCTTCTAGGCTTGCATGAGCGGTGATGGACTTCATGGCTGACTCTCCTGGATGACCTAGACGATAGTGCCACATTTCGGGAGTAGCAGTCGTACCTGGATGTGGTCTAACAGTGGTTGCTGCAGCGGCGGTGTAGCCGTGGAGGCGGCGGTACTCCGGGTTCACATCGAGTTGGAGGCGGTAAAGGCTTCCCGCTCGCTCACCACGTGCGATGACGAATCCCGACTCGGCACGAATCCGCACAGAACCACTAGTGAAGGAAATAGTGCAACCTTTCTCCTCGAGTTGCCCTACTGACAGCAAGTTGGCTCCAAGGTTGGGGACCAAGAGGACACCTGCGATGGAGACAGGCTTGCCAGTAGGGTTGAGAAAGGTGAGTGTTCCTTCGCCTGCAGTGGGAGTGGACTCAATGTTGGCAACTGTGACTGATGAGATTGATGTGGGGATAAGAGAATGAAGAAGAGAAGAGTTGGGTGTCATGTGTTGGTCACACCCACTATCCAAGTACCAGTAGCTGGGATTGAATGAACATGTAGGAGCAGAGGTATTCATGGCAAAGCTGATGCCTTGTGTAGGGCCTTGGGAGGAAGAAGAGGGGGCGGAGTTGGGAGTCATGAATTGTGTGGCCTGTTGAGGCGTAAATGGGTAGCCTTGCACTGGTGGAGGGTAAAACATTGGGTATGGCTGCATTGGGTAACAGGAGTAGGGAAAGGGTTGCTGAGGAAATTGCTGTGGATTAGAGGGGTGAGTTGAGGGTAATTGAGCAAGCTCTGATTGAGAGCTTACAGCATGAGATAGAGCAGCTCTACCCTTGGCTGTAAGCATGTGAGGTGGAGGGGTCCAATTAGGCAGCTTACGAGGGCACTTGAACCAAGGGTGTCCCCATTCATGACAGAAATGACATGCATAATTGAACTTGGAGGCTTGGAGAACTGGGATGAGCCTGAAGAGAATGATTGGTTGAGAGATGTATTGCGTGAGAGAAAACGTCCTAGAATAGATTGGTTGAAGGGCTTACTTGGTTGTGATTGCAAGTTCTTAACTTGGTTGTTGTTGTACTTGCCGTGACCTTGAGTAGACACAGCAGCGGCCCACACTGGCTTGTTGTTCTCTTCCTTAGTCTTGGCTAGCGCGCGAGTCTGGTGCTCTCCAATGAGGGTGTTGAAGATGAAGTCGCGAGACTTTTGCTCCTCAGGAAAGGCTTGAATTGTGCTCCTCATCTGGGTGCACTCGGGTGTAAGTCCGGCGAGTAGGATGGTAAGGAAGAGCTCCTCTGGGACGACAACTCCGATGACTTCGGCGTCGCTGAGGAGGATCTTCGCGCGCTCCAAGTACTCGGGGAGTGTCTCTTTTTGCTCCATTCGCAAGTTGGAGATTTTCCCCCATATTTCCGCCTTCGTGCTCTCGGTGCGTGGTTGATGGAGCCTTTTTAGTCTCTCCCACACGCGCTTTGCACTGTCGCGATGACTGGCGCATGTCAGGAGCGACTTGGCGTGCTGGTCTTGAACTGAGTTGAGAAGGTAGAGGTAGGCTTCGGCATTCTTCTTTACCCATTTGTTTGAGGGGCTTCAGTAGAAGGAGGAGAAAGAGAACCAGAATAAACGGGCCACCACTCTAGGAGAGTGGCGGCCAATTGGAAACGGATGCTCCATGCTTGGAAGTCCTTCCCATTGAATCGTGGCACTTCTAGTTTAGGAATAAGTGGGGATGGAGAAGACATTTGGATATAGGGGGGATTGGGATGAGACGGAGTCGATGCGGTATCACCTCCTCTTGTCTTTGCGCCGCTCACTTCGGAAGAGCTAGATTCCTCTTGTGAAGTGGTGCGCTTTTGATTGTCGTACTTGACTGTGGGAGGCATGGAGAAGGAGAGAGGTGAGTGTGGAGCCTTTTATGCCCCCCCCCCCCCCCCTTTTTTTTTTACCTTTTTTTTCATGAGAGGCTTTGCGGAAGCAAGGAATGAGGATAATGCGTGGCTCTGATACCAGATAAGAATTTAGATAACGACAAAAGAGTATAACTGCACGTTTGAGTAGGACAAGAGTGCAATAGTAGAACTGTAGCACATATAAATTAGATTACAATGTGCTCGTAAGAAATAAGGGAAATGTACTCAAGCGAGCAAAAGAGACTTCTCAAGGGAGAGATGCTTGTGAAGAAGGTTGAAAGACTTACACTTGTGTGTCTTACAAAATAGAAGAGTTGTAGGATTTTGGGAGTGGTTCTTGATAGGGGAGGACTTGCACTTGGAAAGGATCTTGAGCTTGGGAGAAAACCACAAGCTTGGAAGGAGACCACAAGCTCGAGGAGAGACCACAATCTTGGATATGGTTGAATGAGAAGGCCTTGTACTTGAAGAGTGAAGGTGCCACAAGGTTGAGTGTTGAAGAAGAGAATCTTCCTACAAGCTTGTGGCTTGGTGATGCATCTTATACTCGAGTTGGGTATAAGATGGACTAATGCTTGATTACTTTGCTAATCTAGGAACTTTGTGGGAGAACTCTGAGAGCATAAACTTATATGAAATAGGGTATAGTACAAGCCTTATCATCCATGGTGGATACAAGGACATGCATGAGAGAGAGATCACTCATAGTAGTCTAGGAAGAAAGGTAGCATGGTAATACCATCTCTAGAGACATAGAACATGAATGCTAACAAGGAGCCTTTGTAGTGGTGTGAACTTGAAGAGCTTGAAGAAGAATTGAAGGGGAGCTTGAAGTAGAGGAGCTTGGAGATGCCTTGTTGTACTTTGAGAAATTTCTTGAGAAGTTGGAGAGGATTCTTGGTGAAGATGAATAGTAACGGAACATGTGATGGTTGTTGAGTCTTTGGTGACTTGGAGTTGTAAACCATGTGGTGTTGGAGAGAAACTTGGATGAGTTGGAAAGGAAGGAAAGGAGGAGGAATGAAAGCTTTGTTGAGTTGGAAGGTGAGGAATGTAAGGAATCATGAGAGTCTTGTGTGATGATATGGCAACTTGGATGACTTGGGATAGGAAGGAAGGAAGGAATAAATAAGGGGCATGTGGAGGTTGATCAGTAGGGAAGGGAGGAATGTGCTTGAGTCACATGTGAGGAGGATTATTGGTTGGATTAGATGACTTGGAGAATTCTTGATGAGTAGGAAGAGAGATCACATGAAAAATGATGAAGAGTCATGTGCCTTGAGGTGGGAGTTGGAGATGAATAGGAGAATTGGTTGGAAGCTTGGTTGAGGTGGACTAGGAATGATTATGAGAGTTGGGGAAATTAAGGAGTAGTTGGGAGGGCTTAGGTTGGAGGAGATGAGCTTGAAAAGTTGGGTTGGAATATTTGGTAGGTAGAGTAGGTTTGGTTGGTGGGAAATAGCTCGGGGTAGGTGAAGAATTGTAACGAGCGGTTTTGGAGGGGGGGGGGGTTGGAGTGGCGAGAGAAATATGACACGCGCATCGCGTATCACTCACAACACTAATGTCGCTTGAAGATGTTTGCTCACCCAGCTCGTGCTGCAGGCCGTCGTCTAGGTTTTTAGGTCGTAGTTGTGGATTGCTACAAGCCGTAGCGCGTATCATTGTCAGATCTCTGTTATGAATCTACTCGTATCTTCCGTTGATATGATCGGTCTGCCTCGGTCTGACTGTTAGATATTTACTCCTCGGTTCGCGCCGTACGCCACGGGTTAACCGCAGATCCATTTAGGTGGGTCGCCCGTCGTCCCCTTCGATCACCTCGCCACGCGGACTTGTTGCGCCATCATTGCTGCACCTCTCGTCATTGCTCCCTTCTTCCATTCTCCCAAGAAGGCCTCGTTCCCCCTTCCCGTTTCCCGCGTCCCTCTGTCCATCCCCGCTTCCCGCTTCCCCATTCCCCCTTCCCGCTTCCCGGCTGAACGCTGTCCGCTGCCCGCTGACGGCTGACCGCTGACTGCTGCCCGCTGCCCGCTGCCTGCTGCCCGCTGACCGCTGCCCGCTGACCTCTGCCCGCTGCCCGCTGACCGCTGTCCGCTGCCCGCTGCTCGCTGCCCGCTGACCACTGCCCGCTGCTCGCTGACCGCTGCCCGCTTGCCGCTGATCGCTGCCCGCTGACCGCTCCCCGCTGCCCGCTGCCCGCTCACCTCTGACCGCTGGCCGCTGGCCGCTGCCCGCCGCCCACTGCCCGCTGCCCGCTGCCTGCTGCCGCTGCCCGCTGCCCGCTGCCCGCTGGTCGCTGACCGTTGGCCGCTGGTCGCTGACCGCTGGCCGCTGACCGGTGCCCGCTGGCCGCTGACCGGTGCCCGCTGGCCGCTGACCAGTGCCCGCTGCCCGCTGCCCGCTGCCTGCTGCCCGCTGCCCGTTGCCCGCTGGCCACTTCCTGCTGCCCGCTGCCCACTGCCCGCTGCCCGCTGCCCGCCGCCCACTGCCCGCTCCCGCTGCCCGCTGCCGCTGCCGCTGCCCGCTGCCCGCTGCCCGCTGCCCGCTGCCCGCTGACCGCTGGCCGCTGGCCGCTGCCCGCCGCCCACTGCCCGCTGCCCGCTGCCCGCTGACCGCTCCCCGCTGCCCGCTGCCCCCTGTCCGCTGCCCGCTGACCTCTGACCGCAGACCGCTGGCCGCTGGCCGCTGCGGCCGCTGCCCGCTGGCCGCTGCGGCCGCTGCCCGCTGACCGCTGCCCACTAACCGCTGACCGCTGACCGCTGCGCGCTGCCCGCTGCCCGCTGCCCGCTGCCTGCTGCCCGCTGCTCGCCGCCCGCTGCTCGCCGCCCGCTGCTCGCTGCTCACCGCTCGCTGCCTGCTGCCCGCTGCCCGCCGCCCACCGCCCACCGCCCGCCGCCCGCCGCCCGCTGCCCACCGCCCGCTGCCCGCTGCCCGCTGGCCGCTGCCGCTGCCCGCTGGCCGCTGGCCGCTGACCGCTGACCGCTGACCGCTGCCCCCTGCCCGCTGCCCGCTGCCCGCTGCCCGCTGACCGCTGCCCGCTGCCCGCTGCCCGCTGCCCGCTTCCCACTGCCCGCTGCCCGCTGCCCGCTACCCGCTGCCCACTGCCCGCTGCCCGCTTCCCGCTGCCCGCTGCCCGCTGCCTGCTGACAGCTGACTGCTGCCCGCTGTCCGCTGACCTGTGCCCGCTGACCGCTGCCCGCTGCCCCGCTGCCCGCTGCCCGCTGCCCGCTGCCCGCTGCCCGCTGGCCGCTGTCCGCTTCCCGCTGCCCGCTGACCGCTGGCTGCTGACCCTTGCCCGCTGCCCGCTGCCCGCTGCCTGCTGACCGCTTACCGCCGATCGCTGCCCGCTGCCCGCTGACCGCTGACCGCTGACCGCTGCCCGCTGTCCGCTGACCTGTGCCCGCTGACCGCTGCCCGCTGCCCCGCTGCCCGCTGCCCGCTGCCCGCTGTCCGCTTCCCGCTGCCCGCTGACCGCTGGCTGCTGACCCCTGCCCGCTGCCCGCTGCCTGCTGGCCGCTTACCGCCGATCGCTGCCCGCTGCCCGCTGCCCGCTGCCCGCTGCCCCGACCGCACCCACCAGGCGAAGGAATGCAAACAATCCCAGCGTTATACACAACTAAACTGACAGCCCAGTCAATGGCAACACACAGCCCTACCCGAGACGAGCATGCAGCGTAGCTCACCAGGTCACAACTGAAACCTCAGATCCACCCATCCACGCAGCCACCAACCATGCTCACAGCCCCACTTAAGGCAAACTGAAGCACATCACATAGCCCCACAAGGACTACCCTGCCTCAAGCAGAACGGCGAAAAAACACCCCTCTGGTAATCCACATCCCCCCTGTAAGCCCACTTCCCTCTGATGCCACCTGATCACTGGTGATGACGAACCAGGCGAAGGCTGAAGACTGAAGAAGAAAAGAGGTGTGGTTGACCAGAGGATGTGGGCTTACAAAGGGTTATGGTACACGACCTCGTCAGATGGGGTATGCCTTCGAGGTACACAGTACACTATACCCCCCTCCCTCCCTCCCCCTCACATCTTCCCCGTCCCCCACCAGCTCAACCTCCCCTCTTGCCAATCGTCCCCCCTGGCGCCCCCCCCTGCGCATTGTGTGCTGACTCCAGGTCCGTACAAGGGGTAGCTGAATGTAGAAAATGAACATATAAACATAGCGCTTCTGCTGGTGCGGATGAACTGTAGAGAATGGTTTTCAAGGACTGCAGTGCGGTCATGCTTGGTGAGAAGACAGGTGGCTGCGGAGCTGTGGATGTCACCTGGACTTTTGGAGTGGTTTTGAGGTCACCTGGCAGCACAAGTGAGGTGCTCCCTCCCCCCTGGCAAAGGGCCTACTATTTCCCCTCCGCCAACACTCCCCCTCCCCTGCCTCCACCCCCCCCACTACCCCCACCCGCTTTCTCCCTGCGCCCCCCCTGGCTTCCTTCCCATTGGGTCCCCTGACAAATCCTCACCTAGACGCCCCCCCTGAACACCTTTCTGAAGTTGCTGATTTGCAACATGTTGTGCAATGCCGGATTTCAAGGCATCAAATTCAAGTGGTTTCCATTTTAGTGTCACTATTTTAGTCTGCTATTTTAGCTGCGGGCTTTAATGTCACTACTACAACATAAAATTCTCGAAGACCAAACCCTTCATGGCCATTCTCAAAGTTGTATTCGTACAGATTAGTATTCAGTTCCAGGAACCCAAAAACGAGTCTGTGAACTTTGTCTTAGAAACTTAGGACATGAGCCTCTTAAACTTAGGAGGCTAGGTAGGCTAGGATACTAGAAGTGACGCCATGGAATATCGTGAGGAGAAGTTTATCTAGGGGTAGGCAAAAGTGACGAGAAAGAAGGGGACGATTAGGAAGAGAGGGGAGTACAAGGAGGGGTTTGTACCCCCTACAGAAAGGTTCAGTAACAACCTACCAAGCCTATATTAAATTATAACTTATATAATTTTAACACACCCCCTAGGCTTGGTAGTCGCACACCCACCCAACCCACCCCCTAACCCCGCACACCCTCAAGCTCGTGCTTAGCCGGGTATCTGACCCTCGTGCAAAGCGTTGACACACCCCCGTACACGAGGCAGCCTACGGCGTCTGGGCGGGTCAGCGACAAGCAGCGGCGGAGCTCTGGCTCAAGGCGGCTGGGTCGCCGACAACAGGCGGCGACCGCCGCGGCTGAGGGCTCTCGGTGATGTGGCAACGTCCGGGCAGAAGACAGCAGCTGCGACAGGAGGAGGGGAAGACGCAGGGGGAAGGGAGAATGGGGGGGGGGGGGGGGGACGGGGCGAGTCTTCAGCGACGCGCCATAAATGGCGCGGCGCTTACTGGCGGGAGGACGTCGTCCTGAGGGACGCCCGTGGCTGGCGAGCGGGCGGCAGGCCCGGCGACGCCACAGATGTCGCTCGGCCGGCCGCAGCCCGACGATGCCGTCGGCTGCCGTAGACGCCGCCGCAGCGCACCGTCAATGTCGCAGCGGTGAGGCGGACGGGCGACGGCTGCACCAAGGGGCCGTCGCGACACCTTGGCGCCGCGACGGCAGGCAACGAGGGGCCGTCGCGACACCTTGGTGCCGCGACGGCGGGCAACCAGGGGCCGTCGCGACACCTTGGTGCCGCGACGGCAGGTAACAAGGGGCCGACGCGACATCCTGGCGTCGCGACGGCAGGCAGGCGGAAAACCGCGAAGGCTGCGAATGCAGCAGGAGTACGCAACGGGTACGTAGGGAGAGGGTCCGGTGGACACGACCGGCTCTGATACCATCTTAGAAACTTAGGACACGAGCCTCTTAAACTTAGGAGGCTAGGTAGGCTAGGATACTAGAAGTGACGCCATGGAATATCGTGAGGAGAAGTTTATCTAGGGGTAGGCAAAAGTGACGAGAAAGAAGGGGACGATTAGGAAGAGAGGGGAGTACAAGGAGGGGTTTGTACCCCCTACAGAAAGGTTCAGTAACAACCTACCAAGCCTATATTAAATTATAACTTATATAATTTTAACACTTTGTGCCTGTTATGAGACACCAAGACCCCATGCATCACAGCTTTGTGCAAGTGGGTTGTGCGATACTCTCGGTACCGGCATTTCACAACATGTTGCAAATCAAGAATGGAAGGCAGCTTTGCAAAGTTAAGAATTCGTTTCGACGCACTTTTCTTGTTTAGGCTTGAACTCAATGCCTTGCAAAGTTAAGAATGGAAGGCAGCTTTGAGTTCAAGCCTAAACAAGAAAAGTGCGTCGAAACGAATTCTGGTCGAGCTTGCTGATTGGAGGAATGGCGAAAGAACTCGTTTTGCTGTTTGTTGCGACAAGATCATTTGGTTGCAAATTGCGCAAAAACACTGTGTGCATCGCACGGAGGTTCTACGACGGGTTTGGGCGACCAGCTTGCGACGAGGATATACAGCAGGGCTTATTTTTTACAAGCAATTACCTGGATTTTGACCAAATAATGGGTGAGTTTTCAATCGAAATCGGATTGCGACGTGTTCGATTTTCATGAACCCTGATTTGACGGGTAAATTTTGACCAGAACACGTGAAGTGACATGTTCGGTTTTGAGAATCACGGATACTAAAACTTCTCACACCACCCCACAGATTGTCAAACATGTGTATCTCCTATGTTTGCATAGACTGTATAGGGCCACCTCTTATAGGGTACAATACTTAGGTATATTCACCTGTACGCTCTCTCTACTTATCATTCAGTTCTCTCTTTGATATGGTATCACGCGTAGGTTAGGATCCCCCACCTACCGCTTCTACCCGTACCCTAGCTAGGCCCCGCCGCTTCCCCCTGGGCCCCGTCGCGCCTCCTAGCCCCGTCGCGCCCCTCCTGGGCCCTGCCGCGCCTCCTGGCCCCGTCGCGCCCCCCTAGCCCCGTCGCGGCCCTCCTGGGCCCCGTCGCGCCCCCCTGGCCCCGTCGCGACCCCCTAGCCTTCTCGCGCCCCTCTTGGGCCCCGTCGCGCCCCCTAGCCCAGTCGCGCCCCTCCTGGGCCCCGTCGCGCCCCCACTGGCCCCGTCGCGACCCCCTAGCCCAGTCGCGCCCCTCCTGGGCCCCGTCGCGCCCCCCTGGCCCCGTCACGACCCCCTAGCCCAGTCGCGCTCCTTCTGGGCCCCGTCGCGCCCCTCCTGGGCCCCGTCACGCTTTTAGCCCCATCGCGCCCTGCCTGGCCCCGTCGCGGCCGCTCGGCCCCGTCGCGCCCTGCCTGGCCCCGTCGCGCCTGCATGGCCCCGTCGCGCCCTGCCTAGCCCTGTTGCGCCCTGCCTGGCCCCGTCGCGTCTGCCTGGCCCCTCCGCGCCTGTCTGGCCCCGCCGTGCCTGCCTGGCCTTGTCGCGCCCTACCCAGCCCCGTCGCGCCCTGCCTGGCCCCGTCGCGCCTGCGTGGCCCCGCCGCGCCTGCCTGGCCCCGTCGCGCCTGCCTGGCCTCGCCGCGCATGCCTGGCCCCGCCGCTCCTAATTTGTGCCCGTCCCAGCCGGCCCCGCGCCCGCCCTTGCGACCTCCGCGCCCGTCTGCTCGGCCCCTGCGCCCGTCCCAACAGGCCCCGCGCCCGTCCCGTCGACCTGGTGCCCGCTGCTTCTGGCCCCCGCGCCCGTCCTGCCTCGAGCTGTGTGCGGCCCGCTCGTCGTCCCTGCCCCAGCCCTGCACCCTCCCTGGTACGGTTCCCCATCCCTGCACCGCACTGCACTGCACTGCACCGGACTGCACTGCACGGTACCGCCCTGCACCGCACTGCACCGCGCTGCACCGCACTGTACAGTCCTGCACTGCTCCTGATGGCGGCGGAGCTTCGCTTCGACGCTGAAGGCCAGCCTCTGGAGTTCGAGGCGTGGCTCGCCGACCTCCGTCGCCACCTCACTGGCCATCGGCAGGATGGCCACCCGCATTCCGCACACCTTGACGTTACGCTCCCCTGTCCAGACCCCCCTGCTGTTCTGCCCGCTGACCCCACACCCGCTGAGCGCGAGTCTACTGCAGCCACTGCCCTTGCGCGCTCTGTCTGGCTTTCCCGAGACACTATCGCTCAGCTTGCCATTAGCAATGCCCTTCCTCCGTCCGAGCGCCCTCGCTTTAGGTCCATCACTACCGCCCAGGGTTACTTAGATGCTGTCATCAAGCGCTATTCCACCCCTCCTGCTGCCTCGGTGGGTCGCCTGATCCTCCCGATGCTCTTTCCCGACCTTGCGTCTTTCCTCACTGTCTTTGACCTAGCTGCCCATCTGCGCTTGATAGATGAGACCTGGCGCGCTGCCTGCACTGACGCACAGCTTAGAGCCCACCAGCCGCCCATTACCTCTACCCTCTACCTGCTTGCCTCCCGCCTCCCTGACCGCCTTGCCACCGCCCGCGACCGCTTCCTTAGCATTCACCCAGGTGAGCTCACCCTCACCGACTTTGTAGACACCCTGACTGTTATTGAGACCCGCCACCGCTCCATCGCCCAGGCGAGCGGTGCCGGTCCCTATCTTTCAGGGTTGTGCCCCCGCTCAATGTACCTTCTCCGACGGTTCTGTCGCTGTGGCTGAGACTGCTGCTGCAGCGCAGTTTCGTTCGGGGAAGGGCCGCCGCCCCAAGGCTGGGCACGGCAGAGGAGGCGGGGGTGCAGGAGGGGGTGGTGGTGGAGCCGGGTCGTCTGGTGCTGGAGCGGACGAAAGGACCCTGCCCAGTCCAGCTGAGCCTCCACCTCGGTAGTCGCAACAGCAGCAGCAGCAGCAGCCGCACCAGGCGCAGCAGTCGCAGTAGCCGCAGCAAACGAGGCAGGCGAGTGTCCTCCCGCCCGGGTGGCCTGGCGCTATAGGTGGTTGGGCGCGTGGTGGTGTGCCGAGTGGTGGTTCGGGAGGCGTGCGTTGTCAGTACCAGATCCAGACCGGTCCTCGCCGCGGCTTCGTTTGCGGTAAGCTCGGTCATACCACTCCCCGCTTTTTTCGTCGCCTGGACGACCTGTTTCGCCAGCGCTTCGGCCCGTCGCCAGACCTTCCGGACTGGCACAGTTTGCTTAGTCGTAGGATTCAGTTTTTTTACATGGACATGGATGCCATTGTTTTTGTTCTGCATGTGATGTAAGCTGATAACTCTAGTGCGCTTCCCGCTTATTACTCACTGTCGTCTAGTGTAGGTGTGCCTAGCTTAGCCTCCCCTGCTGCGTCAGGCGTAGGATCCCCTGCTTTGTTTAGCCTTGGTGCTTCCGCCGTCGCCCCGTCGCCGGACGCCACTGCTTCGTTTTCCTTCCCCTTGGACTCTGGCGCTTCCCGGTGCTTCTTCCGCGACTCTTCTACACTGACGCCGCTTCCTGTTCCCGCTGCCGTTTCTCTTGCTGACCCCTCCAGCGGTCCGGTAGTCGCTCGCAGTTCCACCACCCTTCCCTGTCCGGCGGTTCCTTCGGGCTCTCTTACAGGTCTGCACATCCCCTCGTTCTCCAGGAACCTAGTTGGGGTCGGCTGCCTCCAGGACCTTGGCGTCACCACTACGTTCCCTGGTCACGAGCGGTATGCTGTCTGTACCGAGGCCGCCACTGGTGCCCCCCTGTCCACGTTCCCCCGGGACCCGGTGTCCGGCCTGTTCACTCTGGACACCGTGACCCCCCCGGCTAGGGCGCCCCCTCAGGTGGCTGTGTCTACCCAGGTTGCTGCTGCCTGCTCCTGTCGGTCCTTCACTCATCCGACTCTCCTTTGGCACCACCGCCTAGGTCACCCTGCGCTCGCGCGTCTGCATCACATGTCCCAGCACAGTCTCGTCCTTGGTCTCCCTGGTTTTCTCCCCACTTTTCCCTCCTCCCCAGCCCCACCTTGCACGCCTTGCGTCGAGGGTCGCCTTCGCCGTGCCCCTCACTCCTCCACTTTTCCCCCTACCGCCGCGCCGCTGCAGACCCTGCACATGGACGTCTGGGGCCCCGCCCCCGTCCATGGGTCGCGTCGAGAGCGCTACTTCCTTGTCCTTCTCGACGACTTCACTCGCTACACCTCGGTCTTTCCCCTGAAGCGGAAGGCCGACGTGCCTGCCGCTCTCATCCCCTGGCTTGTCTCTGTCCGTGCCCACCGAGGTCTCCCTGTCTTGCGCCTTCACTCCAACCGTGGTGGCGAGTTTGCCTCAGGTGTCTGTGGTCGCTTTTGTCGTGCGGAGGGCATCACCCAGACGTTCACCCTACCGGACTCCCCACAGAAGAATGGGGTCGCTGAGCAATGCATCGGTTTGGCCATGGAGGTGGCTCGCACGTCCATGATCCATGCCGGTGCACCCCATTTCCTGTGGCCGTTCGCTGTGCGCTACGCTTCTCACCAGCTTAACTTGTGGCCGCACCCCCAGCAGCCGCAGGTTTCGCCGACCCGTCTTTGGACTGGGTCTCCTGGTGACGCGTCTGCGTTCCACGTCTATGGCTGCCTTGCTCACGTCCGTGCCTCCGGCACGGACAAGCTCACTGGCCGCACCCTTCCCTGCGTCTTCCTCGGTTTTCCCCATGACGCGTCCGACTGGCACTTCTACCACCCGCCGTCTCACCGCTTCTTTCACTCTCGCGACGTCACCTTTGACGAGTCCATCTCCTGTCGCAGCCGTTGTCACCTCCGCCGCCGCCGCCGCCGTCGCAGCACCCGTTCGTTGACTCTGGGGGTGCTGGCATTGGAGTGCGTGCTAGTCCCGGTACCCCTGGGGGTGGTACCGGTCCTTGAGGGGTTTCGGGCCCAGGAGGTGTTCCCTCTGGGGGTGCTGGCGTGGAGTGTGCCGGTGGTAGCCGAGGAGCAGCTTGCGGTCCTGGTGTCGGCGGTGTGCCGCCGCAACAGCAGTCCCCGCCGGTGTCAGCCCTTCGCCTGCTCGGCCTTCCGTCCCCTGACCCTGCGTCTGTTCCTCTCCGCCCGTCTCCTCCTCTTCCAGTGTACGGCCCTGTATTCCCTCCGCCGGACTCGTCCCCGGCTCGTCTTCCCCCTCATTCCCCCCCTGTGTCCCCTCCTCTGTCTCCTGACCCGACTCCTCCATCTCACGTCTGGTCTCGCCGTCCCTCCCGTGCTCGTCCTGCCTCCCCTGTCTAGCGCTCCCACCCTATGTTGCTTCGTTCCCACGCGTCTCGTCCTCCCCTTCTGCCGTCGCCTCCTCCGTCCTCCCTTGTTGTTGCACCCCCCCCCTCTGTCTGACTACCTTCGTGTCGCTCGTCCTCTTGTTCCTCGGGTCCTTGCCTCTCTCGTTACCGACCCGTCTGTTCCGGTCTCGTGCCTTGACGCTCTGGTAGCTGCGGTCGCTGACTTCGCCTCTATCCGCCGCCTTGACTACGCCACTCCTCTGGTCTCTGACCCTGCTTGTCCTCCGTCTGTCGGGGGTGCTCCTGCCCTCGGCAGTGACGTCCTGGAGGACCGTCGGTTCGAGCTTGCTTTCCTGTCCGAGGCTGCTCCCCATCTCTGTTCCATGCTGCTAGTCCCTGAGGGTGACCCAGACGCTTTCGACATCCCGACCCCTCGCACTAACGCTGAGGCGACCTCGGGACCTTGGGCCTTGTAGTGGATAGCTGCCATGGAGCAGGAGATGGCATCTTGGAGATCCACCGGCACCTTCGTCGACGCAGTTCCCCCGCCTGGGGTGAACGTAGTCGATGGCCGCTGGCTCTTCAAGGTGAAGCGCCCTCCTGGAGAGCCGCCTGTGTTCAAGGCGCGCTACGTGGCTAGAGGCTTCAGTCAGCGTGAGGGGGTGGATTTCTTCCAGACCTTTGCTCCGACCCCGAAGATGACTACTCTTCGGGTTCTGTTACACCTAGCTGCTCAGCGTGACTACGAGCTTCACTCCCTCGACTTCTCCACTGCCTTCCTTCAGGGCAGCCTACACGAGCAGGTCTACTTGCGTCGCCCTCAGGGCTTTACTGGCACCTTCCCTCCTGGGACCCAGTGGCTCATGCGACGCCCCGTCTACGGCCTTCGCCAGCCTCCCCGTGAGTGGCACGACACGCTGCGTGCTACCCTTGCTGACGTGCAGTTCTTTCCGTCTTCCGCAGACCCCTCACTCTTCGTTCGTGCTGGCCAGACTCTGTTCTACATCCTTGTTTACGTTGACGACCTGGTCTTTGCCACAGCAGACAGGGACGCACTGGCCTCAGTAAAGGCAGAGCTGCTGAAGAGACACACGTGCACTGACCTTGGAGAACTGCGCCGTTACCTTGGCTTGCAGATCTCCAGGGACAGAGCAGCGCGCACCATCACCCTGATTCAGTCACACTTGGTGCGCCAGGTCCTTCAGAGGTTCGGCCTTCAGTTCTCCTCTGCACAGCCCACCCCTCTGCCTGTAGACCACAGACTCTCTACTCCAGTTTCTGAGGAGTCGGTAGAGCCCAGCGGCCCCTACGCAGATCTGGTGGGTTGCCTCATGTACTTGATAACTTGCACTCGCTCAGATCTCGCATACCCTCTCAGCATCCTGGCTCGCTTTGTGGCCACAGGCAAACACCGACCGCAGCACTGGTCTGCCGCTAAGAGGGTTTTGCGTTATCTTGCTAGTACATCAGGCATGGGGTTAGTGCTAGGAGGACGTGAGCCAGTGGTCCTTACTGGACACACAGACGCTTCTTGGGCAGACGACGCCGAGACACTCAGGTCTACCCAGGGCTACTACTTCAGCCTTGGTTCAGGTGTCGTCTCGTGGAGAGCTACCCGCTCCTCGTCTGTTGCCCAGTCCAGCTGTGAGGCCAAGATCTACGCTGGTGCCATGGCGGCACAGGAGCTCCGCTGGCTGACCTTCTTGCTCACTGACTTAGGTGAGCGGCCTAGCTCTGCCCCGGTCCTATACGCTGACAACAGGGCCATGATACTCCTGTGTCAGGAGCCTCGACTCGAGGGCAGAGCGAAGCATATTCAGCTGCGGTACTTCCTCCTGCGCGAGCTACAGCAGCGACGCCAGGCTCGCGTAGTACACTTGGCCTCAGGTGCCAACACAGCTGATATCTTTACGAAGGCGCTTGCACCTAAAGATCATCAGCGGCACTGTGTACAGCTTGGTCTAGTTCCTGTAGCCTCTCATTTGCTAGGGCCTTGACTTTGTTTTGTCCTTTATATGTGTACTCAGGCTGGACTTGTGTCCTCTCCCAGTGGCTGGACTAGTAGTGCCGCCCTGGTCTTGTTCTTTCTTTGTCTGTACTCCTTCTGACTGGTCTTTTAGACCCTTGTCTCAGAGGCTAGACTAGTAGTGCCAGCCTGAGCTGCTTGTTTAGGACCTGCCCCTATGCAGTCTAGGGGGTGTGTCAAACATGTGTATCTCCTATGTTTGCATAGACTGTATAGGGCCACCTCTTAGAGGGTACAACACTTAGGTATATTCACCTGTACTTTCTCTCTACTTGTCATTCTGTTCTCTCTTTGATACAGATCCCTCCGCCATTCTCTCCCTCCAGGGTACATCAGCCCTAGCAAGGAAATTCAAGTAGTAGAAGTATAAGAGCTGAGCGCAGTACTGTTACGTGGTTCCCTTTGTAGAATCCATAAACTTTTTGTAAGAGCGTTTGTCATCACGGAAAAAAATCCAGGACTGAACCCGGACGTTGACAGGTAACTTTCCAGGAAAAACCTGTTTAATCCGGGTCTCGCGAGAGATATACCCGGATTTGCCGTGTGGACGAAAACCCTGAGGTAAGCCCTGATATACAGGTGCTTTATGACAGGGGAATTCAAGTGATTTCCAGGTATGCAATTCCGGAATCAGCTACTGTTTGCCAAAAAAAACTGTTCTTCTCGCATTTTCACTGTTCACGGAACCACGAATTCGGTCGCACGACGCGTATTGCACTGTTCACCGAATGGTTTCGTGCAAAAGTTGTCACCAAACCGCCACGGTCAGATTCCGCTTTGCAAGACGAAATGTCTTTACTCTGTTTCGTTGACTCTAAAGATCATGTTATGTGCCAAGTTCAAGAGAAAATTAAACAGCCCTCTTGATTGCTATTGTTGGGCTGATAAAAGCCCTTAGGATCTTTCCAGAGACTAAGTCCCTGTTGTAAAATGAGACTTGAGTAGTGCAGCGGAAGTTGAGGCAGTTGAACCCTTGTACTGGTATGTGAGAACAAGTGATTGATTAAAGAAACAAGCATACAGCAATATATAGGAAATAAGAAAGCAGTTATAGAATACAGTTGCAGGAGCGGTTATCGAGTCGCACAGGCGACTCGATTGCCGCTTCGGTTACCATCCGCGATGTTGTAACTGTCAGTCGCAACCTCCAGTTGCGATCCTTCGAGTTCCTTCGCGTTCTTTGTCTGCCCCCTCGTGTAACCTCCGTTGACTCGCGTACCCCCCCTGTACTCTTCCTCGAGTGTAGTGTTACACTTCAGAAACGCTTAAGTCCTTTGAGATATTTCCAACACTCCCCTTCGTTTCTGGAGTGCTGGCGTGTTCAGGTCCGATGATGTTTGTTTGTCCGGTCAGGAGCATGCAGTCGAATTTTGCCTTCGCCAATTTCTTCGTCAGATAATCTGCGGCCATTTCTGTCGTCGGGCAGTAACTGAGTAGAAGTCTCCCCTTCGCGATTTCATCCTTGACGAAGAAGTACCGCAGGGCGATGTGCTTGGTTCGGCTGGCGAAGCCGTCCTTGTTCGCGATTTTGATCGCAGATTGGTTATCGCAGAGGAGTGAGAAGGCGGGCAGGGTCGCAATCTTCGCTTCCTCGAGTAACTCTCGTTGGTAGAGTCCTTCCTTGGTCGCAGTACAAAGGGCGATATACTCTGCTTCAGCCGAAGATAGTGCGATTAGTTCCTGCTTGCTCGACTGCCAGGAGATAGTCCCGATAGGTTCTAGTCGGTAGATGTAGCCCGTCCTAGATCGTCGATTTTCCTTATCTCCCGCGTGGTCGGCGTCGACGTATCCGAGTAGTTGTATGGACGATGTTGTTGCTTTACTGTAGGTAAGCCCGGTCGTCGGCGTGGAGACGAAGTAGAGTAGTGCCCGATTGAGTTCCTCAAGATCTTCTTGTTCCGGCTGCTTCAGGTGCGTCGCCAGTTGGCTCGCGCTATAAGATAGATCGGGTCGGCAGGTTACTGCTGCGAATAGTAGGCAGCCGAGTTTCTGCTGATACTCCTGAATATACTTCGCGGGGAGTTTTGCAGAGGTGCTGCTGTTGTTCCCGTAGCGGTAGGGAGTCGGGACCGTAGTCGGCGTTAGACCGAATTTCTTCGCGACAGTGCCTGCGTATTTTCCGGCGTGTAGGTAGAACGCCGGGTTGTCTTCGATGACATTCAGTCCTAGATACTGGGTCACTGTGTCGGACACCGTGAGTGTCAAGTCCCTTTTCAGCTCCCCTTCGAACCAGGTGG
The DNA here is from genome assembly GCA_027943415.1 of Closterium sp. NIES-67. NCBI lineage: Eukaryota > Viridiplantae > Streptophyta > Zygnematophyceae > Desmidiales > Closteriaceae > Closterium > Closterium sp. NIES-67. Next base: position 85,349 of record BQMB01001673.1, on the reverse strand, counting down.
CGATGTCGGTAGTGGAACCGATGTAGAGCAGGTCGTCGACGTAAACGATGAGTAGGATATACTCTCTTCCCTTCTGCAGTCGGTACATCCCTTGGTCATGTGGCAACTGTAGGAATCCGATTTTTGCGAGGCGATCGTGAAGATGCTGCTGCCAGAGCCGCGGGGCTTGCTTGATCCCGTATAGGGATTTTATCAGTTGGCATACTTTCGTCGGGTCGTCGATGAATCCGTGGGGTTGCTCGACGAAGATCTCAGCGTCCACAGGTGCGTACAGGAAAGCATTTGCGACGTCGATTTGGCGCAGTGGTAGTTCCTTCGTGGCCGCGACGGCGAGTAGAATGCTCAGGGAGGTGTGACGGGAGACTGGGGCGAAGGTTTCTGTGTAGTCGGTTCCGTATCGTTGATCGAAGCCTCGTACGACCCATCGAGCTTTGAATCGTTCGGTGGAACCGTCCGCATTGGTCTTGATGCGGTACACCCATTTTCCCGAGAGGATGTTCTTCCCGTTGATGCTTGTTGCAGGTACCAGCTTCCATGTATTTCGGTCTTGCAGAGCCTTTTACTTCTTTTCCATCGCCTCCTTCCATTTTGCCTTGTGTTCCCCCCCCAGAGCCTGCGACAGAGTCGATGGCTCTCGCGGAGATGGCTGCGGTGGATGCTGGACGGAGACCCAGAGGCCGAGAATCTGCAGTCCCGTGGGTGTGTGTCGAGGGGAATTGTCATTCCCGGAATAAGCTGCTTCGTCACCGTCTTCTGGGTCAGGTAAGAAGTTGGGGTCGATGCGTTCTGAAACATTTGTGTCGACTGGGTGGGGTGTAATGTAACCTTGGTCAGCGAAGTGGTGAAAGGTGTCGAGGTTGCTACTATCGAGAGGGTTGTCTTCGTCGAGTGGAACAGGTACGGAACAGAAAGGGAGTGGTCTGGCAGTTTCCGAGGCTTCAGGTACGTCTTCTTCTGCTGCGTCAGCTTCGGCAGCACGGTCGGCGAAGGAACGAAGTCCCGAGAAGCCGTCGGTGGGGTCTTGTGTGTTGGCAATGTTGTCCAGGTAATGCTGCAGCGTCAGTCGCTCGTAGAAGATAACATCACGTGATGCCACTGTATTTTTGTCTTGTATGTCGAGGATTTTCCATGCGTGAAAATGTTTTGCGATGCCGAGGTGTAGTCCCCATCGAGCTCGTTGAGTGAAGCGTCCTGCTCGGGCGGTGTGGGGTCTGTACTGTACCATGCAGCCGAAAACTCGAAGTAATTTTGTGCTGCCCCGTTTTCGTGTCCACAGGAGGTGCGGTGATGCGTTGTTAGGAAGCGATGACGAGGACAACAGGTTGTGCAGGTGAACTGCATGGGTCATCGCGTCTGGCCACAGTGTGGTGGGCAGCCTCATCCCCAGGAGAAGCTTTCGCATCGTCGTCTGCAAGGTCCGGTTCATGCGTTCTGCGACCCCCTGCTGCTGGTGAGCGTATGGCAGAGACACCAGGCGTCTGATTCCTCTTTCCGCCAGATAGGTCCTGAAGCGTTGTGACTGGTATTCCAGTGCACCGTCTGACTGGAAGCTCTTGAGCTTGGTTCCTGATTCTCGTTCGGCGATGGGGAGCCATGTTGTGAAGGCGTCGAACGCTTGATCGCGCGTTTTGAGGTTGTAGTACCAGACGTATCTGGTTGCTGCGTCGATGAACGTGATGACATAGTTGAAGTCTGCTTCTGTGTCTTCTCGAGGCATGTTTAAAATATCGCTGTAGACTTTTTCCATCGGTGCGTATGCAGGTGCGCTTGGGTTGTGATGAGATGGAAAGGACTGGTGGGGAAGATCGGCTTCGGGGCACGTAAAGCACCGTGCGCGTGGTCGTCGAAGTTCTTGGCCGCTTGTTGTTAGGAGGGCGTTGCGTTCTAACACTTCAGCTTGGATGGTTTGTAGTATTGTACTATTTGCAAGGTGCCCGAGGCGTTGGTGCCAGATGTCGTCGGGAGCGCGATGGCCGGGCGAACGGTGGTATATGTCGGCGTTGGAGAAGAACGCGACGACTGTGGCGGGACTTCGACAGACTTCTCGTGTGATGGGCATAAGCTGGTCTGCTTCGGTTGGCGGTCCTCGGATCGCTGGTGGTGGTACTTGGCTGGGTCCTGCTGCTGCTACTGCAGGTGATGGTTGTGAAGGGACACTTGCTGGTACTTGTCTTTCTTGTCTGATGACTGCTAATGCTCGTGTTCTTTCTGCTGCATGTATGGTGTTGGAGTGCCAGAATCCTTCAGTGTCGAAGTCGGGATCAAGATCCGGCGGGTGTGTCCAGGCGGCGAACGACACCATACCGTCGCTGTCGGCAGTACCGCGGTCGGGGACGAAGTCCAACACGAAGACGCCTGACTTCAGGAGAGCACGACCGATGAAGAGGCCGCCCTTTCCGTGGTAAAGTCGAAACTCGTTGGAGTAGGAGTCGCACTCCAGGTGAATCCCTTTGGCCATCAGTTGGCTTACGCTTAGTAAGTTGTATCCCAAGTTGTCGACAATGAGGACTTTGTTGAGCTGAAGTATGACGTTTGTCTCCATGGATTGTAACTGAACGACGCCTTGTCTGTTTGTTTTCAGGTTTTCGTTGTTAACGACGGTGATGATGACGTCGCGGTTGAGGCGTTTCTCTCGTTGCACGAAGCGTCCCGAAGAGCACATGTGTTGACCGCAGCAGCTGTCCAAGAACCAGGTGTTTCGCCCGGTGGGTTCGGCGTTGGCGACCGCAGCGTATGTCGGGTTGACCTGAAGTCCTTGTGAGCGCGGTGGCGGGAGCTCTTCTTCGTCTGGTGCGTAAGTGGGTGGTGATCCGGGTGCGCAGTTGTCGATGTGTACCATACAGTTAATAATGTTTGGTGTCTGTTGTGCAGATGTTGAAGAGCGCCTTGGGGGACTGTCTTGAGTGGAGGCGACTTGTGGGTCTACTGGACGATAGACACGAGGACGTGTGCAGTTGACTTTGGAATGTCCGGATGTTTGACAGTTGTGGCAGAACGGTGGCACGATGGTGAGTCCTCTGTTGTCGCGTTGATCTTGCTTGCCGCGTCGATTGTAGTTGTTGTCGTTCCTTCGTTGAGTGTAGAAAACTAACTGCTGCTGCTTCCTTGGTTGTCTTTCTTCGAACAGATCCATCTCCTGTTGTTCAGCATGAAGCTCGGCGCAGAGGTGCATCTCCGAGATCCTTCCGTGGGCACGAAGAAGCGAGCGTGTGGTTCTCCATTCTGACCGGAGCCCGGCGAGGACAAGCGTCACGAAGCTTTCTTCAGTGATTGTTCCTCCGCACCGAAGCAAGCGGTCGCGGAGGGTCTAGCAGCGACTCATATACTGCATCGCCTTTTCTCCGGTCTTCATCTGTATTGTTGTCAATTGTTGCATGAGTCTGCTTTGTGTCACGCTGTCGTTTGCTTGATAGAGGCACTTGAGGTGATGCCATGCGAGTTCTGCGGAGTTGCCATAGCTCCTGTATGTTCTGATGCTCTGTTGTTCTTGTGGTGACAAGTTTCTCAGGAGAACTGTATACGCCAGCAGCGACTGATACGTGAAGATTTCTTGCTCCTTTCCAGTGCCGTTGCTTGGGAATGGCAGGGACCCGTTGAAGTATCCCAGGAGATGCGCAGCCTCCATCAGCAGCTCGAACTCGAAACTCCAGGTAAAGAAATCGTGTCCGTTGAATGGTGAGGATGTCTGCAGTTTAATCACGTGTGAGAACTGCGCCTGGAGGCTTAAAATCTCGTTTGGTGTCTGTTGTGATGCAGCTGCTGTTGGTTAGGCACGGGGCGGCATGAACTCGAACGTCCCCGGTGAAGAGTGATAAGGCGCAAAGGTAGGCGCTTGATTGTGTCGCCCGAATGATGAATTGTCGAGGCTCATCGGCGCTAATCCCATGTTTCCTCCATTGCTCTGTGTTGAGTGCGCAGGTGTCCTTGTCTGCTGCTGCTGGTCGAAGTGCGACATGAAACTGAAGAACCTTTCCATAAGGTTGGGGTCCACGCTTGAAGAGGGTGATGGAGTTACCATCTCTGGTGCTCTTCCTGTTGTTTCTTGAGCAGTCCCGGTCTCTGTCTGCAGTCCTGAGGCATGCAGTCCAGAGTTGCCGTGTTGAGTTTCTTGGCCGCTGGGTGAGCGCGTAGAGATTTTCTTGCCCTTGCTGTCCATGTCTTGTAATCAATGAAGTCGTTGAATTGAGTTGAGTTGCAGGTTGTTGATAGAGCGCAGTTGCTGGGAGTTTGGTCTCTGGCCAGCTCTCATACCATGTTGGGCTGATAAAAGCCCTTAGGATCTTTCCAGAGACTAAGTCCTAGTTGTAAAATGAGACTTGAGTAGTGCAGCGGAAGTTGAGGCAGTTGAACCCTTGTACTGGTATGTGAGAACAAGTGATTAATTAAAGAAACAAGCATACAGCAATATATAGGAAATAAGAAAGCAGTTGTAGAATACAGTTGCAGGTGTCAAACATGTGTAGTCGTTATGTTTGTATAGACTGTATAGGGTCACTTCTTAGAGGGTACAATTCTTAGGTATATCTTCCTGTACTCTCTCACTAGTAATCATTCACTTCTTCAATTTTGATATGGTATCATACGTAGGTAGGATCCCCCCCCCCCCCACCTACCGCTTCCGCTCGCCCCCCCCCCTAGCCCCGTCGCGATCCCCCCTAACCCCGTCGCGCCCCTCTCCTGGGCCCCGTTGTGCCCCTCCCAGGCCCCGTAGCGCCCCTCCTGGGCCCCGCCGCGCCCCTCCCCGGCCCCGTCGCGCCCCTCCTGGGCACCGTCGCGCCCCTCCCAGGCCCCGTAGCGCCCCTCCTGGGCCCCGTCGCGCCCATCCCAGGCCCCGTAGCGCCCCTCCTGGGTACCGTCGCGCCCCTCCCAGGCCCCGTAGCGCCCCTCCTGGGCCCCGTCGCGCCCCTCCCAGGCCCCGTCGCGCCCCTCCTGGGCCCCGTAGCGCCCCTCCTGGGCCCCGTAGCGCCCCTCCTGGGTCCCGTCGCGCCCCTCCCAGGCCCCGTCGCGCCCCTCCTGGGCCCCGTAGCGCCCCTCCCAGGCCCCGTAGCGCCCCTCCTGGGTCCCGTCGCGCCCCTCCCAGGCCCTGTAGCGCCCCTCCTGGGCCCCGTCGCGCCCCTCCCAGGCCCTGTAGCGCCCCTCCTGGGCCCCGTCGCGCCCCTCCTGGGCCCCGTATCGCCCCTCCTGGGCCCTGTCGCACCCCTCCTGGGCCCCTGCAGCGCCCCTCCTGGGCCCCCGTCGCGCTCGCCCGGCCCCGTCGCACCAGCCCGGCCCCGTCCTGCTCGCCCGGCCCCGTCGCACCCGCCCGGCCCCGTCGCACCCTGCCCGGCCCCGTCGCAGCCGCCCGGCCCCGTCGCACCAGCCCGGCCTCGTCGCGCCCGCCCGGCCCCGTCGCACCGGCCCGGCCCTGTCGCCCCCGCCAGGCCTCGTCGCCCCTGCCCGGCCCCGTCGCGCTCGCCCGGCCCCGTCGCCCCGGCCCGGCCCTGTCACACCAGCCCGGCCCCGTCGCGCCCGCCCGGCCCCGTCGCGCCCGCCCGGCCCCGTCGCGCCCGCCCGGCCCCATCGTCCTCGCCCGGCCCGGTCGCACCTGCCCGGCCCCGCTGCCCCGGCCCCGTCCTCCTCACAGGTACGGTTCCCCCCCCACCCCGCCTTGCACTGCCCTGCACCGTACCGCCACGCACCACACTGTCCTGCCTTACACCGCACTGCACCGTACTGCACCGCACTGTACCGCACTGCACTGCACTGCACCGCCCTGCACCGCACTGGACTGTTCCTGATGGCGGCGGAGCTTCGCTTCGACGCTGAAGGTCAGCCCCTAGAGTTCGAGGCGTGGCTTGCCGACCTCCGCCGCCAGCTCACTGGCCAGCGGCAGGATGGTGAACCGCTTTCCGCACACCTTGACGGTACGCTCCCCTGCCCAGACCCCCCTGCTATTCTGCCCGCTGACCCCACACCCACTGAGCGTGAGTCTACTGCTGCCACTGCCCGTGCGCGCTCTGTCTGGCTTTCTCGCGATGCTGTCGCTCAGCTTGCCATTAGCAACGCCCTCCCCCCGTCCGAGCGTCCTCGCTTTAGGTCCCTCACTACTGCTCAGGCATACTTAGATGCTGTCATCAAGCGCTATTCCACCCCTCCGGCTGCCTCGGTGGGCCGCCTGATCCTCCCGATGCTCTTTCCTGACCTTGCATCTTTCCCCACTGTCTCTGACCTCGCTGCCCACCTGCGCTCCATAGAGGAGACCTGGCGCGCCGCCTGCACTGACGCACAGCTTAGAGCCCACCAGCCGCCCATTACCTCTACCCTCTACCTGCTAGCCACCCGCCTCCCTGACCGCCTTGCTGTCGCCCGCGACCGCTTCCTTAGCCTTCACCCTGCCGACCTCACCCTCACTGACTTCGTAGACACCCTGACTGTCATAGAGACCCGTCACCGCTCCATCGCCCAGGCGAGCGGTGTCGTGCCTGTCCCTATCTTTCAGGGTTGTGCCCCCGCCCAGTGTACCTTCTCCGACGGCTCTGTCGCAGTGGCTGAGACTGCTGCTGCAGCGCAGTTTCGTTCGGGGAAGGGCCGCCGCCCCAAGGTTGGGCGCGGCGGAGGCGGCGGCGGGGGTGCGGGAGGGGGTAGTGGTGGGGTCGGGTCGTCTGGTGCTGGAGCGGACGAGGGGACCCTACCCAGTCCAGCTAAGCCGCCGCCCCTGCAGTTGCAGCAGCCGCAGCAGTCGCCGCAGTCGCAGCCGTCGCAGCAGCCGCCGCAGCCGTCGCAGCCGCGGCAGACGAGTGTCCTCCCGCCCGGGTGGCCCGGCGCTGGCGGTGGCCGGGCGCGTGGTGGTGTGTCGAGTGGTAGCTCTGGCGGCGGGCGCTGTCAGTACCAGATCCAGACCGGTCCTCGCCGCGGCTTCGTTTGCGGTAAGCTCGGTCACTCCACTCCCCGCTGTTTTCGTCGCCTGGACGACCTCTTTTGTAAGCGCTTCGGCTCGTCGCCAGACCTCCCGGACTGGCACAGTTTGCTTAGTCGTAAGATTCAGATCTTTGATATGGACATGGATGCCATTGTTTCTGCGTCGGTTCCTCCCCGACCGTCTCCTCCTCTTCCTGTCTACGGCCCTGTTTTCCCTCCGCCGGACTCGTCCCCGGCTCGTCTCCCCTCTCGTTCCCCTCCTGTGTCCCCTCCTCTGTCTCCTGACCCGACTCCTCCGTCGCACGTCTGGTCTCACCGTCCCTCCCGTGCTCGTCCTGCCTCGCCTGTCCTGTGCTCCCACCCTATGTTGCTTCGTTCCCACGCGTCTCGTCCTCCCCTTCTGCCGTCGCCTCCTCCTTCCTCCCTTGTTGTTGCACCCCCCCCGCTGTCTGACTACCTTCGTGCCGCTCGTCCTCTTGTTCCTCGCGTCCTTGCCTCTCTCGTTACCGACCCGTCTGTTCCGGCCTCGTGCCTTGACGCCCTTGTTGCTGCTGTCGCTGACTTCGCCTCTTCCCGCCGCCTTGACTACGCCTCCGCTCTGGTCTCTGACCCTGCCTGTCCTCCGTCTGTCGGGGGTGCTCCTGCCCTTGGCAGTGACGTCCTGGAGGACCGCCAGTTCGAGCTTGCTTTCCTGTCCGAGGCTGCTCCCCATCTCTGTTCCATGCTGCTAGTCCCTGAGGGTGGCCCAGACGCTTTTGACATCCCGACCCCTCGCACTTCTGCTGAGGCGACCTCGGGACCCTGGGCCTCGCAGTGGATAGCTGCCATGGAGCAGGAGATGGCATCTTGGAGATCCACCGGCACCTTCGTCGACGCAGTTCCCCCGCCTGGGGTGAACGTAGTCGATGGTCGGTGGCTCTTCAAGGTGAAGCGCCCTCCTGGAGAGCCGCCTGTATTCAAGGTGCGCTACGTGGCTAGAGGCTTCAGTCAGCGCGAGGGGGTGGACTTCTTCCAGACCTTCGCTCCGACCCCGAAGATGACTACTCTTCGGGTTCTGTTACATCTAGCTGCTCAGCGTGACTACGAGCTTCACTCCCTCGACTTCTCCACTGCCTTCCTTCAGGGCAGCCTACACGAGCAGGTCTACCTACGTCGCCCTCAGGGCTTTACTGGCACCTTCCCTCCTGGGACCCAGTGGCTCCTGCGGCGCCCCGTCTACGGCCTGCGCCAGGCTCCCCGTGAGTGGCACGACACTCTCCGTGCTACGCTTGCTGACCTGCAGTTCTTTCCGTCTTCCGCAGTCCCTTCCCTCTTCGTTCGTGCTGGCCAGACTCCGTTCTACATCCTTGTTTACGTCGACGACCTGGTCTTTGCCACAGCAGACAGGGACGCACTGGCCTCCGTGAAGGCAGAGCTGCTGAAGAGACACACGTGCACTGACCTTGGAGAACTGCGCCGTTACCTTGGCTTGCAGATTTCCAGGGACAGAGCTGCGCGCACCATCACCCTGACTCAGTCACACTTGGTGCGCCAGGTCCTTCAGAGGTTCAGCCTTCATTTCTCCTCTGCACAGCCCACCCCTCTGCCTGTAGACCACAGACTCTCCGCTCCAGTGTCTGAGGAGTCGGTAGAGCCCAGCGGCCCCTACGCAGAGCTGGTGGGTTGCCTCATGTACCTGATGACTTGCACTCGCCCAGATCTCGCATACCCTCTCAGCATCCTGGCTCGCTTTGTGGCCACAGGCAGACACCGACCGCAGCACTAGTCTGCCGCTAAGAGGGTTCTGCGTTATCTTGCTAGTACATCGGGCATGGGGTTAGTGCTAGGAGGACGTGGGCCAGTGGTCCTTACTGGACACACAGACGCTTCTTGGGCAGACGACGCCGAGACACTCAGGTCTACCTAGGGCTACTTCTTCAGCCTTGGTTCAGGTGCCGTCTCGTGGAGAGCTACCCACTCCTCGTCTGTTGCCCAGTCCAGCTGTGAGGCCGAGTTCTACGCTGGTGCCATGGCGGCACAGGAGCTCCGCTGGCTGACCTTCTTGCTCACTGACTTAGGTGAGCGGCCTAGCTCTGCCCCGGTCCTGTTCGCTGACAACAGGGCCATGATCCTCCTGTGTCAGGAGCCTCGACTCGAGGGCAGAGCAAAGCACATTCAGCTGCGGTACTTCCTCCTGCGTGAGCTACAGCAGCGACGTCAGGCTCGCGTAGTACACTTGGCCTCAGGTGCCAACACGGCTGATATCTTTACGAAGGCGCTTGCGCCTAAAGATCATCAGCGGCACTGTGTACAGCTTGGTCTAGTTCCTGTAGCCTCTCACTTGCTAGGACCTTGACTTTGTACTGTCCTTTATACGTATACTCGGACTGGACTTGTGTCCTCTTCAAGTGGCTGGACTAGTAGTACCGCCCCGCTCTTGTTCTTGCCTTGTCTGTACTCCTTCTGACTGGTCTCTCAGACCCTTGTCTCAGAGGTTGGACTAGTAGTGCCGCCCTGAGCTGCTTGTTTAGGACATTCTTCTATGCAGTCTAGGGGGTGTGTCAAACATGTGTAGTCGTTATGTTTGTATAGACTGTATAGGGTCACTTCTTAGAGGGTACAATTCTTAGGTATATCTTCCTGTACTCTCTCACTAGTAATCATTCACTTCTTTAATTTTGATAGCAGGAGCGGTTATCGAGTCGCACAGGCGACTCGATTGCCGCTTCGGTTACCATCCGCGATGTTGTAACTGTCAGTCGCAACCTCCAGTTGCGATCCTTCGAGTTCCTTCGCGTTCTTTGTCTGCCCCCTCGTGTAACCTCCGTTGACTCGCGTACCCCCCCTGTAATCTTCCTCGAGTGTAGTGTTACACTTCAGAAACGCTTAAGTCCTTTGAGATATTTTCAACAGCTTTTATAGTCACTGGCTTTAAATGAGTCAATAACATATATAATGATGGCATTTTGTGTCAGGATATTTAAGCGTTTTATTTTTATAAGCAGCAGGTGCTTCTATTGAAGTTCACTTTGTTGAGTGCAAGTGCCTTTGACAGGTGATTTAAAAATGGCAATCTTGGTGGAAGCACGTGCTATAAATGAGAGCACTCGAAGGAAGTCCATGTGCTTACTTGGAAAGGATAAGGTTTCAGGTGTCACTCTAAGGGGTTCTTGAAATGACGTTATTGATAAGATATTTCAATATGTTTTCAATTGGAGCAGCATATTTTCCTCTTGTACCCTATTGGTTGATGAGATCTCATGGAAGTTTGATTGTGTTGGGCTGAGAAAAAGCCCTTAGGATCTTTTGCAGAGACTAAGTCCCAGCTTGTAGAGACTTGAGACTTGGAGTAGTGCAGCGGAAGTTGAGGCAGTTGAACCCTTGTACTAGTATGTGAGAACAAGTGATTGATTAAAGAAACAAGCATACAGCAATATATAGAAGATAAGAAAGCAGTTGTAGAATACAGTTACAGGAACGGTTTATCGAGTCGCACAGCGACTCGATTGCCGCTTCGGTTACCATCCGTGATGTTGTAACGGTCAGTCGCAACCTCCAGTTGCGACCTTTCGAGTCCTTTCGCATTCTTTGTCCGCCCCCTCGTGTAACCTCCGTTGACTCGCGTGCTCCCCTGTAATCTTCCTCGAGTACAGTGTTACACTTCAGAAACGCTTAAGTCCTTGAGATATTTCCAACACTCCCCTTCGTTTCTGGAGTGCTGGAGTGTTCAGATCCGGTGACGTTTGTTTGCCCGGTTAGGAGCATGCAGTAGTCGAATTTTGCTTTCGCCAATTTCTTCGTCAGATAATCTGCGGCCATTTCTGTCGTCGGGCAGTAACTGAGTTGAAGTCTCCCCTTCGCGATTTCATCCTTGACGAAGAAGTACCGCAGGGCGATGTGCTTGGTTCGGTTGGCGAAGCCGTCCTTGTTCGCGATTTTGATCGCAGATTGGTTGTCGCAGAGGAGTGAGAAGGCGGGCAGGGTCGCGATCTTCGCTTCTTCGAGTAACTCTCGTAGGTAGAGTCCTTCCTTGGTCGCAGTAAAAAGGGCGATATACTCTGCTTCAGCCGAGGATAGTGCGATTAACTCCTGCTTGCTCGACTGCCAGGAGATAGTTCCGATAGGTTCTAGTCGGTAGATGTAGCCCGTCCTAGACCGTCGATTTTCGCTGTCTCCCGCGTGGTCGGCGTCGACGTATCCGAGTAGTTGTACGGACGGTGTTGTTGTCTTGCTGTAGGTGAGCCCGATCGTCGGCGTGGAGACGAAGTAGAGTAGCGCTCGATTGAGTTCTTCGAGATCTTCCTGTTGCGGCTGCTTCAGATGTGTCGCCAGCTGACTCGCACTATAGGATAGGTCGGGTCGGCAGGTTACTGCTGCGAATAGTAGGCAGCCGAGCTTCTGTTGATACTCCTGGATTTGTTTCGCGGGGAGTTTTGTGGAGGCGCTACTGTTGTTCCCGTAGCGGTAGGGAGTTGGGACCGCAGTCGGTGCTAGACCGAATTTCTTCGCGACGGTGCTTGAGTACTTTCCAGCGTGTAGGTAGAACGCCGTGTCGTCTTCGACGATGTTCAGTCCTAGGTACTGAGTAACTTCGTCGGACACCGTGAGAGTTAAATCTTCTTTCAGCTCCCCTTCGAACCAGGTGGCGATGTCGATAGTGGAGCCGATGTAGAGCAGGTCGTCGACGTAGACGATGAGCAGAACATAATCTCTTCCCTTCTGCAGTCGGTACATCCCTTGGTCATGCGGTAATTGTAGGAAGCCGATCTTTGCGAGACGGCCGTGGAGATGCTGCTGCCAGAGCCGCGGGGCTTGCTTGATCCCGTATAGGGATTTTGTCAGTCGGCATATTTTCGTGGGATCGTTGATGAATCCGTGGGGTTGTTCGACGAAGATCTCAGCGTCCACAGGTGCGTATAGGAATGCATTCGCGACATCGATTTGGCGTAGTGGCAGTTTTTTCGTGGCCGCGACGGCGAGTAGGATGCGTAATGAGGTGTGACGGGAGACTGGAGCGAAGGTTTCTGTGTAGTCGGCTCCGTATCGTTGGTCGAAGCCTCGTACGACCCATCGAGCTTTGAATCGTTCGATGGAACCGTCTGAGTTGGTCTTGATGCGGTACACCCATTTCCCCGAGAGAACGTTTTTTCCGTTGATGCTCGTTGCAGGTACCAGTTTCCATGTTTCTCGGTCTTGCAGAGCTTTTAACTCCTTTTCCATTGCTTCCTTCCATCTTGCCTTATGTTCCCCCCCCAGAGCCTGCGACAACGTTGAAGGCTCTCGCGGAGAAGGCGGCGGCGGATTCTGGACGGAGACCCAGAGGCCTAGAATCTGGAGTCCCGTGGGCGTGTGTCGAGGGGAATTTTCATTCCCGGAATAAGCTGCTTCGTCACCGTCTTCGGGGTCAGGTAAGAAATTGGGGCCGATGCGTTCCGAAATATTCGTGTCGACGGGGTGAGGTGTAGCGTAACCTTGGTCGGCGAAGTGGTAAAAGGTGTCGAGGTTGTTGCTATCGAGGGGATTTTCTTCATCGAGTGGAACAGGTACAGAACAGAATGGGAGTGGTCCGGCAGCTTCCGAGGCTCCAGGTACGTCTTCTTCTGCTGCGTCAGCCTCGGCAGTATGGTCAGCGAAGGAGCGAAGGCCCGCGAAGCCGTCGGTGGGGTCTTGTGTGTTGGCAAGGTTGTCCAGGTAATGCTGCAGCGTCAGTCGTTCGTAGAAGATAACATCGCGTGATGCCACCGTGTTTTTGTCTTGTATGTCGAGAATTTTCCACGCGTGAAAATGTTTTGCGATGCCGAGGTGTAGTCCCCATCGAGCTCTTTGTGAGAAGCGTCCTGCTCGGGCTGTGTGGGGTCTGTACTGTACCATGCAGCCGAAAACGCGGAGTAATTTTGTGCTGCCCCTTTTTCCTGTCCACAACAGGTGCGGTGATGCGTTGTTGGGAAGTGATGACGAGGACAGCAGGTTGTGCAGGTGAACAGCATGTGTCATCGCGTCTGGCCACAGTGCGTTGGGCAGCCTCATCCCCAGAAGCAGTTTTCGCATCGTCGTCTGCAAGGTCCGGTTCATGCGTTCTGCTACCCCCTGCTGCTGGTGAGCATAGGGCAGAGACACCAGGCGTCGGATTCCCCTTTCCGCGAGATAGGTCCTGAAGCGTTGTGACTGGTATTCCAGTGCACCGTCTGACTGGAAACTCTTGAGTTTGGTTCCTGACTCTCGTTCGGCGATTGGAAGCCATGTGGTGAAGGCCTCGAAGGCTTGATCGCGCGTTTTGAGATTGAAGTGCCAGACGTATCTGGTTGCGGCGTCGATGAACGTGATGACGTAGTTGAAGTCGGCTTCGGTGTCGTCTCGAGGCATGTTTAGAATATCGCTGTAGACTTTTTCCATCGGAGCGTAAGTGGGTGCGCTTGGATTGTGATGGGCTTGGAAAGGTTGATGAGGAAGATCTGCTTCGGGGCATGTGAAACACCGTGCGCGTGGTCGTCGGAGTTCCTGGCCGTTCGTCGTCAGAAGGGCGTTGCGTTCTAACACCTCTGCTTGGATTGTTTGAAGTATCGTGCTGTTTGCAGGATGTCCGAGACGTTGGTGCCAGATGTCGTCGGGAGCGCGGTGGCCGGGCGAGCGGTGGTAGATGTCGGCGTTGGAGAAGAACGCGACGACTGAGGCGGGACTTCGACAAGCTTCTCGTGTGGCGGGCATAAGTTGGTCTGCTTCCGTTGGCGGTCCTCGTGTTGATGGTGGTGGTACTCGGCTGGGTCCTGCTGCTGATACTGCAGGTGATGGTTTTGTTGGGACACTTGCGGGTACTTGTCTTTCTTGTCTGATAACTGCTAATGCTCGTGTTCTCTCTGCTGCAGGTATGGTGTTGGAGTGCCAGAAGCCGTCACTGTCGAAGTCGGGGTCAAGATCCGGCGGGTGAGTCCAGGCGGCGAACGATACGATGCCATCGCTGTCGGCAGTTCCGCGGTCGGGGACGAAGTCCAACACGAAGACACCGGACTTCAGGAGGGCACGACCGATGAAGAGGCCGCCCTTCCCGTGGTAAAGCCGGAACTCGTTGGAGTAAGAGTCGCACTCCAGGTGAATCCCCTTGGCCATTAGTTGGCTTACGCTTAGTAGGTTGTATCCCAGATTGTCGACAATGAGCACCTTGTTGAGTTGAAGTATGACATTCGTCTCCATTGATTGTAACTGAACCACGCCCTGTCTGTTTGTCTTCAGGTTTTCGTTGTTGGCGACGGTGATGACGACGTCGCGGTTGAGTCGTTTCTCCTGTTGTACGAAGCGTCCCGAGGAGCACATGTGTTGACCGCAGCAGCTGTCCAAGAACCAGGTGTTTCGCCCGGTGGGTTCGGCGTTGGCGACCGCAGCGTATGTCGGGTTGACCTGAAGTCCTTGTGAGCGCGGCGGCGGGAATTCCTCTTCGTCTGGTGCGTAAGTGGGTGGTGATCTGGGTGCGCAGTTGTCGATGTGTACCATGCAGTTGATGATATTTGGTGTCCCTTGTGCAGATGTTGAAGAGCGCCTTGGGGAACTTGCTTGAGTGGAAGCAACTTGTGGGTCTGCTGCTCGGTAAACGCGAGGGCGGTTGCAGTTGACTTTGGAGTGTCCGGAAGTCTGGCAGTTGTGGCAGAACGGCGGCACGATGGTGAGTCCTCGGTTGTCGCGTTGATCTTGCTTGCTGCGTCGGTTGTAGTTTATGTCATTTCTTCTTTGAGTGTAGAAGACTAACTGCTGTTGCTTCCTTGGTTGTCTTTCCTCGAACAGATCCATCTCCTGTTGTTCAGCGTGAAGCTCGGCGCAGAGGTGCATCTCCGAGATCCTTCCGTGGGCGCGAAGAAGCGATCGTGTGGTTCTCCATTCTGGTCCGAGCCCGGCGAGGACAAGTGTGACGAAGCTTTCTTCAGTGATCGTTCCTCCGCACCGAAGCAGGCGGTCGCGCAGGGTCTGGCAGCGACTCATATACTGCATCGCCTTTTCCCCGGTCTTCATCTGTATTGTTGTCAGCTGTTGCATGAGTCTGCTTTGTGTCACGCTGTCGTTTGCTTGGTAGAGGCATTTGAGATGATGCCATGCGAGTTCCGCGGAGTTTCCATAACTCCGATACGTTCTGATGCTCTGCTGCTCTTGTGGTGACAGGTTCCGCAGGAGGACTGTATACGCCAGTAGCGACTGATACGTGAAGATCTCTTGTTCCTTTCCAGTGCCGTTGCTTGGGAATGGCAGGGACCCGTTGAAGTATCCCAGAAGATGCGCGGCCTCCATCAGCAGCTCGAACTCGAAGCTCCAGGTAAAGAAGTCGTGTCCGTTGAATGGTGAGGATGTTTGTAACTTGATGACGTGTGAGAATTGAGCCTGAAGACTGAGAATCTCGTTTGGTGTTTGTTGTGATGCAGCTGCTGTTGGTTGGGCGCGGGGCGGCATGAACTCGAACGTCCCCGGTGAAGAATGATAAGGCGCAAAGGTAGGTGCTTGGTTGTGTCGCCCGAAGGATGAGTTGTCGAGGCTCATCGGCGCTAATCCCATGTTTCCTCCATTGCTCTGTGTTGAATGCGCAGGTGTCCTTGTCTGCTGTTGCTGGTCGAAGTGTGACATGAAGCTGAAGAATCTCTCCATGAGATTCGGGTCCACACTTGAAGAGGGAGACGGAGTCACCATCTCTGGTACTCTTCCTGTTGTTTCTTGAGCAGTCCCGGTCTCTGTCTGCAATCCTGAGGTGTGCAGACCAGAGTTGCCGTGTTGAGTTTCTTGGCCGCTGGGTGAGCCCGTAGAGGCTTTCTTGCCCTTGCTGTCCATGTCTTGTAATCAATGAAGTCGTTGAATTGAGTTGAGTTGCAGTTTGTTGATGGAGCGTAGTTGCTGGGAGTTTGATCTCTGACCAGCTCTCATACCATGTTGGGCTGAGAAAAAGCCCTTAGGATCTTTTGCAGAGACTAAGTCCCAGCTTGTAGAGACTTGAGACTTGGAGTAGTGCAGCGGAAGTTGAGGCAGTTGAACCCTTGTACTAGTATGTGAGAACAAGTGATTGATTAAAGAAACAAGCATACAGCAATATATAGAAGATAAGAAAGCAGTTGTAGAATACAGTTACAGGAACGGTTTATCGAGTCGCACAGCGACTCGATTGCCGCTTCGGTTACCATCCGTGATGTTGTAACGGTCAGTCGCAACCTCCAGTTGCGACCTTTCGAGTCCTTTCGCATTCTTTGTCCGCCCCCTCGTGTAACCTCCGTTGACTCGCGTGCTCCCCTGTAATCTTCCTCGAGTACAGTGTTACACTTCAGAAACGCTTAAGTCCTTGAGATATTTCCAACAGATTGGATGTGATAATACTTAATGGATAAGGCCCTCATTTTGTTTTGCGTGGTCCCTCAAACCGCCGAGTGTAGAGCTTTCAGCTGCTGCGCACATGGGCGTGCCTTCAGGGTTACGCTACCTCGACTGTTCCGAACAGATCCCGCCTGATATGGCGGGAAAATCCCCACTTCACCTGGGGCGTCGCCCCCCATGCCGTGGTGAAGTGCGGAGCTGACGGTGCCTCCCCGCATTTCCGCAGAAGGGGAGGTCAGCTCCACGGGTGTCGAATGTATACGCGCTATTAGTTTGATTCTCCGGACAAAAAAATACTCGCTTGTCACGTGTCGTACTCCTGAACTTTCGCTGAACTTCGTGTCGTACTCCTGAAACACCTCCGGAGCCCCTATACAGGGGGGAACTGAATGTTAAACCTGTCAGGCACTTGTTGAAGAACACGCCCGAGCATACCTAGTTTGAAGGTTTGAAGTCCTTATTTTGTGGTCATCCAACCTCAGTTTCTCAGTTTCTTAGGCCATGTTCTGAAGTTTGGCCTAACTTTTATTCTGGCTGAAATTTGGTACAATTTTTTCAAGACAACTTTCCCAAAATTATCGGAAGCTGGCCGTCAGGTGTCGCAGTCCTCTGCGACCCAAATTGTGTTCTGTCGCATATCGTTCTGCGGATCGCCTGTCGATTTGATCTGGCGGGATGGGGTTCCGTTCGCAAAATGTCGAGGCCTGGTCGCCTAGTTTTTCGCATCGGGGCTGGCTAAAGTTCACCAACCACAACTTTTGCCAACCTAAACCTCAATGTTGTGCCAAACTTTCGCTGACGTGGCGAGTCGGACGGCCAAACTTCAGAACGCGATCTTAGTTTCTTGTCGATTACGCTGTGCGTCCACAGGCAGTCACGACTTGCGATACGAACAGTACGATATCGCCTTAGATTAACAGGCGTAGCGTAAGATTTCTTCGTCAACAGGGGAACCAGCGTTGGAAGCTCCTCGTTGACCGTAGCTTATCTCGTAGCAGTTACGCAGCGCGAGCAGCATGGTCGGGAGCTTACCGCGGACTAAGCCCGAAATCATCGAGCTGTCGTCCGACGACGAGGACGACAGAAACAACACGCGTGTGCGACAGAAGGCTCGCACAATAGCTCTAGCCCCGGAGAACAGGATAGGTGAACCTAGGAGAGACGTCAAGCAGGAATTCGCGGAGGATACGCCGGCGAAGCGGCACCGAGGAGATGGTCTGACGGATCTAATGGATGGCCGTGCCAGTGGACCTACTGGCGCTAATCGATCTAATGGCGCTCGTGGCGTCTGTGGCGCTAGTGGCAGTGAGCCGCACGGGATGGGTGGGGGGGTCCCGCGGGCGCGAGTTAAGGAGGAACGGCACGAGGTGGAACGGCCGGAGGAGCGCGGAGATCGCAGGGAGACGACGAGGGAGGCGAAAGGGGGGGTGAAGGCGCGGGGAATGCAAACAAAAGCGGAAGCGGATACGGGGAGCGGAGCGGGTGGCGGAGCGCGTAGCGGAGCGCCAGGGTCCGCGCGTCAGAAACAGGGTCGCATCCGAAGATACCGCTCGCGCAGCCGAGCGGTTGCGTCCAGAGCGACGAAACCGCTCGCACTGCCCCGCGGCAGCAACGGGAGGCTTCGGGATCTGGGAGGGGCGAGATGGAAAGGCGACCGCGGCGTGAAGCGGAAACGGCGAGCTAGTTTGGAAGCTCGGAAGTGGGCTGGTAGGGAGGAGCGGAGGAGGCGAGTCGAAAGTGGAGCAGGTTCTGGGGAGGGGAGGGAGAGGTCGGTGCTGGGGACGGTAGTGAAGGTGGAGGATGCGGAAGCGGCGGAGAGGGGGGGTACTTGGGAGGAGTCTGGAGAGCCGGCGACGGGCAGTGAAGGCACGGCGTCGCGTGATTATGTGTCGCCTGGTGGAATGTCGCCTGGTGGAGTGTCGCCTGGCGGTATGTCGCCTGGCGATGCGTTGCGTGGCGACGAGGGGAGAGGAGTTACTGTGAAGGCGGCGCTAGACGGGCGGACGGGTGCGGAAGGAGAGGGGGAGGAGCTCGAGGAGGGCGAGGTGGTTGGGGACGAGGACGAGAGCAACGAGGAGGGGAGTGAGAGGGGCGGGGAGGAGGCGGATGAAGGGGAGGGGGAGGATGATAGCGTGGTAGGGAGAGGAGAGGGGGATGGGGCCGAGAAAGCGGAAGAGGGAGGAAGCGCGGAGGAGGAGGGGCAGGAGGGGCGAGAGGCAGAGGCGATAGGCGGGGTTAGTAGAGGGGGTGATGCTGTGCGAGAACGAGGGGGGAAGAGCGACATGTGTGCCGCAACGGCAGCTGGAGTAAGTGATAGCGCAGTGGCGGATGAAGGAGAGCTGATTGGCGTGAGAGTGAAAACGGAGGCGGTGGCGGTGGCGGTGGGAGAGGAGGAGCGCGAAGCCAGTGCAGGGAATAGTTTGGGAGGAACAGAGGACGGTGAGAGTAAAGAGGGGAAGAGGAGGAGAGAGGAGGAGGATTCGGGTGAGGAGAAGAGCAGGGAGGAAGGGCGCGAGGGGAGCGAGGGCGGGGGAACAGTAGGTGAGAGCGTCAAGAGAAGGAAAGAAAGCGAGGAGAGGGGGGGGAGGCGGGAGAGGGAGGAGAGGGAGGAGAGGGGGGAGAGGGGGGAGAGGGAGGAGAGGGCGGAGATGGCGGAGATGGCGGAGAGGGAGGAGAGGGAGGAGTGGGAGGAGAGGGAGGAGAGGGAGGAGTGGGAGGAGAGGGAGGAGAGGGAGGAGAGGGAGGAGAGGGAGGAGAGGGAGGAGAGGAAGCCGACAGCATGCATAATACGACGAAGCCATTGGGGAATGGTGGGCGCGCCAGGGTCCGCTGCAGCGCCCCTGGTTTGTGATTCTGATTCTGACTCCGAGGACTTGCCGCTGGTACGTGGCACCGGGGGAGGAGATGAGGGGAGGGGGCATGGCGACGCAATGGTGGAGGAGGATGCGAGTGCTGGTGATCATGCCAGTGATGGTGCCGAGGGGGTCGACACTGCCGCGGCCAGTCCCAGCTACACTGGGATTCCTCCAGAGGGCTCGAGGACGAGGGATGTTCTGCGACAGGCAGCTGAGAACGGCAGATGCCAGCTCAGGAACGAAGCAGGTGGAGAGAGCGTGGTGGCAGAGGGAACGCTGCGAGTGAAGCATGAGGCTGTGAGTGAGAGTGAGGAGGATGTTGAGGAGGAGGAGGAGGAGGAAGAGGAGGAGGGAGCAGTGGGCGCAGGGCAGGGAGCAGGGGTTGGGCTGGGAGGAGTGGTGGTGCCGTCTGCTCGCTTGATGCTGCGGCCTGTGGTGAAGCAGGAGTGTTCCGCACTTGCTGCAAACGAGTGGGATAAGTTAAGGGCGAGACTGGCTGCCATGCAAGTATTCGCATCTGTACCAGCAGCAGCACCAGCAGCAGCAAGTGGGGGCTATGTGGGCCCTGCCTCCACTTCTGCTGCTGCTGCCTCCGCTGCTGTTGCTGTGCCGTCTGCTGGTGGCCGTGCGTCCGTCCCTCCTGCTCCAGCATTGCCTGCCGTTACTGCCACTGCTAAACCTGCTACAGCCATTGCCACTGTTGCCCCCACAGTGACTGCTACAGGTGCAGTTACAGCTTCCGCCACCTCTCCTGCTGCTCCCAGTCCGCCTGCTCCTGCCCCTGCTGCTGCTGCTGTTCCAGGGCCATCACAGGCCATGACCCTGTGGGTGGCACCAGCACTGCCAGCGCAGCAGGGGACAGACTCTATGGGCCTAGCGCGCTGCAGCAATCATAAAGCTGCTTCTGCTACACGGAAGGAGGTCTCGCTTGCCACCATAGCTGGAGGGGCAGAGGGAACAGCTAGAGCTGGTGGCTTGGGAGAGGGTGACGAGGGAGCAGGGGGGCTTGAGGGCAGTAGCCGTAGGGATGTGGGGGGTTGTAAGGGTGTTAAGGTAGAAGTTGTTACAGCTGATG
The DNA here is from genome assembly GCA_027943415.1 of Closterium sp. NIES-67. Taxonomy (NCBI): domain Eukaryota; kingdom Viridiplantae; phylum Streptophyta; class Zygnematophyceae; order Desmidiales; family Closteriaceae; genus Closterium; species Closterium sp. NIES-67. The sequence goes on along the minus strand of BQMB01001673.1, from coordinate 65,207 downwards.
CTGTGCATTCGCAGCTGCTGCCTGCGGAAGCTTCACCTGAAGCATCACAGCCCTTCCAGTCAATGCAGTTGGTGCAGCCGCTACAGCCGCTACAGCTGATGGGAGACAACAACGAAGCAGGGGCAGCGCGGGCCCTGCCGTGGGGTGACTGGGAGGCGCGGGTGCGCGTGCTGCGGCGGCAGCACATGCTGTTTGAGTGCAAGGACGTGGACGGGGAGCAGGCTGAGATGGTGTGGCGGCGGCGGGAGCAGCGGGACCTGCTGCTGCTGCAGGAACGGGAGCGGAGGGAGAGGGACGAGGGGGGTGAGAGGGGTGAGCGGGAGGAGTTGCAGCAGCAACAGCAGCAGCAGGGGCAGGTGCAAGGAGCGCAAGAGGCTGGTTTGCAAGAGGCACAGCCAACGGCGCAGCAGCAGCAGGAGGCACAGCAGCGGCAGCAGCAGCAGCAGCAGTTGCAGCAGCAGACATGGCGAGTGGTGGTGGAGGATGTGGTGGATGATGAACAGATGGGGCAAGAACCCCTTCCCCCGCAACCGCTGCAACCACTGCCGGAGCAGCAACAACAGCTTCTGCTGCAGCGGCATTCACTAGAGCAGGAGCAGGCCCTGCAACAAGCAGAACCCCCGCCTAGAGTACCTGCTCCTGACCCGCTGCTGCAGGAGTGGATGGAAAATGTGAAAACTGTTGCTGATGGGGTAGGGGGCTCCCCCACGGGCCAGGCACAGGCACTGGTGCTGCAGGTGCCGACCAGCCAGGTTGGGACGGAGGAGGAGGAGGCGGAGGCAGAGCGGGCGGTGCAGGTGGCGCTGAGGAAGTTTGCAAGCTACAGCGAGGGCTTTGAGCGGAACAAGAGGCAGGTGGAGGAGGCGCAGCAGATGCTCTTGCTGCTTGCGCCTGCTGGGCTGGCTCTTGCTGCGGATGCTGCTGCTGCTGGTGCTGATGCTGGTGGCGGTGGTGTTGCTGATCCCATTGTTGCAGAAGCTGTTTCAACCGATACAGCAGCAGTAGCAGCAACTGCTGCTGCTGCCACCTCTGTTCGTGCCGCAGTAGCAGCCACTGATGCCGCTGCTGCTGCTGCTCCTAGCTCCTCCCCTCCGTCCGCCCAAACCCCCCTCCTCTCATCCGTCCCAGCCGCACCCATCCCAGCCGCAGCAGCACCTGCCTCGCGCGCGCGGCGGAGGTTCTCGGCCAACTCGGCATCATACACTGAGATGGCCCGCAACAAGCACCTGCTGCCACGGGACATCATAGGCCACGTGCCGGGGGTTCCTGTGGGCTGCACCTTCGCCTCGCGCCTCCACCTGGCAGTCGTAGGTATGCACACGAAGCACATGAGTGGGATCGATTATATTCCGGGCTCACGGTGCCTGTTCAAGCAGCATGTGGCCACGTGCATTGTGATGTCGGGGGGGTATGAGGACGATGAGGATGAAGGCGAGGAGTTCTGGTACACTGGGCAGGGGGGCAGCGGGAATCAGCAGCTGAAGCGGGGGAATCTGGCGCTGGCAAATAGTTTTTATTTGCAGCTGCCCGTGCGGGTGGTACGCGGGCAGGTGGAAGAGGTGGGAAAGAAAAGGGTGTATGTGTATGATGGGCTGTACCGGGTGCAGGATTTCTCGCATGAGCCTGGGAGGAAGGGGTGGTTTGTGTACCGGTTTAAGATGGTGCGCGAGGGGGGGCAGCCTGCGCTGAGGACGCGCCTGGTGACGTGGCATAGGAGCAGGAGGAGAATGCTGACAGGGACAGATGACGGAGCTGCTGCTGCTGCTGCTGCTGCTGCTGGGGCTGCTGGGGCTGTGGCGTTGCCTGGGGCCACTGCTGCTCCAGCAGCTGCTGCTGTCAGCGTGGAGGCTTCTGCTGCTCAGCTGGCAGGAGCAAGTGTGGGTGCTTTGCTATTAGCAGGAAAGGCAGATGGTAGAGAGCCAGGGTTGACAGCAGCCGCACCCACAACAGCAGCAGTGGCATCAGAGGGTGGTGCAGCAGGTGCAGCAGGTGCAGAAGGTGCAGTAGAGAGAGGAGGAGCTGGGCCACCGGAGGCAGGCGAATCAGCAGAAGAAGGCAGCAGCGGCAGGGCAGCAGCAGCAGCGGGTACGGAAAGTGCTGCTGCAGCCGCACTCCAAGAAACCAGGACGGGCACAGCACCTGCTGCGAAGTACCCTGATGCTCCGTCCCCACCCCCTGCCCCTGCCTCTGCCTCTGCCGCTGCCCCTGCTCCTGCTCCTGCTCCTGCCACTGCTTCTGTTGCAACAGTTAAAGTGGAAGTGGGTGAGGCTGACACTGCACCAGCAGCTGGAGCCACAGTTGGGTTGATACGTATACGCCTCAAAGATCGCCTTCATTCACGAGCCTCAGTTGAAACAGCTCCCCCCCCATCTTCTGCAGCAGTGCCTGTATCTGCCATATCTGCCCCTCTCATGGTTCCTCCCTCCGCCCATCCCTCTGCCGTTCCCTGTACCCCCCCTCTCCCCTCTACATCTACATCACTTAAACCATGCCTCACGGCAGCATGTGACCCGTCACCAGCCCCACCTACTACACCCTCTCCCCCTCCGCCTCTTCACCCCTCGTCCGTCCCGTTGTCAACTGCTCCTACAACTCTTCCCTCAACTCTTTCTTCGACCGTCCCGTCAACCCTTCTTTCTGACAAGCCACAGGGCCACGGGCTAGGGCAAGTGCCTGCTCCGGCTCACCTTGTCCTCCCCTCCGCTGCTGCTGTTTCTGCTGCTGCTCCTGCATCTGCTGCTCCGCTCTCTAACACTCCTGCTCTCCGCTCTCCGGTCCTCCCTCCCACTCGCCCTTCCCCCTCTGCATCCCCGTCGTTTCCTCGTACCTTAGCGTCACCTTTTCTCCTCCCTCGTCCACCCACCCAGCGGAATGTCATTGAGCTATCCCCATCACCCCCCTTGCGCCCCCCAGCCTCTGCACCCCCCCTCACCACCACGGACCCCTTCCAGTCACTCGCATCTGCCCGATCTCCCATCCCATCCCCCATACCAGCCCGCCTCACTCTCCCTCCTCGCACTCTCACTCCTCTCGCTCCCCTTGCTCCACTCCCCATTCCATCCCCACATCCAGCCTTCCTCTCTCTCCCCCAACCTCGGGAAAGCAGCTCCTTTGGTGCTCCCCTCCCCCCACCTACTTTTGCACGTTCCCCGAGCCTACTTTCCCCCACAGCATCCCCACTTCCTTTTTGCCCCTCCTTCCATTTCTTGGACCCTGGTATGGCTGGCCCATTCCCCACCACTGCTCCCAGCCTCTACACCTCTCCAGCCTCAACAAACCCGCCTCTTGCCTCCAGGTACTCGCCCTTGCCCACTCCTGCTCCGAGTGCCAACATTCACTTCCCATCTGCTGCTGCTCCCACTCCCTCCGCACCCACCCCTCCCACTGTCTCCTCGCTCCTTGCGCTCTTTGCTCTGCAAAACCCATCGTCCCATCCTGGATTCTAGGCACATGCACATTCCACATCCTGCCCTCTCCCCTACACTTTCGATCTCCTTAGAGCGTGTTCCTACGAGCCTCTTCCCAGGAAACCTCTTCCCAGACTCACGCGTGACCTTGAGAACGTGTTCCCGGTGTTACAATGCTAGAATGATTGAAACAAGGGAGTACAAGGGAGATATAGTGTTGGGGTTGTACCCACTGTTGGGCTGAAAAAAGCCCTTAGGATCTTTCCAGAGACTAAGTCCCAGTTGAAGAATGAGACTTGAGTAGTGCAGTGGAAGTTGAGGCAGTTGAACCCTTGTACTAGTATATGAGAACAAGTGATTGATTAAAGAAACAAGCATACAGCAATATATAGAAAATAGGAAAGTAAAGCAGTTGTAGAATACAGTTGTAGGAGCGGTTATCGAGTCGCACAGCGACTCGATTATCGCTTCGGTTACTATTCGTGCAGTTGTAACGGTCAGTCGCAACCTCCAGTTGCGACCCTTCGAGTCCCTTAGCGTTCTTTGTCCACCCCCTCGTGTAACCTCCGTTGACTCGCGTACCCGTTGCGATCTTCCTCGAGTGTAGTGTTACACTTCAGAAACGCTCAAGTCCTTTGAGGTATTTCCAACACTCCCCTTCGTTTCTGGAGTGCTGACGTGTTCAAATCCGGTGACGTTTGTCTGCCCGGTCAGCAGCGTGCAGTAATCGAATTTTGCCTTCGCCAATTTCTTCGTCAGATAGTCTGCGGCCATTTCTGTCGTAGGGCAGTAACTGAGTTGAAGTCTCCCCTTCGCGATTTCATCCTTGACGAAAAAGTACCGCAGGGCGATGTGCTTGGTTCGGTTGGCGAAGCCGTCCTTGTTCGCGATTTTGATCGCATATTGGTTGTCGCAGAGGAGTGAGAAGACGGGCAGGGTCGCAATCTTCGCTTCCTCGAGCAACTCTCGTAGGTAGAGTCCTTCCTTGGTCGCAGTACAGAGGGCGATATATTCTGCTTCAGCCGAAGATAGTGCGATTAGTTCCTGCTTGCTCGACTGCCAGGAGATAGTCCCGATAGGTTTTAGTCGGTAGATGTAGCCCGTTCTCGATCGTTGATTCCCCTTGTCTCCCGCGTGGTCGGCGTCGACGTATCCGAGTAGTTGTACGGACGATGCCGTTACTTTACTGTAGGTAAGCCCGGTCGTCGGCGTGGAGATGAAGTAGAGTAGTGCCCGATTAAGTTCCTCGAGATTTCCTTGTTCCGGCTGCTTCAGATGCGTCGCCAGTTGGCTCGCGCTATAAGATAGATCGGGTCGGCAGGTTACTGCTGCGAATAGTAGGCAGCCGAGTTTCTGCTGATACTCCTGGATTTGCTTCGCGGGGAGTTTTGCGGAGGTGCTGCTATTGTTCCCGTAGCGGTAGGGAGTCGGGACCGTAGTCGGCGTTAGACCGAATTTCTTCGCGACAGTGCCTGCGTATTTTCCAGCGTGTAGGTAGAACGCCGAGTTGTCTTCGACGACATTCAGTCCCAGGTACTGGGTCACTGTGTCGGACACTGTGAGTGTCAAGTCCCCTTTCAGCTCCCCTTCGAACCAGGTGGCGATGTCGGTAGTGGAACCGATGTAGAGCAGATCGTCGACGTAAACGATGAGTAGGATATACTCTCTTCCCTTCTGCAGTCGGTACATGCCTTGGTCATGCGGCAGCTGTACGATTTTTATGAGGCGACCGTGAAGATGCTGCTGCCACAGCCGCGGGGCTTGCTTGATCCCGTAAAGGGATTTTATCAGCTGGCATACTTTTGTGGGATCGTCGATGAATCTGTGGGGTTGCTCGACAAAGATCTCAGCGTCCACAGGTGCGTACAGGAAGGCATTGGCGACGTCGATTTGGCGCAGTGGTAGTTTCTTCGTGGCCGCGACGGCGAGTAGGATGCGCAAGGAGGTCTGACGGGAGACTGGGGCGAATGTTTCTGTGTAGTCGGTTCCGTATCGTTGATCGAACCCTCGTACGACCCATCGAGCCTTGAATCATTCGATGGAACCGTCCGCATTGGTCTTGATGCGGTACACCCACTTTCCCGAGAGGACGTTCTTCCCGTTGATGCTTGTTGCAGGTACCAGCTTCCATGTATTTCGGTCTTGCAAAGCCTTTAGTTCCTTTTCCATCGCCTCCTTCCATTTCGCCTAATGTTCCCCCCCCAGAGCCTGTGACAGAGTCGTGGGCTCGCGCGGAGATGGCGGCGGTGGATGCTGGACGGAGACCCATAAGCCGAGAATTTGCAGTCCCGTGGGTGTGTGTCGAGCGGAATTTTCATTCCCGGAATAGGCTGCTTCGTCACCATCTTCTGGATCAGGTAAGAAGTTTGGGCCGATGCGTTCTGAGATGTTCGTGTCGACCGGGTGAGGTGTAATGTAACCTTGGTCAGCGAAGTGGTAAAGGGTGTCGAGATTGTTGCTATCGAGAGGATTGTCGTCGTCGAGTGGGACTGGCACGAAGCAGTAAGGGAGTGGTGCGGCAGCTTCCGAAGCTCCACGTACGTCTTCTTCTGCTGCGTCAGCTTCGGCAGCACGGTCAGCGAAGGAGCGAAGGCCTGCGACACCGTCGGTGTTGGAGAAGAACGCGACGACCGTGGCGGGACTTCGGCAGACTTCTCGTGTGATGGGCATAAGTTGATCTGCTTCGGTTGGCGGTCCTCGGATCGCTGGTGGTGGTACTCGGCTGGGTCCTGCTGCTGCTACTGCAGGTGATGGTGGGGAAGGGACACTTGCTGGTACTTGTCTTTCTTGTCTGATGACTGCTAATGCTCGTGTTCTCTCTGCTGCAAGTATGGTGTTGGAGTACCAGAATCCATCGGGGTTGAAGTCGGGATCAAGATCCGGCGGGTGTGTCCAGGCGGCGAACGACACAATCCCATCGCTGTCGGCAGTACCGCGGTCGGGGACGAAGTCCAACACGAAGACGCCGGACTTCAGGAGAGCACGACCGATGAAGAGGCCGCCTTTCCCGTGGTAAAGACGAAACTCGTTGGAGTCCGAGTCACACTCCAGGTGAATCCCTTTTGCCATTAGCTGGCTGACGCTTAGCTGATTGTATCCCAAGTTGTCGACGATTAGGACCTTGTTGAGTTGCAGGATGACATTTGTTTCCATGGACTGTAACTGAACCACTCCTTGTCTTTTTGTTTTCAGGTTTTCGTTGTTGGCGACGATGATGATGACGTCGCGGTTGAGGCGTCGTTCTCATTGCACGAAGCGTCCAGAAGAACACATGTGTTGACCGCAGCAACTGTCCAAGAACCAGGTGTTTCGTCCGGTGGGTTCGGCGTTGGCGACTGCAGCATATGTCGGGTTGACTTGAAGTCCTTGTGAGCTCGGCGGCGAGAGTTCTTCTTCATCTGGCGCGTAAGTGGGTGGTGATCTTGGTGCGCAGTTGTCGATGTGTACCATACAGTTGATGATGTTCGGTGTCCCTTGTGCAGATGTGGAGGAACGCCTTGGAGGGCTTTCTTGAGTGGAAGCGACTTGTGGGTCTACTGGGCGATAAACACGAGGACGTGTGCAGTTGACTTTGGAATGTCCGGATGTTTGACAGTTGTGGCAGAACGGCGGCACGATGGTGAGTCCTCTGTTGTCGCGTTGATCTTGCTTGCCGCGTTGATTGTAGTTGTTGTCGTTCCTTCGTTGAGTGTAGAAAACTAACTGCTGCTGCTTTCTTGGTTGTCTTTCTTCGAACAGGTCCATCTCCTGTTGTTCAGCATGAAGCTCGGCGCAGAGGTGCATCTCCGAGATCCTTCGGTGGGCGCGAAGAAGCGAGCGTGTGGTTCTCCATTCTGGCCCGAGCCCGGCGAGGACAAGCGTCACGAAGCTTTCTTCAGTGATTGTTCCTCCGCACCGAAGCAGGCGGTCGCGGAGTGTTTGGCATCGACTCATATACTGCATCGCCTTTTCCCCCGTCTTCATTTGTATTGTTGTCAGCTGCTGCATGAGTCTGCTTTGTGTCACGCTGTCGTTTGCTTGATAGAGACACTTGAGGTGATGCCATGCGAGTTCCGCGGAGTTTCCGTAGCCCCGATATGTTCTGATGCTTTGTTGTTCTTGTGGTGACAGGTTCCGCAGGAGAACTGTGTACGCCAGCAGCGACTGATACGTAAAGATTTCTTGCTCCTTTCCAGTGCCGTTGCTTGGGAATGGCAGGGACCCGTTGAAGTATCCCAAGAGATGCGCAGCCTCCATCAGCAGCTCGAACTCAAAACTCCAGGTAAAGAAATCGTGTCCGTTGAATGGTGAGGATGTCTGCAGTTTAATCACGTGTGAAAACTGCGCCTGGAGACTTAAAATCTCGTTTGGTGTCTGTTGTGATGCAGCTGCTGTTGGTTGGGCATGGGGCGGCATGAACTCGAATGTCCCCGGTGAATAGTGATAAGGCGCAAAGGTAGGCGCTTGATTGTGTCGCCCGAACGATGAGTTGTCAAGGCTCATCGGCGCTAATCCCATGTTTCCTCCGTTGCTTTGTGTTGAATGCGCAGGTGTCCTTGTCTGCTGCTGCTGGTTGAAGTGCGACATGAAGCTGAAGAACCTTTCCATAAGGTTTGGGTCCACGCTTGAAGAGGGTGATGGGGTCACCATTTCCGGTGCTTTTCCTGTTGTTTCTTGAGCAGCACCGATCTCAATTTGCAGTCCTGAAGTGTGCAATCCAGAGTTGTCGGGTTGAGTGTCTTGGGCGCTGGGTGAGCCTGTAGAGATTTTCTTGCCCTTGCTGTCCATGACTTGTAATCAATGGAGTCGTTGAATTGCAGATTGTAGATAGAGCGTAGTTGCTGGGAGTTTGGTCTCTGGCCAGCTCTCATACCATGTTGGGCTGAAAAAAGCCCTTGGGATCTTTCCAGAGACTAAGTCCCAGTTGAAGAATGAGACTTGAGTAGTGCAGCGGAAGTTGAGGCAGTTGAACCCTTGTACTAGTATATGAGAACAAGTGATTGATTAAAGAAACAAGCATACAGCAATATATAGAAAACAGGAAAGTAAAGCAGTTGTAGAATACAGTTGCAGGAGCGGTTATCGAGTCGCACAGCGACTCGATTGTCGCTTCGGTTACTATTCGTGCAGTTGTAACGGTCAGTCGCAACCTCCAGTTGCGACCCTTCGAGTCCCTTAGCGTTCTTTGTCCACCCCCTCGTGTAACCTCCGTTGACTCGCGTACCCGTTGCGATCTTCCTCGAGTGTAGTGTTACACTTCAGAAACGCTCAAGTCCTTTGAGGTATTTCCAACACTCCCCTTCGTTTCTGGAGTGCTGACGTGTTCAAATCCGGTGACGTTTGTCTGCCCGGTCAGCAGCGTGCAGTAATCGAATTTTGCCTTCGCCAATTTCTTCGTCAGATAGTCTGCGGCCATTTCTGTCGTAGGGCAGTAACTGAGTTGAAGTCTCCCCTTCGCGATTTCATCCTTGACGAAAAAGTACCGCAGGGCGATGTGCTTGGTTCGGTTGGCGAAGCCGTCCTTGTTCGCGATTTTGATCGCATATTGGTTGTCGCAGAGGAGTGAGAAGACGGGCAGGGTCGCAATCTTCGCTTCCTCGAGCAACTCTCGTAGGTAGAGTCCTTCCTTGGTCGCAGTACAGAGGGCGATATATTCTGCTTCAGCCGAAGATAGTGCGATTAGTTCCTGCTTGCTCGACTGCCAGGAGATAGTCCCGATAGGTTTTAGTCGGTAGATGTAGCCCGTTCTCGATCGTTGATTCCCCTTGTCTCCCGCGTGGTCGGCGTCGACGTATCCGAGTAGTTGTACGGACGATGCCGTTACTTTACTGTAGGTAAGCCCGGTCGTCGGCGTGGAGATGAAGTAGAGTAGTGCCCGATTAAGTTCCTCGAGATTTCCTTGTTCCGGCTGCTTCAGATGCGTCGCCAGTTGGCTCGCGCTATAAGATAGATCGGGTCGGCAGGTTACTGCTGCGAATAGTAGGCAGCCGAGTTTCTGCTGATACTCCTGGATTTGCTTCGCGGGGAGTTTTGCGGAGGTGCTGCTATTGTTCCCGTAGCGGTAGGGAGTCGGGACCGTAGTCGGCGTTAGACCGAATTTCTTCGCGACAGTGCCTGCGTATTTTCCAGCGTGTAGGTAGAACGCCGAGTTGTCTTCGACGACATTCAGTCCCAGGTACTGGGTCACTGTGTCGGACACTGTGAGTGTCAAGTCCCCTTTCAGCTCCCCTTCGAACCAGGTGGCGATGTCGGTAGTGGAACCGATGTAGAGCAGATCGTCGACGTAAACGATGAGTAGGATATACTCTCTTCCCTTCTGCAGTCGGTACATGCCTTGGTCATGCGGCAGCTGTACGATTTTTATGAGGCGACCGTGAAGATGCTGCTGCCACAGCCGCGGGGCTTGCTTGATCCCGTAAAGGGATTTTATCAGCTGGCATACTTTTGTGGGATCGTCGATGAATCTGTGGGGTTGCTCGACAAAGATCTCAGCGTCCACAGGTGCGTACAGGAAGGCATTGGCGACGTCGATTTGGCGCAGTGGTAGTTTCTTCGTGGCCGCGACGGCGAGTAGGATGCAAAAGGAGGTCTGACGGGAGACTGGGGCGAATGTTTCTGTGTAGTCGGTTCCGTATCGTTGATCGAACCCTCGTACGACCCATCGAGCCTTGAATCATTCGATGGAACCGTCCGCATTGGTCTTGATGCGGTACACCCACTTTCCCGAGAGGACGTTCTTCCCGTTGATGCTTGTTGCAGGTACCAGCTTCCATGTATTTCGGTCTTGCAAAGCCTTTAGTTCCTTTTCCATCGCCTCCTTCCATTTCGCCTAATGTTCCCCCCCCAGAGCCTGTGACAGAGTCGTGGGCTCGCGCGGAGATGGCGGCGGTGGATGCTGGACGGAGACCCATAAGCCGAGAATTTGCAGTCCCGTGGGTGTGTGTCGAGCGGAATTTTCATTCCCGGAATAGGCTGCTTCGTCACCATCTTCTGGATCAGGTAAGAAGTTTGGGCCGATGCGTTCTGAGATGTTCGTGTCGACCGGGTGAGGTGTAATGTAACCTTGGTCAGCGAAGTGGTAAAGGGTGTCGAGATTGTTGCTATCGAGAGGATTGTCGTCGTCGAGTGGGACTGGCACGAAGCAGTAAGGGAGTGGTGCGGCAGCTTCTGAAGCTCCACGTACGTCTTCTTCTGCTGCGTCAGCTTCGGCAGCACGGTCAGCGAAGGAGCGAAGGCCTGCGACACCGTCGGTGTTGGAGAAGAACGCGACGACCGTGGCGGGACTTCGGCAGACTTCTCGTGTGATGGGCATAAGTTGATCTGCTTCGGTTGGCGGTCCTCGGATCGCTGGTGGTGGTACTCGGCTGGGTCCTGCTGCTGCTACTGCAGGTGATGGTGGGGAAGGGACACTTGCTGGTACTTGTCTTTCTTGTCTGATGACTGCTAATGCTCGTGTTCTCTCTGCTGCAAGTATGGTGTTGGAGTACCAGAATCCATCGGGGTTGAAGTCGGGATCAAGATCCGGCGGGTGTGTCCAGGCGGCGAACGACACAATCCCATCGCTGTCGGCAGTACCGCGGTCGGGGACGAAGTCCAACACGAAGACGCCGGACTTCAGGAGAGCACGACCGATGAAGAGGCCGCCTTTCCCGTGGTAAAGACGAAACTCGTTGGAGTCCGAGTCACACTCCAGGTGAATCCCTTTTGCCATTAGCTGGCTGACGCTTAGCTGATTGTATCCCAAGTTGTCGACGATTAGGACCTTGTTGAGTTGCAGGATGACATTTGTTTCCATGGACTGTAACTGAACCACTCCTTGTCTTTTTGTTTTCAGGTTTTCGTTGTTGGCGACGATGATGATGACGTCGCGGTTGAGGCGTCGTTCTCATTGCACGAAGCGTCCAGAAGAACACATGTGTTGACCGCAGCAACTGTCCAAGAACCAGGTGTTTCGTCCGGTGGGTTCGGCGTTGGCGACTGCAGCATATGTCGGGTTGACTTGAAGTCCTTGTGAGCTCGGCGGCGAGAGTTCTTCTTCATCTGGCGCGTAAGTGGGTGGTGATCTTGGTGCGCAGTTGTCGATGTGTACCATACAGTTGATGATGTTCGGTGTCCCTTGTGCAGATGTGGAGGAACGCCTTGGAGGGCTTTCTTGAGTGGAAGCGACTTGTGGGTCTACTGGGCGATAAACACGAGGACGTGTGCAGTTGACTTTGGAATGTCCGGATGTTTGACAGTTGTGGCAGAACGGCGGCACGATGGTGAGTCCTCTGTTGTCGCGTTGATCTTGCTTGCCGCGTTGATTGTAGTTGTTGTCGTTCCTTCGTTGAGTGTAGAAAACTAACTGCTGCTGCTTTCTTGGTTGTCTTTCTTCGAACAGGTCCATCTCCTGTTGTTCAGCATGAAGCTCGGCGCAGAGGTGCATCTCCGAGATCCTTCGGTGGGCGCGAAGAAGCGAGCGTGTGGTTCTCCATTCTGGCCCGAGCCCGGCGAGGACAAGCGTCACGAAGCTTTCTTCAGTGATTGTTCCTCCGCACCGAAGCAGGCGGTCGCGGAGTGTTTGGCATCGACTCATATACTGCATCGCCTTTTCCCCCGTCTTCATTTGTATTGTTGTCAGCTGCTGCATGAGTCTGCTTTGTGTCACGCTGTCGTTTGCTTGATAGAGACACTTGAGGTGATGCCATGCGAGTTCCGCGGAGTTTCCGTAGCCCCGATATGTTCTGATGCTTTGTTGTTCTTGTGGTGACAGGTTCCGCAGGAGAACTGTGTACGCCAGCAGCGACTGATACGTAAAGATTTCTTGCTCCTTTCCAGTGCCGTTGCTTGGGAATGGCAGGGACCCGTTGAAGTATCCCAAGAGATGCGCAGCCTCCATCAGCAGCTCGAACTCAAAACTCCAGGTAAAGAAATCGTGTCCGTTGAATGGTGAGGATGTCTGCAGTTTAATCACGTGTGAAAACTGCGCCTGGAGACTTAAAATCTCGTTTGGTGTCTGTTGTGATGCAGCTGCTGTTGGTTGGGCATGGGGCGGCATGAACTCGAATGTCCCCGGTGAATAGTGATAAGGCGCAAAGGTAGGCGCTTGATTGTGTCGCCCGAACGATGAGTTGTCAAGGCTCATCGGCGCTAATCCCATGTTTCCTCCGTTGCTTTGTGTTGAATGCGCAGGTGTCCTTGTCTGCTGCTGCTGGTTGAAGTGCGACATGAAGCTGAAGAACCTTTCCATAAGGTTTGGGTCCACGCTTGAAGAGGGTGATGGGGTCACCATTTCCGGTGCTTTTCCTGTTGTTTCTTGAGCAGCACCGATCTCAATTTGCAGTCCTGAAGTGTGCAATCTAGAGTTGTCGGGTTGAGTGTCTTGGGCGCTGGGTGAGCCTGTAGAGATTTTCTTGCCCTTGCTGTCCATGACTTGTAATCAATGGAGTCGTTGAATTGCAGATTGTAGATAGAGCGTAGTTGCTGGGAGTTTGGTCTCTGGCCAGCTCTCATACCATGTTGGGCTGAAAAAAGCCCTTGGGATCTTTCCAGAGACTAAGTCCCAGTTGAAGAATGAGACTTGAGTAGTGCAGCGGAAGTTGAGGCAGTTGAACCCTTGTACTAGTATATGAGAACAAGTGATTGATTAAAGAAACAAGCATACAGCAATATATAGAAAACAGGAAAGTAAAGCAGTTGTAGAATACAGTTGCAGGAGCGGTTATCGAGTCGCACAGCGACTCGATTGTCGCTTCGGTTACTATTCGTGCAGTTGTAACGGTCAGTCGCAACCTCCAGTTGCGACCCTTCGAGTCCCTTAGCGTTCTTTGTCCACCCCCTCGTGTAACCTCCGTTGACTCGCGTACCCGTTGCGATCTTCCTCGAGTGTAGTGTTACACTTCAGAAACGCTTAAGTCCTTTGAGGTATTTCCAACACCCACTAAGAACATTCACCGATCTAGCCTATACCTTCTACATTGAAATCATTTGACAGGTGGTGCAAGAGACTACCTGCAAACACGAACACTTGGAAAACCTCAAGTGTTAACCTAAGATCTTTACTAGAATGATTGACTAGTAAGCCAGTGGAAGTCTTAGAACTTGTAAGTGTTGACCAGAATTTACTGAAGAACAAGTTAACTAATCAATGAAGACAGGCTACTTTATACCTAACAGAAGTACCTGTTCGCTAATGTACCTGTTCGACACTATCACGCTATGCGCACTAAATGACACTGAAGAGACGTGACTGTTCGCGTGACTGAAACGACTATCCTCATGACGAGCACTATTTGCTTATGTCATCCTACAGACTTCTCTTCTATAGTAGGATTCCACACTATGTATCGATAATCGACTTACAGAAATGCTAAGTATGAATCATAAGTTGACACACCCCCTATGCTAGATAAGGGGTAGTGCTGAGCAAGAAACAAGCAGCTCTGGGTGGCACTATTAGTCCAACCTCTGAGGCAAGGGTCCGAAGATCAGTCAGCAAGAGTACAAACAAGACAAGAGCTAACCAGGGCGGCACTACTAGTCCGACCACTCGAAGAGTAGCCACAAGGCCAGTCTGGAAGGTATAAATATGGAGGAGTACAGAATCAAGTTCCTACCCAGTGAGAGTCTACAGGAAACTAGACCAAGCTGCAAACAGTGCCGCTAATGATCTTTAGCCGCAAGCGCCTTAGTAAAGATATCAGCTGTGTTGGCACCCGAGGCCAAGTGTACTACGCGGGCCTGGCGACGCTGCTGAAGCTCGCGCAGGAGGAAGTACCGCAGCTGGATGTGCTTCGCTCTGCCCTCAAGTCGAGGCTCCTGACACAGGAGGATCATGGCCCTGTTGTCAGCGTACAGGACAAGGGCACAGCTAGGCCGCTCACATAAGTCGGCGGGCAAGAAGTGACGCCAGCAGAGCTCTTGTGCCGCCATGGCACCAGCGTAGATCTCAGCCTCACAGCTCGATTGGGCAACAGACGAGGAGCGAGTGGACCTCCACGAGATGGCACCTAAACCAAGGCTAAAGCAGTAGCCCTGGGAGGACTTGAGGGTCTTAGCGTCGTCAGCCCATGAAGCGTCTGTGTTCCCAGTAGGGACCACCGGCGTGCGTCCTCCCAACACTAGCCCCATGCCCCATGTACTCGCAAGATAACGCAAAACCCTCTTAGCAGCCGACCAGTGCTTGGGTCCGTGTCTGCCTGTGGCCACAAAGCAAGCCAGGATGCTGAGAGGGTATGCAAGATCTGGACGAGTGCAAGTCATCAGGTACATGAGTCAACCCACCAGCTCTGCGTAAGGACCACTAGGCTCTGCTGACTCCTTAGGAACTGGAGCTGAGAGCCTGTGGTCTAGTGGCAAAGGTGTGGGCTGCGCGGAGGAGAACTGAAGACCGAACCTCTGAAGGACCTGGCGCACCAAGTGTGACTGTGTAAGAGTGATGGTGCATGATGCTCTCTCTCTGGAGATCTGCAAGCCAAGGTAGTGGCGCAGCTCTCCTATGTCAGTGCAGGTGTGTCTTCTCAACAGCTCGGCCTTCACGGAGGCCAGCACATTTCGATCTGCAGTAGCGAAAACCAGGTCGTCTACGTAGACAAGGATGTAGAACGGAGTTTGGACAGCACGAACCAAGAGCGAGGGGTCTGTAGAGGGCGGAAAGAACTGCAGGTCAGCTAGCATAGCACGCAGCGTATCGTGCCACTGACGGGGTGCCTGTCGCAGGCCATAGACCAGGCGCTTGAGGAGCCATTGGGTCCCAAGAGGGGAGGTATCGGTGAAGCCTTGAGGGCGGCGCAGATAGACCTGCTTATGTAGGTTGCCCTGAAGAAAAGCAGTGGAGAAGTCGAGGGAGTGAATTTCGTAGTCATGCTGTGCTGCTACGTGTAGCAGCGCTCGAAGCGTAGTCATCTTCGGGGTCGGGGCAAAGGTCTGAAAGAAGTCCACCCCCTCTCGCTGAGTGAAGCCTCTAGCCACGTAGCGCGCCTTGAACACAGGCGGCTCTCCAGGGGGGCGCTTCAGGTTGAAGAGCCACCGGCCATCGACTACGTTCACCCTAGATGGGGGAACTGCGTCGACGTAGGTGTCGGTATCCCTCCAAGATACCATCTCCTGCTCCATGGCAGCTATCCACTAAGAGGCCCAGGGTCCCGAGGTCGCCTCAGCTTAGGTGCAAGGGGTCGGGATGTCAAAGGCGTCGGGGTCACCCTTAGGGACTAGCAGCATGGAACAGAGATGGGGAGCAGCCTCTGACAAGAAAGCAAGCTCGTACTGCCGGTCCTCCAAGATGTCACAGCTGAGGGCAGGAGCACCCCCGACGGACGAAGGACAGACAGGGTCAGAGACCAGAGCGGTAGCGAAGTCCAGGTGGCGAGTAGAGGCAAAGTCAGAGACAGCAGCGACAAGATCGTCAAGACTGGAGACAGGAACAGACGGGTCGGTAACGAGGGAGGCAAGGACCCGAGGAACAAGAAGACGAACAGCACGAAGGTAGTCAGACAGAGGGGGAGGCGCGATAGTGAGCGACAACGGAGGAGGCGAAGGCAAACGGGGAGGACGAGACGCGTGGGAACGAAGCAACATAGGGTGAGAACGTTGAACAGGAGAGACATGACGAGCACGAGAGGGACGGCGAGACCAGACGTGAGACGGAGGCATTGGGTCAGGAGACAAAGGAGGAGTAACAGCGGGGGAAGGAGCCGGGGACGAGTCCGTCGGAGGAAACACAGGACCGTGAACAGGAAGAGAGGAGACGGCGAGGGAGGCACAGGGGAGCGGTCAGGGAAGGGAAAGCCGAGCTGGCGAAGGGCGGACACCGGCGGCGACTGCTGCTGATGCTGCTCAACGCCGAAACCTAGACCACCAGCTGCACCACCGCTACCTCCGGTACCTCCGGTACACTTCACACCAGCACCCCCAGAACGAGAAACGCTTCCAGCGCCGGTGCCTCCCCCAAGCTCACCGGGACAAGGAGCTCTAGGATTAGCACCCTCACCAACGCCAGCACCCCTAGAGTCCACGAACGGCTGCGGTTGCGGCGATGGCTGCGGCGACGGCTGCGGCTGCGGCAGCGGTGACGGCGGCGGCTGCGGCGGCGACTGCGACGAGGGAGGAGGAGACACCGGGGGAGGGACGGGCGGCGCAGACTGCGCCGCGGGGCCACCGGATTCAGCGGACTCCTCGACCGGGAAAACTGACGGGAGGGGAGTGACGTGAGACACACCGGACGGAGCAGGACGAGGAGGGAGGAGAGCAGGGTCGACCGGGAGAGTGGGAACCAGAAATAGGGGGAGGAGAACCAGGAGACCTCGGTGAGGAAAGCGGTGGAAAGAGGAGATAGACTCATCGAAAGTGACCTCACAAGAGTGAAGGAAGCGGTGAGACGACGGGTGGTAGAAGTGCCAGGCAGACGAGTCAAGGGGG
Organism: Closterium sp. NIES-67; assembly: GCA_027943415.1. Lineage (NCBI taxonomy): Eukaryota > Viridiplantae > Streptophyta > Zygnematophyceae > Desmidiales > Closteriaceae > Closterium > Closterium sp. NIES-67. The sequence continues at coordinate 48,426 of BQMB01001673.1, read as the reverse complement.
GAATCGAGGAAGACACAGGGGACGATGCGGGCAGTGAGCTTGTCTGTGCCGGAGGCACGAACGTGAGCGAGGCAGCCCTGGACGTGGAACACAGACGCGTCACCAGGGAACCCGGTCCAAAGAAGGGTCGACGAAACCTGCGGCCGCTGAGAGAGAGGCAAGAGGTTAAGCTGGTGAGCGGCGTAGCGAACGGCGAACGGCCATAGAAAATGGGGTGCACCGGCATGGATCATGGAGGTACGAGCCACCACCATGACCAAACCGATGCGTCGCTCAGCGACCCCATTCTGCTGCGGGGTGGTATGGTGTACGTCTGGGTGATACCCTCCGCACGACAGAATTGACCCAGCCGACCATAGGCGAACTCGCCACCACGGTCGTAGTGGAGACACAGCACAGGGAGGCCGCGGTGGAGGCGCGCAGCGACGAGCCACGGGATAAGAACGTGAAGCACGTCGGCCTTCCGCTCCAGTGGAAACACCGTGGTGTAGCGCGTGAAGTCGTCAACGAGCACAAAAAAGTAGCGCTCGCGATGCGGTCCAAGGACAGGGGCTGGGCCCCAGACGTCCAAGTGCAGGGTCTGAAGGGGTGCGGTGGCAGGGCGAAGCGAGGAGGAGTGAGGAGCACGGCGCAGCCGGCCCTCGGCGCAGGGCGTGCACGGCGGCGCAGGCGAGGGAGAGAGAGCAGGGAGCGACGCGGGGAGGTCGAGGACTAAACTGTGCTGAGATATGTGACGCACGCGGGGGAGCGCAGGGTGACCTAAGTGGTGGTGCCACAACAGTGACGGGTGAGTGAGCGACCAACATGAGCAGGCCGCAGCTACCTGGGTGGACGCAGGACCAGAGGAGGACTTGCCCGCCGGGGGGGGAGCAGTGTCCAGCGTAAACAGGCCAGACACAGGGTCCCAAGGAAACGTCGCAAGGGGGGCACCTGAGGTTGCCTCGGTACAGGCCGCGTACCGCTCGTGACCAGGGAACGTAGTGGTGACGCTGAGGTCCTGAAGACAGCCGACACCAACTAAGTTCCTGGAGAATGAAGGGATGTGCAGGCCTGTAAGGGAACCCGAGGGAACCGCCGGACACGGAAGGGTAGTGTAGCTGCGAGCAACTACAGGACCAGAGGAGGGGTCCGCAAGGGCGACAGCGGCAGGTGTAGCAAGCGGCGTGAGGGCGGTTTGGTCGCGGAAGAAACAGGCTGACGCACCGGAGTCTAGAGTAAAGGACAGCGACGCCGTAGTGGCAGACGAGGGAGGAGCAAGGATAGAGACTAGGCTAGACAAAGCAAGCTGTCCTGCGCCGGACACAGCAGGGGAGTCTGGATTACCCACAGGTGCTACGCCTAAGCTAAAGAACACAGAGTAATACGATCCGGAAACACTCGAAGCGTCAGCATACAGACAATGCAAGGCAGAACTAATCTGATCCATGTCTAAGTCAAACATAGGCACACCGTGGCGCAGTAGGCTGGGTTAGTCACGGAAGAGGTCGTTGAGGCGGCGGAAGCAGCGGGCGGTCGAGTGCGAGCGGCGGCACACCGTACCACGCAGGGGCCCTGTCTGCAGCTGGTTCTGGCAGCTCACAGCACCGAAGCTGTCGGTGGATGCTGAGCTACGAGGGCCACCACCACGACCACCACCGCTAGGGGCTCCTGGCCACCCGGGCGGGAGACGAGCCCACAGCTGCTGCTGCTGCTACTGTTGCAGCGGCTGCTACTGCTGCTCTGACGGCTGCTGCTTCTGCTGCTGCGGCTGCGACTACGACGACTGCCGCTGCTCCTGGGCACCAGCACCAACCCTCTCGTCAGAACCACTGTCCCCGCCACCACCACCACTAGCGCCACCTCCACGTCCTCCCTTGGCGCCATGGCGGCCCCGGCGCTGGCGCTGCTGCGGGTAAGTCGCAGGTGCAGGCGCAATCGTGGAACCTGCGGGGAAGACGTCAGCGTACGTGCACTGGGAGGGGGTATAGCTCTGAAAGATAGGGACTGCCGCAACACCGCTCGACTGAGCGATGGTGCGCTGGCGATTCTCTACCTTACACAGAGTAGTGACAAAGGTGGTCAGGGTGAGGTCGGCAGGGTGCTGACTAAGGAAGTGGTCGCGGGCAGTGGCTTGGTCAGGCAGGCGCATGGCAATGAGGTACAGGGTAGCGCAGAAGGGTGGAGGGAGGGCAGTAAGCTGAACGGCAGAGCTAGCAGCGCGGTAGCTGGTCTCTAGTGCACGGAGGTGAGTGGCGAGGTCAGCTACAGTGGGGAAAGCAGAAAGATCTGGGAAGAGCATGGGTAGGATCAAGCGGCCAGCAGAGGCGGAAGTAGGGGTAGAGTAACGCGCACCTACCGCATCGAGAAAGTCCTTGGCGTTTGCAACAGCGGTGAAGCGCGGACGCTCAGACAGGGGAAGGGCATGGCTAATGGCAAGCTGCGCTACGGCGTCGCGAGAATCCCAGTCAGCTCGAGCAAGCGCAGCAGCAGCAAAAGCCTCGCTCTCAGCAGTGGTAGGGTCAGCAGGGAGGGGATCAGGCGCAGGGGGGCGGGGGAGCAAACCATCAACGTGCATAGCCAGGGAGTGCCCATCCTGGCGCTGATCTGTCAGGTGCCGGCGGAGGTCGACGAGCGAGGCGGTGAAGTCGATCGCGTGCCCCTCAGCGTCCAAGCGAAGAACGGCGTCCGCCATCGCACAGTTTGACAGCGGCACAGCGGCTCGGCGGCGCAGCGGCACAGCAACACGACGACTCGTCGGCTCGGCGGCTCGGCGGCTCAGCGGCTAGGCGGCTCGGCGGCTCGGGTGCTCGGCGGCTCAGCTCAACGGCTCGGGGACACAGCGGCTCGGCGGCTTAGGTGACGAGGCCGGCTAGGGCGCAAGGGGTCGGCTAGGACACAAGGGGCCGGCTAGGGCGAGCGGTGCCGGCAAGGGCGCGTGGGGCCGGTAGGGGCCCGGGAGGGGGGGCGGTAGGAGCACGATGGGCCGTAGGGGCGCTAGGGGCCGGCTAGTGGCGCGAGGGGCCGGTAGGGGCGCGACAGGGCCGGCTAGGGGCGCGAGGGGCCGGTAGGGGCGCGACGGGGCCGGCTAGGGGCGCGAGGGGCCGGTAGGGGCGCGATGGGGCCGGCTAGGGGCGCGAGGGGCCGTAGTGGCGCGCGGCGCCGGCTAGGGGCGCAAGGGGTCGGTAGGGGCGCGACGATGCCGGCTAGGGTCGCGACGGAGCCGTAGGGGCGCGACGGGGCCGGCTAGGGGCGCAACAGGGTCGGCTAGGGGCGCGACGGGGCCGTAGGGGCGCGACAGGGCCGTAGGGGCGCGACGGGGCCATAGGGGCGCGATAGGGCAGTAGGGGTGCGACGGGGCTGTAGGTGCGCGACGGGGCCGGCTAGGGTCACGAGGGGCCGTAGGGGCGCGCGGGGCCAGCTAGGGGCGCGAGGGGCCGGTAGGGGCGCGACGGGGCCAGCTAGATCTAGCGAGGTACGGTAGGTGGCGGCACAAGGCGGAAGCGGGGTGGGTGGACCTACCTACTCGTGATACGATGTTAAGACTAGAGAGAACGATTAGAATGGAGAACAAGGAAGATATAGCGTTTGGGTTGTATCCACTAAGAACATACCTTATCTAGCCTATAACTTCTACATAGCAATATATGTATAAGTTGACAATTGTACCCTCTACAGTAGAGTTCGATAACCTATCGAGCCTATACAAATATATATATATATATATATATATATTTGACACTCTGGATATTGGTTTTACACTAGTAGTGCTTGCTTGTGGTGTTGACGGTGTCGTGCCATCGCTCAACAATTGCTCAAAGCGAATGTATTGTGAATTTGTGATTGTACTGGACTTCGATTGACGCTGATTTGTGAATTCTTCAGTTGCGGGCGGTATGGCAAAATGGCCTGACTAAATATCCAAGCAGCTTCCAAACCATTTGTACAGTCAATAATATTGCAAGAAATCTCATTTAGTGAGCAAGTCTGGACGGAGCTACCATGCCATAAAACGCACAGGGAACCCCCAACTTGCGCAGTACAATGCATACCCACAAGTCACCCCCCCATAAGCTCAGACGAGTCAATAGGAACCCAGACAGCAAAGGCGAGAGGGGTGGTGGGTGGGCATGGTATTGGGTGGGACTACTATGTAAGGTGGTGAGGCAGGGGATGATACTGCAAGGATAGTATGTGCCGGTTGGAAAGCCGCAGATGATTGCGAGCCAATGGTAGGGCAATGGTAGGAGCAATGGTAGGGCAATGAATTGGCATTGGCGGCAATGGCATGAGGAGCAGCGGAGAGCATGCGCAAGACGAGATGCCTGCCGGTGGTGGGGTCAGGCCCATGGCATGATGATGGCATCTTCTTTGGGATGGGTGGATGGCGGGGGACTGATCACGGTTGCCTAGACTGGTGCACTGGTGGTTGAAGGAAGAATCGGAGAAGTTGTAGGGAGAGACCAGCTTTGTGTGGTGTGTCGGGGGGTGAGGGGATGTGCTGCTGACTGTGGGTAGCAGTTGTGGGCAGTCTGGGACAAGAATGTTTTGCGCATGCCCTACGTGGCATACCATGGGGGTTACTTCAGTGCTGCCACCTGCCACCTGCCACCTCCCCTCAACTCCTCAACTCTCCCCCTCCATCCCCCCCCCCCTCCCTCTCCCTCCCCCAAACACCACTCAAGAAACACCCAGACCACCCTCCCTACCTCCACCTCCCCTCCCTTCTCAATCATCAGCCACAGACTGCAGCACAACAGCAGAGTATCCCAGCAGCGGGTAGAATCCCGCAGCCAGCAGCGGCGCCGACTGCGCAACAGCGATCGCGCGGTCGTGCGCGGGGAGGTCGGGCGAGAGCACGTCGTACGGCGGTGGCTTGCTGGTGTCCACCAGCAGCTGCCACGTGCGCGCGTAGCGGTCAGGGAGAGTGGCCACTGAGGGGAGGTGGGACGTGTTGAACGCCACGTAGAGCTCCGTGCCCTCATCGTCATGCTGGTGTGGGGGGGGAGGGGGGGGGGGGGGGGGGGGGGCGGGGAGGAAGGGAGGGGGGAGGGTTGGGGGGGGGAGGGGGTGTGTTGGTCATCGTCACGCTGCGACCGGGAGGGGGGATGGAGGGAAGGGGGGGTTGAGATGGGAAGAGGGTTGCAAAGAGAGGAAAGGAGACTGACTCCCAGTGGAGTAAGAAGATGTGGGCAGGAAGCATCGAGGGGGAAGCAGGGTGTGACACTGACAGAGAGACATTAAATGTGCGGCACGGCACGGCATGACATGGCATGGCATGGCGTGGCATGGTACAGCATGGGTACGTACAATGGTGAAGGCGATAAATCTGGATGTGTCAGACCAATCGGGGTTGGCGGGGGTCAGGCCGTGCCACTGCAGGTGATGCGCCGTGGGGAAGTCGTCCAGACGGAAACACTTGAACTCCCTGGGGGAAGCAGGGGGGAGAGCGGGAGGAGGGCGGGGGGGGAGGAGCCGAGAAGGGGGGCACGGGAAAGGAATATGAAGGCGGGTGGAGGTGAGAGAGAGTTCGCTATGGCAGTGGGGTGGTCTGAGAACAAGCAGAAAAGAGCATAAGAGGGAAAGCAGGTCGAACTGGGGCTGGCAAGTAAGGGCAAAGGGGCCAAGGGAGTGAGCATGCAGAGCCGGCATGGTTTCTGAGGGGATTTTACAAGCGCCTCAATGAGAGAGAGAAGGAAGGGAAGAGAGCGAGAGAGTAGAGTGGGCGTACTTCCGGAGGGCAGCGACGGCTCTGAAGAAGCGCAGCACACCGGAGGAGTCCTCCGCTGCCCTGTCCCAGTTGAAGTAATTCATCTGCCAGGGGGGGATGGGGGGGAACAGGGGGGTGACGGGGGGGCAGGGGGGACAGGGGGGGCAGGCAGCAAGACGGGGAGTGGGTTAGTGAGCTCGGGAAGGTTTGTGAGGTATGTTGCTGTTGTGGAGTTTCAAGGGCGGAGCAGTCAATAAGGGGGAGAAAGCAGAGAGTGTACATAGAGGGGGATGAAGGGGGTGGGCAGGAAACGTAAGCCACCTGGGAGTCGTGGCAGTAGGTGTTGTTGTTGCCGTCCTTGGTGTGCGCGTACTCGTCTCCCATGTGCACCATGGGCACTCCCTGATACCCGCTCAAGGAGGGGGCAGCAGCAAGAGAAAGGGATGGCGAAGGGCAGGGAAAAAGAAGGAACAAGGAAATGGCAGTGAGAGAAAATGTTTGGGAGGGGGCGTGAGGGGAAGGGGGGAAGAGTGCAGGGGTGGAGTGGGGGGGGCAGAAATAAGGTTTCATCAGGATGTTTCTTGGTGCGGGAAGTCGACGGAGAAGCGAGTGTGTCGTGAGGTGGACAAGGGACGATGGCATGCGAGACGCGTGAAAGGGAAGGAAATGAGAGACGGAGGGGTGGTGCGGCACGGCACCTGGGAGACAAAGAGTGCGAGGATGAAGTTGCGGATCTGCCTTTGCCTCAGCCGCTCCACTGCCACACTGGCTGGCACTCCCTCCTGCTCCACACGAGAGAGAGAGAGAGAGAGAGAGAGAGAGAGAGAGAGAGAGAGAGAGAGAGAGAGAGAGAGAGAGAGAGAGAGAGTTCAGCAATACTAGCCTGTACCCAGGGTTCAGCAATACTAAGGACCGTTTGAGAGAGAGAGAGAGGGGCACATAAGAACGAGTGCACATAAGAGAGAGACACATCAGCATAGCATGGCACAGCACAGCACAACAGCAGCACGGAAAAATAGTGCCTACAACAGGTCAGACGCACAAACGGGTGATACAACCCATTTCTTTCGCCCCATTCGTCTGTCGCTCTTTAGCCATCTCTCCTCCCACCCCCACTCCACCCCTTCCCCCCATATCCCCCATCCCTCTCCCCCTCACCTCCCCGCAGTTCCAGCTGAGGTTGTGCTCCTCGCCGTCCGTGTTGTCGTTGCCGTTGGCCTCGTTGTGCTTGCTCGTGTACGCCACCAGGTCGCCCAGCGTGAACCCGTCATGCGCCGTCACAAAGTTGATGCTGTGCCACGGCCGCCGCCCGCCCGGCTGCACATGAGAGTGCGGTAGGTGAGGGGAGGGGATGGGAGAGGGGAGGAGGGGATGATGACAGACTTGATGATGAAGAGAGGGGAGATGCAGGAGAGTGAACCCGTCGTGCGCCGTCACAAGGTTGATGCTGTGCCACGGCCGCCGCCCGCCCAGCTGTGCCAAGAGAGGGGTGGATAGGGGGGGAGGGGATGTTGACTTGATGAAGAGAAGGGAGGTGCTTGAGTTGGTTGACTGGGGGATGGTAGGCGGGTTGCAATGAGCAATTCAAAGGGGGGGAAGGGGGAGAACGGGCAAAGGGGCGGCATATTGTTGCCTTACCGAATGGAATTGCGACATGGGGGCATGGGGAATGACGAATGGCGTGGCGGCGGACTGACCTTGTAGAGGTTGGGCGAGCCGCAGAGCGCCTCTGCGAACATGCCGATGGTGCCGTCCGTGCCCTTCACAAACTGCCGCACTGCGTCCCGGTACTGGGGGGAGGGAGGGATGGGAGGGATAGATGGGAGGAGGGGTGGAGATGGATGGGAGAGGAGTAAGATTGGAGGTGGAGGGAAAGGACGGGTAGAGAAGACGGAAAAGCGAAAAGTGAGCGATTGAACGCATGGAACGCATGGAACGCATGCAATGGAATGCAGGCAACTGATGCTTGATCTTTGATTCTTGATTCTTGATAGTTCCAGGGGCAGAGGAAGTCAACGAGGTGGCAGCACCAGCACCAGCACCAGCACCAGCACCAGCACCCATCCATCCGGGCAGGAGAGTGGGCTGTACCTGGCCGTTCCACTCGGCCCACACGCCCCAGTGGGGGAAGTTGCCAACCTGGTACAGACCCCCCGCGTCCCATGCCTCCGCTATTAACTGCCGCGAAGGGGGAAAGGGGAAGGGATGTTGCACGAGGGGGAGAAGGAGGGGGAAGAGATAGAGGGGAGGGAGTTGGGATGGATAAAACGGCATGTGGTTCACAGGGAGAGTGAAGAGTGCGCGTGTGTGTGTGTGTGCAGCTGATATAATAGACGAGAGCAGTCACACCACAGCACACCACAACACACCACACCACCACACCAGCCATGATCCACTCCACACCAGCCACATCCCGCTCCTCTACCAAGCCTCCAACCCCTCTCTATCCATGCCCGCTCACAGTCCCCACTCTCTTCTTGTTCCCCCTTCTGCCCACCTTAACGTCGCGCAGCATGGGGTCGTTGGAGATGGCGTCAATCAGCAGCGGCTCTGCCAGTGGCAACCCCGATCCTGGTCCCCTCTCCTCTCTTCCTCAGGCCCCAGACCCCCCAGTCTCCATACCCCTCCTTTCCCTCTTTCCTCCCCATCACCTTAACATCGCGCAGCACGGGGTCGTTGGAGATGGCGTCGATCAGCGGCGGCTCTGCCAGCGGCGACCCCGTGGTCACGCCGTCGCCCTCCTCGCCACTGCTCTCGCCGCTGCTGCCCCCGCCGTCCATGCTGGTGCCATACACGTTGCTGCGGTCCCACAGACTGTAGAAAAGAGGGGAAGGGAGGGGGAGGGGGGCGGGAAAGAGGTTAGCTTGAGGCACCTCGTGCCGCTGCTGCCCCCGCCATCCGTGCTGCTGCCGTACACGTTGCTGCGGGGTGGAGGGATGGGAGGGCAGGGCAGGGCGAGGGGAGGAAAGGTTATTCAGAAGGCAACTGAATATTTGCAGTGGAGTACACGAAGAGGAGAAGGGAGGTGCAGAGGGAAGTGGGACAGGAGAGAAGAAAGAGGAAGGTGATTGGGTGGGTAAGAAGAACTGGTGCATGAAGTGCAAAGATAAGCTATGCAGGACGGCAGGGGTGCTGGCTGCACGGAAGGAGGGGCTAGGAGGCGAAAGGAAGGGGAGGGAGGGGGAAGGAGGTAGAAAGGAGGGGGCAAGCACCTGGAGGAGCGGGTGAGGATGGCGGCGAGGTCGAATCGGAAGCCGTCCACGTGCATCTCCTGCACCCAGTATCTGCCGGACACGGGCGGGGGGGGGAGGGATGAGGGCATACAGGTGCGCATACGGAGAGTTGTAGACAGGCTGAGGAAGGGGGGGGCGGGAGAACGGGGTAGAGGGTGGTGCTTCGAGAGAGAAGCACGAGAGCAAAGAAATAGAGGTGGAATGTGGAGAAAGTGCCATTTGACGCAAGGGGTGGAGGGGAGCGGGGGATGGGGGGAAGGGGGGTGGAGGGAGAGGGATGTTTGTGTTGCTGGTGAGGGGGACAGTGGCTGTGCCCCCAAGAAAGTGAGAATATGAGGGAGGGAGGGCGATAGGGGCGGCCGTGGTGGTGGTTGGTGATAGTATCTGTCTCACCTGAGGCAGTCGACGATGAACTTGCGCACGACCGGGTGGTTGCAGTTGAAGGTGTTGCCACAGCCCGAGTAGTTGTAGAACTCGCCCTGCCGCGCACACACCGCCACACCACGCACGCACACACACGCAGCGAGCAAGCAGCACAAGGGAAGAGGGAAGAGTCTCAGCACAGCGCGCACACAGGAGGAGAAGCAGGGACATGGGCAGCAGAACCAAAGTTCCATAAGAGAACACAGCAGCACCCAGCAAACCGTAGAGGCAGCACACAGACACAGCACACCACACGTCCAGCAGTGGCAGCAGCAGCAGCACACACATAGCTGGGGAACAGTGTGCCACAGCACAGAGCACAGCACACCACATCCTGTTGGGGGCACGCCACTGCCCTCCTCTAGTGCCTCACCATGGGCGCAGTCATATAAAACACGTGGTTGTCGATACCCCACAGAGCCACAGCACATAGTTCACTGGGAAAACCCCGCACCACCCACCATGGGAGCTGTCATGTAGAACATGCGGTTGTCGATCCCCCTGAACGTGAGAGTAGGTCCCAGCTCGTTGCCCTCAGCCGTGTGGTTGAACACCACGCCCAGGATGACCTCGATGCCGTGGCGGTGGCATGGCAATCATCCCCACACCACGCACGCACCATGTCCTTGAACCCGCGCCCCTCTGACCGTGGTCCACACACTCACTCTCACACATCTCTGCCTCGCACATACACAGACAGAGCCACAGCACACGGCTCACGGCTCACAGGGCCAGCAGCAACCCACAACGCACCATGGGAGCTGTCATGTAGAACACGCGGTTGTCGATCCCCCGGAACGTGATGGTCGGTCCCAGCTCATTGCCCTCTGCCGTGTGGTTGAACACCACGTCCAGGATGACCTCGATGCCGTGGCGGTGGCACGCGCGCACCATGTCCTTGAACTCGCGCACCGCCGCCCGCCCGCACTCCACGCTGCCTGCTGCTGCGTAGCGGATCATGGGGGCGAAGTACCCCACCGTGCTGTAGCCCCAGAAGTTCATCCTACAGGGGCGGAATGGGCAGGGGGGGAGGAGGAAAAAGAAGCATGGATTGGGAGGGAAGAAAGGCATGGGGAACAGGTAGGTTGAGGGAGAGATTCCCCAGCGCCTGCACGTGCAGCAGCTTAGCCACGAGCACCTGAACAAGTAGGTTGGTTTTGAGACGTCTCAAATCCAGCCTGCACGTGCAGCAGCTTTTCCACGAGCTCCTGAACTCCTTCCCTCCCCTCCCCCACACCCCCACGCCACAGGAACAGTGTAGCACTCACTTGTAGTCGTTGGTCATGGGGTTGTACTCGTAGTACTCCAACTCATTAAACCTCGTGCATGGGCAGCAGCTCGACAGCAGTGACCCCCAGCGCATGCAGGTACGGCAGCTTCCCCACGAGCCCTTACCTCCCCCCCCCCCCCCCCCTTCCTCACACATGAGCACTCACTTGTAGTCGTTGGTAATGGGGTTGTATGCATAGTACTCCAACTCATTAAACTCATGGGTCGGCAGCAGCTCCACGGCAGTGACCCCTAACGCCTGCAGGTACGGCAGCTTCTCCACGAGCCCCTGGTACGTGCCCGGGTGCTGCACGCCGCTGCTGCCGTGCCGCGTGAAGCCGCGCACGTGCGCCTCGTAGATGACCAGGTCCTTCATGGCGTGGCGCGGAGGGGTGTCGCCCTCCCAGTCGTACTGACGAGGTGGGGGGGAGGAGGACGTGATGGGACGGACAGGACAGGTGGGAAGAGGAGGAAGGGGGCGAGGGGACGACGAGGAGAGGATTTCCTCGGACACCACTGAAAACCACGCCACTTCGATACGACGCAGGAATGGCCGCAATGGCAGCAATGGCCGCAATGGCAGCAATGGCCGCAATGGCACCGTCACACTCCCGCCTTATCCTTGTCCCCATCCCCACCTGGTCATCACCCTCATTCATCCCCATGCCGTCCCCACCCCATCCGCTCCCCACCCCATCCGCTCCCCACCCCATCCGCTCCCCACCCCATCCGCTCCCCACCCCATCCGCTCCCCACCCCATCCGCTCCCCACCCCATCCGCTGCCCACCCCATCCGCTCCCCACCCCATCCGCTGCCCACCCCATCCGCTGCCCACCCCATCCGCTCCCCACCCCATCCGCTCCCCACCCCATCCGCTCCCCACCCCATCCGCTCCCCACCCCATCCGCTCCCCACCCCATCCGCTCCCCACCCCATCCGCTCCCCACCCCATCCGCTCCCCACCCCATCCGCTGCCCACCCCATCCGCTCCCCACCCCATCCGCTCCCCACCCCATCCGCTGCCCACCCCATCCGCTCCCCACCCCATCCGCTGCCCACCCCATCCGCTCCCACCCCATCCGCTGCCCACCCCATCCGCTCCCCACCCCATCCGCTCCCCACCCCATCCGCTGCCCACCCCATCCGCTGCCCACCCCATCCGCTCCCTCGTCGTCATCGGCATCCCCCCGTGCTCACCTCGTCGTCCTCCTTATGCGGCACCATGCCCGCCATTTGCGGCCAGCACTCGCCGCCTGGCGCCACCTCGCCGTACGTCTCGCGGCTTAGCACGGCCTGCGATCACAGAAAGGGGGGGCGCGCGGAGAGGGAGGGGAGGGGAGGGGAGGGGAGGGGAGGACGAGGTGCGGAGGAGAGAGGAGACAGGGGGTAAGGTAAGGACGGCAGCAGCTGGGCTGGGGAACGAAGGGGAAGGGGAAGGGGAAGGGGAAGGGGAAGGAAGGGGGCGATACAGGAGGGGAAGGGATGAGAAGGGGGGAGCGGGCGCGGGGGGGTTGGGGGGAGAGGAGGCGCGGAAGGAAGAGATGAGAGGAAGCGAGGGGGATGGGTGTGGCAGGGCGAGGCAGAGGTGAGGCGGGGAGAGACGGGGAGAGACGGGGCGAGGCAGGAGGCAGGAAGGAGCGGCGGGGCGACCTTGGCGTAGGGGTCGAGGACGATCTTGGAGGCGTCGAAGCGGTGGCCTTTCTGCGGCGCGAAGGGCCCGTCGATGCGGTAGCCGTAGAGCAGGTTGCGCGAGAGCGCCGGCAGGTAGATGTGCCACACGTCGCCTGTGCGGTTCAGAATCGGGTGCAGAGGCACCTCCGCGCTCGGCTTGCCCTGGGGGGAGATCGGGGGAGAAGCGGAGCATCAGAGGGGGACAGGGGAGCATCAGGCGGGGGAGGGGGAGCATCAGAGGGGGAATGGGGAGCGAAGGGGAGGAGATGAGAGCTTGGACAGGAGATGGGGCATTCCGCGAGGGAGATGACGCACGGGGAACTCAAGGGGCGAGACTCGACAGGGGAAATCTCAACATTGAGATTTCGACGCATAGATTCAACAAGCAAATCTCGACGTGGGGATTACAGGTGCTGAGCCTTCGCTGAGAACAAGCGCTGCCATGAAAATTTCACGCTGGGCTGGCCTAGTCCTCTTCGATCCTCTCCTCTGCTGCCTTCCTCTCGAACATGCGCTACCTGTCACTCGATCCGCATCGCGGACTCGTCAAATCCATACCGTTTTCTCGCTTTGAGTCGACTCAAAAGCAGACATGCGCTACCTGCCACTCGGTCCTCATCGCGGACTGGTCAAATCGCCTACCATTTTCTCGCTACCAGCTAAGCCAATCGCGTGCCACCAAATGCCTTCAAGCGAATTAACGGCCGAACTTTTGATCGATGACCACACCACCTCCTATCCAGCTCGCGATTAATATCCCCCCATTGCTCCGCACCTGCGCCAGGCCTTTTGGGGTGAACAGGCACACCGACACCGCGGTGGCGCCGGACGAGTGAACGGCCAACATCTGATCGATCATCACACCACCTACTATAAGCTCGCGAAAAAAAAAACCCCATGGCTCCCTACCTGCGCCAGGCCTTCCGGGGTGAAGAGGCACACGGACACGGCGGTGGCGCCGGACGAGTGGACCGCGAAGTTCACGCCGTTGTCGACGGCCGTCGCGCCGTACGGCGTCGCGGATCCGCGCTGCGGCGTGTCGTACAGCACGCCGTGCCCGCTCCCGAAGTCGCGCTCCGCCATGCGCCGCACCGTCGCCGCATCGCGCAGGAACGACGGTGGCTCGTACAGCACCGCGCTCGGCGGCTTCGCGACACGTGGCGTTGCGACACGTGTCCTCGGGTGAGAGGATAATGGCGACGTGGATGCAGGAATCACGATCTTGGAATTTCCTGGAATCAGGGCGCCGCCATGCGAGGCCGATGAGTCTAAGAATGGTGAAACTAGGGGTATTTTAGAGAGGCGATTCGGGCCGCCAGAAAGCGAGACCGGGTTGACGGCAGAGTTGACGGCTGAGCGACAGCCCAGCAACGGGCCGTCCATGGGGAGCGACGCGATAATTGGGGCAATATCACCAGATCCGGGATCCTGATTCGTCACGGGAATATCTTAAATCTGGTAGCGACCGCCAGACGCGGCGATCGCAACGATCCTCGCCGCACCACTCGCTTCGACTTCACTCGGTCCTTTCGTGGAAGCCTTAGGCTGGCCTGTCGGCTTAGCCTTCAGCGGAATGCGGAAAAGCTGAAATTCCACGAGCAACGCAAGCCGAATGCGAGGATTTGAGAATTGAGCAGCAAGACTGCGAGCATTTGACAAAACGGAGAGGCGGTGGTGAAATTCGAGCCATTGTCGCTGGCAATTGGGAGTGGGCACTGCAATACTGTTCGTACAAAACGATGATGGCGGAGTGGATTGGAGGGAAGGGAGCATGGGAGTGGGCAGGTCAGTTACAGGCAGATGTGTGGGTGGAAGGGAGGAGGGGGGAGCGGATGCAGTGGGGGAGCGGGCTTGGGCAGGATGCAAAACACCAACCTTTCTTCAGACTGTACAGTTTTGGAGGTCTTCTCAGCTCAAAACAACCCACTGTAAAACTCCAGTATTGGCTCCGGGCAAAAAGGAAATGTGTTACTTTTGGCAAGGGCTGGATCTGGATGTCTTTCCAGCCCTCAGGGGTAGCCTTTTTGCTGTGGCCCACTGACCTCACGCGGATGCAGCAGGCAGTTGGATCCTAGCCGCGCCGAGCCCCAAAAAAGAGCTCAAGTCGTGAGCGGCCCAACTAGAGGCTCTCCGCGAATAGGCGAGACTGAGCGATTCAACGACTGCCACAATGTGAAATTAGCGGGTGAGCGACTAATGAATCCGACATCGCCAAGGCCTTGACGAATCGTCAGCGAACCTCCTTGCGACGACTGTCACAACTTTATCTGGACGCTGATGTCTTCGCGCGTGCGTATGAGTCAACCTGCTTCATCTTCAAGAGCAAACTTGGCCAGCCAACCGTCTTCAACTATTAACCGTCGATGGACCGAATTCCCACTTTTCACGCCGTTGATCTAATGGACCACGTCATTACCAACAGAATGCAGCCAAGCCAGAGTGCCACTGGGATGTCTGGAGGAAACGCTCCGGGCTTTTCATGACGTGGAGAGCTTGAAAAGACCAGTAGATCGACGCACTGCCACCACAGCATGGCTTGACCAGTGAAAACGAGTGGTACGGGTAGGGTGCGTGCGCCATGCTGGAAGCTGCCACGCTCACCAACCCAAAAGAACTGATCAGATCACGTCTCTAAGGGGGACGTTCTACGTGTGTTCACCTCATACACAACACAACATAGGGCGTCAAGAAAAAGACATTAACACACCTTAGTTTGTCACTCACCACAAAACAAGCACTGCTCAAATGCGTGTTGGGTAAGAGTTCTCCATTTCCAGGTGTGAGAACCTTAGAAACCATGAATAACTGTTATTGGAAATACCTCAAGGACTTAAACGTTTCTGAAGTGTAACACCACGCTCGAGTGAAGCCGTATCGAGTATGCGAGTTAACGGAGGTTACACGAGGAGGTTGGACAAAAGAACACGAAAAGACGAGAGAAAAACGTTTCTTCAAATGTATTCTATAACTGCTTTGCTTTCCTATTTTCTATATATTACTGTATGCTTGTTTCCTTTAGTCAATCACTTGCTCTCATATACTAGTGCAAGGGTTCAACTACTTAACTTCCGCTGCACTACTCAAGCATCCTTGTACAACTGGGACTTAGTCTCTGAAAGATCCTAAGGACATTTTCTTGTCAAACATGTGTAGTTATCATGTTTGTATAGACTGTATAGGGTCACCTTCTAGAGAGTACAACATTTACGTATATGTTTGTGTACACTCTCTCTCTTATTATTAAAATTCTAGGTTTGATATGGTATCACGAGTAGGTTTCGACCCCCCCCCCCCACCTACCGCTTCCGCTCCTCCCGTCGCGTCTCCCAGCCTTGCATGTAATGTATGCCGATGACTCTAGTGTGCTTCCCTCTTATTACCCCGTGTTGCCTAGTGTAGCTGTGCCTAGCGTAGACTCCCCTGCTGCGTCAGGCGTAGGATCTCCTGCTTTGCTTAGCCTCGGTGCTTCCACCGCTTCACTGTCGCCCCGCGCGACTGCTGCGCTTTCCTTCACCTTGGACTCTGGCGCCTCCCGGTGTTTCTTCCGCGACTCCACGACGCTGACGCCGCTGCCTGTTCCCGCTGCAGTTACTCTTGCTGACCCCTCCGGTGGTCCCGTCGTTGCCCGCAGTTCCACCTCCCTTCCCTGTCCGGCGGTTCCTTCAGGTTCGCTCACCGGTCTGCATATCCCCTCGTTCTCCAGGAACCTAGTTGGTGTCGGCTGCCTCCAGGACCTTGGCGTCACCACTACGTTCCCTGGTCACGAGCGGTATGCTGTCTGTACCGAGGCCGCCACTGGTGCCCCCCTGTCCACGTTCCCCCGGGACCCGGTGTCCGGCCTGTTCACACTTGACACCGCGACGTCCCCGGCTGAGTCTTCCCCCCAGGTAGCTGCGTCCACCCAGGTTGCTGCTGCGTGCTCCTGTCGGTCCCTCACTCACCCGACTCTCCTTTGGCACCACCGCCTTGGTCACCCTGCACTCCCGCGTCTGCGTCACATGTCCCAGCACGGTCTCGTCCTTGGTCTCCCCGGTTCGTTCCCTGAGTTTCCCTCATCCCCCACCCCACCGTGCACGCCTTGTGTCGAGGGCCGGCTCCGCCGTGCCCCTCACTCCTCCTCGTTTCCCCCTACCACCGCACCCCTGCAGACTCTGCACATGGACGTCTGGGGCCCAGCCCCGGTCCATGGGCCGCGTCGCGAGCGCTTCTTCCTAGTGCTTGTCGACGACTTCACACGTTACACCACCGTCTTTCCCCTGGAGCGGAAGGCCGACGTGCCTGACGTTCTCATCCCCTGGCTTGTCTCTGCTCGTCTCCACCGCGGTCTCCCTGCCTTGCGCCTCCACTACGACCGGGGTGGCGAGTTCGCCTCAGGTGTCCTTGGTCGCTTCCGTCGTGCGGAGGGCATCACCCAGACGTTTACCCTGCCGGACTCCCCGCAGCAGAATGGGGTCGCTGAGCGACGCATCGGTTTGGTCATGGAGGTGGCTCGCACCTCCATGATCCACGCCGGTGCACCCCATTTTCTGTGGCCGTTCGCCGTGCGCTACGCCGCTCACCAGCTTAACCTGTGGCCGCACCCCCAGCGGCCGCAGGTTTCGCCGACCCTTCTGTGGACCGGGTCCCCTGGTGACGCGTCTGCGTTCCGCGTCTGGGGCTGCCTTGCTCACGTTCGTGCCTCTGGCACGGACAAGCTCACTGCCCGCACCCTCCCCTGCGTCTTCCTCGGTTTCCCCCTTGACGCGTCCGACTGGCACTTCTACCACCCGCCGTCTCACCGTTTCTTTCACTCTCGCGACGTCACCTTTGACGAGTCCGTCTCCTTCTTCCGCCGCTTTCCCCACCGTGGTCCCCCGGTTACTCCCCCCCTGTTCCTGGTTCCTCCCTCCCTGGTGGCCCCTGCCCCTCCCCCCCCCCGCCCCCCCGTCCGGCCCCCTCTGGTGTGTCTCACGTCACCCCCCTCCCGTCGGTCGTTCCGGTCGACGAGTCTTCTGACTCTGGTAGTCCTTTGGCGCAGTCCTCGCCGTCTGTCCCTCCCCCGGTGTCTCCTCCTCCACCGCCTCCGCAGCCGCCGTCGCCGCAGCTGCTGCAGCCGCCGCCGCCGCCGCCGCCGTCGTCGCTGCCGCTGTTTGTGGACTCTGGGGGTGCTGGAGTTGAGGTGGGTACTCGTCCCGGGGCTCCTGTCGTGGCTTGTCCCCGCGGGCCTGGGGGTGGTACCGGTGCTGGCGGTGTCTCGGGCTCTGGGGGTGTCCCTTCTGGGGGTGCCGGTGTGGAGGGTTCGGGAGGTAGCCGTCGCGCAGCTTGTGGCCCTGGCGTTGGTGTTGTGTCGACGCAGCAGCAGTCCCCGCCGGTGTCCGCCCTCCGTTTGCTCGGCCTTCCGTCCCCTGACCCTGCGCCTGTTCCTCTCCGGCCGTCTCCCCCTCTTCCCGTCTACGGCCCCGTGTTCCCTCCGCCGGACTCGTCCCCGGCTCGTTTTCCCCCTCGCTCCCCACCCGTGTCCCCTCCTCTGTCTCCTGACCCGACGCCGCCCTCTCACGTCTGGTCTCGCCGCCCCTCCCGTGCTCGTCCTGTCTCCCCCGTCCCGCGCTCTCACCCTATGTTGCTCCGCTCCCACGCGTCTCGTCCTCCCCTCCTCCCGTCTCCTCCTCCGTCCTCTCTTGTCGTTGCGTCTCCTCCTCTGTCTGACTACTTTCGTGCCGCTCGTCCTCTTGTTCCTCGGGTCCTTGCCTCTCTCGTTACCGACCCGTCTGTTCCAGTGTCGAGTCTTGACGCCCTTGTCGCTGCGGTCGCTGACTTCGCCTCTACCCGCCGCCTTGACTACGCCTCCGCTCTGGTCTCTGACCCTGCCTGTCCTCCGTCTGTCGGGGGTGCTCCTGCCCTCGGCAGTGACGTCCTGGAGGACCGCCAGTTTGAGCTTGCTTTCCTGTCCGAGGCTGCTCCCCATCTCTGTTCCATGCTGCTAGTCCCTGAGGGTGACCCAGACGCTTTTGACATCCCGACCCCTCGTACTTACGCTGAGGCGGTTTCGGGACCTTGGGCCTCTCAGTGGATAGCTGCCATGGAGCAGGAGATGGCATCTTGGAGATCCACCGGCACCTTCGTCGACGCAGTTCCCCCACCTGGGGTGAACGTGGTCGATGGCCGTTGGCTCTTCAAGGTGAAGCGCCCTCCTGGAGAGCCGCCTGTGTTCAAGGCGCGTTACGTGGCTAGAGGCTTCAGTCAGCGCGAGGGGGTGGACTTCTTTCAGACTTTCGCTCCTACCCCGAAGATGACTACTCTTCGGGTTCTGCTACACGTAGCGGCCCAGCGTGACTACGAGCTTCACTCCCTCGACTTCTCCACTGCCTTTCTTCAGGGCAGCCTTCACGAGCAGGTCTACCTGCGTCGTCCTCAGGGCTTTACTGGCACCTTCCCCCCTGGGACCCAGTGGCTTCTGCGGCGCCCAGTCTACGGCCTGCGCCAGGCGCCTCGTGAGTGGCACGACACGCTGCGTGCTACGCTTGCTGACCTGCAGTTCTTTCCGTCCTCTGCAGACCCCTCGCTCTTCGTTCGTGCTGGCTCGACTCCGTTCTACATCCTCGTCTACGTAGACGACCTGGTCTTTGCCACAGCTGACAGGGACGCACTGGCCTCCGTGAAGGCAGAGCTGCTGAAGAGACACACCTGCACTGACTTTGGAGAGCTGCGCCGTTACCTTGGCTTGCAGATCTCCAGGGACAGAGCCGCGCGCACCATCACCCTGACTCAGTCACACTTGGTGCGCCAGGTCCTTCAGAGGTTCGGCCTTCAGTTCTCCTCCGCACAGCCCACCCCTCTTCCTCTGGACCACAGACTCTCCGCTCCAGTTCCTGAGGAGTCGGTAGATCCCAGTGGTCCTTACGCTGAGCTAGTGGGTTGCCTCATGTACCTGATGACTTGCACTCGCCCAGATCTCGCATACCCTCTCAGCATCCTGGCTCGTTTTGTGGCCACAGGCAGACACCGACCGCAGCACTGGTCTGCCGCTAAGAGGGTTTTGCGTTATCTTGCAAGTACATCGGGCATGGGGTTAGTGCTAGGCGGACGCAGGCCAGTGGTCCTTACTGGACACACAGACGCTTCTTGGGCAGACGACGCCGAGACGCTCAGGTCTTCCCAGGGCTACTGCTTTAGCCTTGGCTCAGGTGCTGTCTCGTGGAGAGCTACCCGCTCCTCGTCTGTTGCCCAGTCCAGCTGTGAGGCTGAGATCTACGCCGGTGCCATGGCGGCACAGGAGCTCCGCTGGCTGACCTTCTTGCTCACTGACTTAGGTGAGCGGCCTAGCTCTGCCCCGGTCCTGTACGCTGACAACAGGGCCATGATTCTCCTGTGTCAGGAGCCTCGACTCGAGGGCAGAGCGAAGCACATCCAGCTGCGGTACTTCCTCCTGCGCGAGCTACAGCAGCGTCGCCAGGCTCGCGTAGTACACTTGGCCTCCGGTGCCAACACAGCTGATATCTTTACGAAGGCGCTTGCGCCTAAAGATCATCAGCGGCACTGTTTACAGCTTGGTCTGGTTCCTGTAGTCTCTCACTTACTCGGGCTTTGACTGTGTACTGTCGTATATATATATATATGTATACACTCAGACTGGACTTGTGTCCTCTCACAGTGGTTGGACTAGTAGTGCCGCCCTGTACTCGTTCTTGCCTTGTCTGTACTCCTTCTGACTGGTCTTTTAGACCCTTGTCTCAGAGGCTGGACTAGTAGTGCCACCCTGAGCTGCTTGTCTAGAACATTCCCCTATGCAGTCCAGGGGGTGTGTCAAACATGTGTAGTTATCATGTTTGTATAGACTGTATAGGGTCACCTTCTAGAGAGTACAACATTTACGTATATGTTTGTGTACTCTCTCTCTCTTATTATTAAAATTCTAGGTTTGATATTTCTCAGCCCAACATGGTATCGGAGCTGGTCAGAGACCAAACTCCCAGCAACAACGCTCTATCTACAGTCAACATTTCAACTTGCTTCATCGATTATAAGTCATGGACAACAAGGGCAAGAAGATCTCTACAGGCTCACCCAGCGCCCAAGACACCCAATCCGGCAACTCTGGATTACACACTTCAGGACTACAAACCGAGACCGGCGCTGCTCAAGAAACAACAGGAAGGGCACCAGAAATGGTGACTCCATCACCCTCTTCAAGCGTGGACCCAAACCTTATGGAAAGATTCATCAGCTTTATGTCACACTTCGACCAGCAGCAGCAGACAATGACACCTGCGCATTCAACATAGAGCAACGGAGGAAACATGGGACTAGCGCCAATAAGTCTCGACAACTCATCGTTCGGACGACATAATCAAGCGCCTACTTTTGCACCTTATCACTATTCACCGGGGACGTTCGAGTTCATGCCGCCCCGTGCCCAACCAACAGCAGCTGCATCACAACAGACACCAAACGAGATATTAAGCCTCCAGGCGCAGTTTTCACACGTGATCAAACTACAGACATCCTCACCGTTCAACGGACACGACTTTTTTACCTGGAGCTTCGAGTTCGAGCTGCTGATGGAGGCCGCGCATCTCTTGGGATACTTCAACGGGTCCCTGCCATTTCCAAGCAATGGCACTGCAAAGGAGCAGGAAATCTTCACTCATCGGTCGCTGCTGGCGTACACAGTTCTCCTGCGAAACCTGTCACCACAAGAAGAACAAAGCATCAGAACGTATCGGAGCTACGGAAACTCCGCGGAGCTCGCATGGCATCACCTCAAGTGTCTCTACCAAGCAAATGACAACGTGATACAAAGCAGACTCATACAGCAGTTGACAACAATACAAATGAAAACCGGGGACGAGGCGATGCAGTATATGAGTCGCTGCCAAACACTCCGCAACCACCTGCTTCGGTGCGGAGGTACAATTACTGAAGAAAGCTTCGTGACGCTTGTCCTCGCCGGGCTCGGGCCAGAATGGAGAACCACCCGCTCGCTCCTTCGCGCCCACGGACGAATTTCGGAGATGCACCTCTGCGCCGAGCACCATGCTGAACAACAGGAGATGGACCTGTTTGAAGATAGATAACCAAGAAACAGGCAGCAACCGTTAGTCTTGTATGCTCAATGAAGAAACGACAACCACAATCGACGTGACAGGCAGAATCGACACGATACCCAAGGACTCACCATCGTGCCGCCGTTCTGCCACAACTGTTAGACATCCGGACACTCCAAGGTTAACTGCACACGCCCCCGAGTTTATCATCCAGTAGACCCACAAGTCGCTTCCACTCAAGAAAGTCCACAAAGGCGTTCCTCCACATCTGCAGAAGGCACACCGAATATTATCAATTGTATGGTACACATCGACAACTGCGCACCCGGATCACCACCCACTTACGCTCCAGACGAAGAAGAACTGCCGCCGCCGCACTCACAAGGCCTTAAGGTCAACCCGACGTACGCTGCAGTCGCCAACGCCGAACCCACCGGACGAAACACCTGGTTCTTGGACAGCTGTTGCGGCCAACACATGTGTTCTTCCGGACGCTTCGTGAAACGAGAGCGACGACTCAACAACGAAAACCTGAAAACAAACAGACAAGGAGTGGTTCAGTTGCAGTCCATGGAGACAAATGTTATCATGCAACTCAACAAGGTTCTAATCGTCGACAACTTGGGGTACAATCTGCTAAGCGTCAGCCAGCTAATGGAAAAGGGGATTCACCTGGAATGCGACTCGGACGCCAACGAATTTCATCTTTACAACGAGAAGGGCAGCCTCTTCATCGTTCGCGCTCTTCTGAAGTCAGGTGTCTTCGTGTTGGATTTCGTCCCCGACCGCGGTATTGGCGACAGCCATGGGATCGTGTCGTTCGCCGCATGGATGCACCCACCGGATCTTGACCCCGACTTCACCCCAGATGGATTCTGGTACTCCAACACCATACCTGCAGCAGAAAGAACACGAGTGTTAGCAGTCATTCGACAAGAAAGACAAGTGCCAGCAAGCGTTCCTTCATCGACATCACCTGCAGTAGCAGCAGCAGGACCCAGCCGTGTACCATCACCACCAATCCGAGGACCGCCAACTGAAGCAGATCAACTTATGCCCACCACCCGAGAAGTCTGCCGAAGTACCGCCACGGTCGTCGCGTTCTTCTCCAACACTGACATGTACCAACGCTCACCCGGCCACCGCGCTCCCGACGACATCTGGCATCAACGCCTCGGGCATCCTGCAAACAGCACAGTGCTACAAACCATCCAAGCCGAAGTGTTAGAAAGAAATTCCCTTCTTACAACGAGCGGCCAAGAACTTCACCGACCACGCGCACGATGCTTCACGTGCCCCAAAGCCGACCTTCCCCACCAACCTTTTACGTCACACCACAATCCAAGCGCACCTGCATACGAACCGATGGAAAAAGTCTACAGCGGCATATTAAATATGCCTCGAGACAACAGTGAAGCAGAATACAACTACGTTATAACTTTCATCGATGCAGCAACACGATACTTCTGGCACTACAACCTCAAGACACGAGATCAAGCATTCGAAGCCTTCACGACATGGCTGCCCATCGCTGAACGAGAATCGGGCTCGAAACTCAAAAGCTTCAAGTCGGACGGAGCACTGGAATACCAGTCACAACGATTCAGGACCTACTTGGGAGAAAGAGGCATCAGACGCCTGGTGTCATTGCCCTACGCTCACCAACAGCAAGGGGGTCGAAGAGTGGATGAACCGGACCTTGCAGACGATGATGCGAAAGCTGCTCCTGGGGATGAGACTGCCCAACACACTCTGGCCAGACGCGATGACGCATGCAGTCCACCTGCACAATTTGCTGTCCTCGTCATCACTTCCCAACAACGCACCTGCTGTGGACACGAAAAAGGGGCAGCACAAAATTACTTCGAGTCTTCGACTGCATGGTACAGTACAGACCCCACACGGCTCGAGCACGACGCTTCACTCAACGAGCACGGTCGGGACTACACCTCGGCATCGCAAAATATTTCCAAGCATGGAAAATCCTCGACATTCAAGACAAAAATGCCGTAGCATCACGTGATGTGATTTTCTACGAGCGACTGACGCTGCAGCATTACATGGATAACGTCGCCAACACAGACGACCCCACCGACGGCTTCGCGGGCCTTCGCTCCTTCGCCGATCGTGCTGCCGAAGCTGACGCAGCAGAAGGAGACGTACCTGAAGCCTCGGAAACTGCCGGACCACTCCCTTACTGCTCCGTGCCTGTTCCCCTCAACGACGACAATCCTCTCGATAGTAACAACCTCGACACCTATTACCACTTCGCTGACCAAGGTTACACTACACCTCAACCAGCCGACACGAATGTCTCAGAATGCATCGGACCAAATTTCCTACCTGATCCCGAAGATGGCGACAAAGCAGCTTATCCCGGGAATGAAAATTCCCCTGGACACTCACCCACGGGCCTGCAGATACTTGGATTATGGGTCTCCGTCCAGCACCCGCCACCGCCGTCTCCGCGCGAGCCAACGACTCTGTCGCACGCTCTAGAGGGGGAACATAAGGCAAAATGGAGGGAGGCAATGGAAAAAGAACTGAAAGCTTTGCAAGACCGAAACACGTGGAAGCTGGTACCTGCAACAAACATCAACGGGAAGAACATACTCTCGGGGAAATGGGTGTACCGCGTCAAGACCAATGTGGATGGCTCCATCGACCGCTTCAAGGCTCGCTGGGTCGTACGAGGATTCGACCAGCGATATGGAACCGACTACACGGAGACATTCGCCCCAGTCTCCCGACACTCCTCCCTACGCATCTTGCTCGCCGTCGCGGCCACGAAAAACTTACCATTACGCCACATCGATGTCGCCAACGCCTTCCTGTACGCACCTGTGGACGCCGAAATCTTCGTCGAGCAGCCCCATGGATTCATCGACGATCCCACAAAAATATGTCAGCTGGTAAAATCCCTTTACGGAATCAAACAAGCCCCACGGCTCTGGTAGCAGCACCTTCACGGCCGCCTCGTCAGAATCGGCTTCCTGCAACTGCCGCACGACCAAGGAATGTACCGACTACAAAAGGGGGGGGACTTCGTCCTACTCATCGTCTACGTCAATGATCTACTCTACGTGGGCTCCACTACCGACGTCGTCACCTGATTCGAAGGGCAGCTGAAGAGCGACTTAACGCTTACGGTGTCAAACACCGTGAGCCAGTATCTAGGCCTGAACGTCATCGAAGACGACTCGGCGTTCTACCTACATGCTGGAAAATACGCAGGCGTTGTCGCAAAGAAATTTGGACTAACACCGACTGCAGTCAAAACTCCCTACCGCTACGGGAGCAACAACGACACCTCCGCAAAACTACACGCGAAGCAAATCCAGGAGTATCAGCAGAAGCTCGGCTGCCTACTATTCGCAGCAGTAACTTGCCAACCGGACCTATCTTACAGCGCGAGCCAACTAGCGACACATCTGAAGCAGCCGGAACAAGAGGATCTCGAGGAGCTAAATCGAGCACTGCTCTACTTCGTCTCTACGCCGACGACTGGACTTACCTACAGTAAAACAACGACATCGTCCGTACAACTACTCGGATAGGTCAACGCCGACCACGCAGGACACAGGGAAAATCGACGCTCAAGGACGGGCTACATCTACCGACTAGAGCCTATCGGGACTATCTCCTGGCAGTCGAGCAAACAAGAACTAATCGCGCTATCTTCGGCTGAAGCAGAATACATCGCCCTCTGCACTGCGACCAAAGAAGGACTTTACCTGCGAGAGTTACTCGAGGAAGCGAAAATCGCAAAACTGCACGTCTTCTCGATATTCTGCGACAACCAATCCGCGATTAAAGTCGCGAACAAGGACGGGTTCGCTAATCGAACCAAGCATATCGCCCTGCGATACTTCTTTGTCAAAGATGAAATCGCGAAAGGGAGACTTCAATTCAGTTACTGCCCCACGACAGAAATGGCCGCAGACTACCTAACGAAGAAACTAGCGAAGGCAAAGTTCGATTATTGCATGCTGCTGACCGGGCAAATAAACGTCACCTAATATGGACACGTCAGCACTCCAGAAACGAAGGGGAGTGTTGGAAATACCTCAAGGACTTCAACATTTATGAAGTGTAACACCACACTCGAGTGAAACCGTATCGAGTATGCGAGTCAACGGAGGTTACACGAGGAGGTTGGACGAAAGAACACGAAAGGACGAGAGACTCGAAGGGTCGCAAGCGGAGGTTGCGACTGACTGTTACAACTGCAAGGGTGGTAACCGAATCGACCATCGAGTCGTTGTGCGACTCGATAACCGTTTCTTCAACTGTATTCTACAACTGCTTTGCTTTCCTATTTTATATATATTGCTGTATGCTTGTTTTCTTTAGTCAATCACTTGCTCTCACATACTAGTGCAAGGGTTCAACTACTCAACTTCCGCTGCACTACTCAAGCATCCTTGTACAACTGGGACTTAGTCTCTGAAAGATCTTAAGGGCTTTTTCTCAGCCCAACAACTGTCATATTACTGAGATGAGGTCAGACTTTTGCAAGCCATATCCATGGATTGATGCATCAATGGCTAGACACGCATGGAAAGGTTAATTTAATGGGTTGGATATCTGAGATTTATTTTGAAATTGTGTTGTTTTATTGGTTAAATTAAAGGGTCGAAGAAGGTTGCATTGAAAATAATAGGATAGACCAAATCCATTATCCAATGACCACACTTGGTAACGAAGGAAACATGAGTGTACCATTATCGTATACCTGATTATCTACCAGTCCAGACTCCATGCGCAACGTTGATTTCCTCACACGCATTGTCGCGGTTCCTAATGGGTTCCTGTCGTCGCTGCGCGCTGGTAACCAATTGCTTTGCAAACACATCATTCGTGTGCGGGAGGGGTCCC
Organism: Closterium sp. NIES-67; assembly: GCA_027943415.1. Taxonomy (NCBI): domain Eukaryota; kingdom Viridiplantae; phylum Streptophyta; class Zygnematophyceae; order Desmidiales; family Closteriaceae; genus Closterium; species Closterium sp. NIES-67. The sequence continues at coordinate 22,242 of BQMB01001673.1, read as the reverse complement.
GCCAGCCACACAATGCTCGAACAGACCATGCCGCCTTGTGCTTCGAAGAGGTCCCCTGGATTCGCTACACGATTTCCATCCACATATCTCGACACGTTGTCCAAAAAGCTTGGGACCGCGAAACGAGTTGCTTCATCGGATGTGGGTGCGGAGGGGCGGAGTGGAGGGGCATGTATAGGGTGATTGCGCCCGAGACTGTTGGGGAAACAGCATATATAGGGTGATTGCGCCAGCATGTGCTGTACATCCGTCCTGCAAAATGCGGAAGTTTGTCCGGTGATTGCGCCCGAGACTGTTGCGGAAACAGCCCGCACGGGGGACTGTCTGGTGGATGGTCGGGCGAGTTGGGTTGGTGATTGCGGCTGCTGTGACGTGCGCTGACTGAGAGCCTGTCCTAGGCGTTCATTTTCGGGCAATACCCTACCGAACCGTTTAACAACCAAATTGGATCCTTCTGAGACACGCATCACCTCACTCAACCGTACTTGGACGTATGCCTAGGACACCCTAGCAGACCCTGACTGTTTGAGTGCTGGGGAAAAAGGCTAGTGGCGAGACAAGAAAAAGGCGTGTTGTGTCTTCCACAAGTCTGTCACAGGTCAACTGTTTGAGAAAGGCTGTTTAGTAGCCAGGCTGGGCTAGCGCTGCTTGGATCACAGCCCTTGTTGTCGCTGCTTGAACAGTCATTCTCGATCCGTGATTGAACTGTGATTAGCTCAGTCTTGAATACTCTCATTTTCCGTTTTGAAGTCCCACACAATGGCTTCTCCCGTCGTCTCTCTCCGGTGCACGATCGCGGGATCCATCGCTGATGCCCTTCAAGCAATGCCATTACAACAAGGGCCAGAGCAGAGGAGTCGACTATCTCCGCTGCCTTTTGCCACTTGCTTCAAGCCTTTTCCTGCCTTGAATTCCACGTCATCCGCTGCTGGACCAACCTCGCGACCTGCCACATTGCTACGTAAGTTCCCGAACAGGTCGATGTTTCTTGGCGAGCGTGAAAGCAAGACTGCCCGAGGGGAGAGGGAGATGGTGACGCCCTCTTGAGTTGAAAGCGCTAACCCCTATTTCTTTGTGCCCTTGCAGGAGCCGTGGCGAGTCCCGTTCGTTCAGCATCCGAGCGACCAGGGGCCACGGATCCGATTGATACCGAGCCGACTCCCGTTGTCCCGACGAACTACGCCATGGTCTCATTCCTTCGGACATATGGATCCGTGCTTGAGCGAGCCAGCAGCGGCGATGTGGGCATCACCGGCGACAGCTTGGCAGCCGCAGGGACGATGGTGGTGGATCGCGTTCACGTGGGGCTCTTGGCCATGCTGGGGCATCCTGTGCATGTAAGCTTTGCGTCCATTGTATCACGTATCCAGACGTGCCAGACCACCATCTTAATTCGCAATTCTTGAACATGTTTTCCTGCCCTTGTGGTCACCAGGGCATGGAGGCACAGTCGGAGTGGCGTCCCAGCGAGGCCATGGTAGAAAGATGTCTGCTGGAGCTGGAAAAGGACATAGATGGTTTTAGGGATGCTCACACACACCCTCCTCCGCCTTCTCGTGTACGCCTAGCTGCCATCCACTGCTTCGACGCCGCTAGGTTGATTCACAATCTCTGATGTGCGCTTGCATTTTCATCTGTGACCATGTCTTTCCATCCAAGCGCTGTATCAATGATTGAGAAAATGAACTGTAAAATGAGGACTGCTATTGACGTGAATTTATTCATAGCAGAAATGAAAAATATCAAAGTCAAACCTTCGTCGGGATTTCACAGTTTGAAAATGCCGATATGGACACTAAAATTTTACGTTATATGCCAGCCAAACTAGGCTTGCGGAGCTGACAAGATGCCAACATGTGTGCCGTAAGATAAATTCACTCTGCGTAGTGGATTTCCTGCTCCATGCCAAAAATGATATGGAGAAAAATGATAGGGATGTAATCTGAAGCGCATGGAAGCAGCTCTCCGCATAAAACGCGATTGCCCGTCCAGGACACCATAGAGCTGCAAAGGCAGAGGGAATCACTTAGAGATCTTGCCATCCGAGAAAAAAATCATTGAACTTGACTACTGCTACCATACTTACCACAAGCGGTAGCCACAATACGGTCCGTACAGCACCAGAACCGGGACCATGTGCAGAGGCTGTCAGAGAAAAGGCTGGTGATCGTGACTAACAGAAACATCGCCGCAAGAAGGAGACAATCTTGCTGCCAGAAGGCGAACGATACAGCGAGGTATAGAAGGCTTGAAATGGCCACGATGAACGAAAACTCGACGGATAGTTGTGAATCTCCTGTCAGCATTAGCTGACAATGCTCCTGAGCCCAGCACAGCGCATCAATCAGTGGGGACAGGAGTCGAGGAGGAGCATAGCCGGCGTCTTCACGCAGATTTCGTGAGTCATCGTGAAGAAGGCTCTCTCTGTGTACGCGCACAGGTTCAAAGCCTTTCCATGACTGAATCTCCGAGGGTGCGTCTTCCACATCCTTCCTAGTACTAGGAAGAATGAGGATAGCAGCGACTCCTGCTGCCTTGGAGAAATCCATGGCTTCAGCACGAAAGGAGAAGCTCCCTATTGACACGCTGCTCGACTACTACGTCGATCAGCGAGGCAGAATCGCCCTGAAGCACCAAGCCTCTGAGCTGACTGATGAATACGCAACCATACCTCACTGAGGACTCGTCACGATACGCAGGGTCTGAAAATGGCAATTTCAAGGGCAGCACTGCGGTTGGCCGTGGGGGGAACCAAAAGCTCGAGGGTGTGGTGGGTGGGAGCTCGATGAGGATCAGGGATGCGAATATCACACGTGGCGGGCCCTGAAACCCACACCCCAAAGGGATAGTCAGACTGTCGAATATGCTTGCAAAGAAGTATTCACTGTTGTCGTACATTCATAAACTGAGTCGAAGCATAATTCAGCTGAACCACCCCTTGAACATATTCCTCGTTGGCCAATCATAAACTGCATAGCGCACTTCGGGAATATCCAGGAGTGGAGCTCCTCCGGAAATAACTCGCTATAGACAAGACCATTGATCAGTAGCAGCGAAATATTTAACTGCTTACGGTTTGTGTAAGATGAGGATTTTATTTTGGAAGGCAGAAATATTTTCCTCGAAAACATTTGTTCCAAAAGACCATATTGATCCCGGTTCTAATCCAAATTATTGGAACCAGTCCGAGAAAAACTCGTAAGAAGCCTTCTTTAAAGGGCTGTCCTGTCCTGTCCCGAACTATTCCCCCCAAGGTAAATACAGTTTTTGTTTCAACCTGTGTGGTGAGTTGCATTGATGGTTTTCCATGCAGCCTTGTTCTGAAAGGAACAACAGAAACGAAAAGCAGGGTTTCTAATACAAGATTGCGCACCGAGCGAGCGTTGAACCAGCTCTTTGACCTCCACGTGTCTATCCATCCACGCGGCAGCACGTGGTTCCACTACAGCTGTTGCAGGCCTGACGTCGCCAATACGGGAGCCGTTCGTTTAGCTGCAGCCCCGATGCAGTCACACTCTCGCGCAGGTGTGGGAGAAGGCATGCAATCTCGTGGGGACTCGGTGACTGATGAATCTGGAGGGTGTGATACAGCATAGGGCGGAAGTGCAGCGACGAGGGAGGGAAGGAGAAAAGAGCGCAGCACTGGAGTCTGGTGTGGAACACGCAGGCATAACACGGGCATACTGTGCATGAGCTCCACCATACCACGACTCACTGCGAGTGAAAGGCGTGAAAAGAGGCGGAACCACAAGTATTCACACACGCAGGCTATGCTGCTGTGCAAAGCATGCATACACCCAGCTCAGGCTTAGCTTAGTGTGAGCGGGACTGACGGCGCCTACTGACAGAGACCATAGACCGACTCGGCTGAGTGAGACCAGAGCGCTATTATTGGACGACTTGTATTTCTTACGGCGCCGAAAACGTGGGAGCTCACTCAGTCGTAGTAGTCTTTTTGAACATCGCGAGTGTGTTCTTTCGTCTCTTTCCGCTATGGGGAGCGTCACATGCTCTACCGCAGCTTCCCTTGTCAGCTCCCTTCTTGTGGAGCCTGTATATTGCACAAATTCGGGGGGAAGTGCGACAGTATCTGCCTCGCCAGGCTCGTTTAGCATAAGTTTTTTAAGATCAGACGGTCCGTGTTGCGTTTCTCAAATACCTCGTCGGCTGGTGATTCCACGACAATCCTCGATCTTGATAAGTAGGCATCTTCGAGTGCATTCTTTCAACAGGGTGTCGCGATCTTCTTCACGAAGGCTGCAATGCCAGGCGAAGGCTGGCGAAGGAAGCCGCAACGACGGGGAGGATCAATTTGGGCGTGGTGAGGTAAGTCGTTTCTGAGCAGTCACAGAGAGCTCAAAGTATCTCCAGAAACACCCCGTGCCTTGTCTTACTAATCTCGTGCATGCTTTGTTCTCCAGGGTTCCGGGTCGGACTCGGATGAGTTTCGGCAGCGCATGGAGGGCCTGGTGAGCCGAGACGACGACAGCTTCGACGGCAAGCAGCTGGCGGCGCTGATCTACCAGAAGTACGCGCGCTCGTATGACGTGCAGCTTATCCGAAAGGTGACGGCGAAGATTTCAAGGCTTTTTTGCAGATTAGGCGTTTGCGGTCGAATTCGTGCTGGATTGGACAATTCCGATTGTGTATCCTTCCGAGCGATGTCTAAACGCTTTGAGCGTCGCACAAACAGGGTATCTCCGCATGTCTCCATCCACTTCCTACCCTCGGTTCATCTGGCAGGAGTTTCTGGGCCGTCAGTTGCTTGCCATGAACGTCATGTGGAAGTATCGCGAGCAGGTGCGTTGGTGCCGCTGTTGGTTGGTGGATAAAGTATTGCATGCATATTTTTAGCAACCTCTCCTTACGTCTCCTCCTTCCATTTGTTGTTTTTCCCTACTCATCAATGGCTTGCTTTGATAGCCTTCCTCCTCTTCCCCCCTTCCCCCCTCCCCTCCTCTCCACGCTTATCGTACTTTAATTTTACATTTCAGAAGTCCTGCCCTTTCCTTTGCCTTTCCCCTGTGCCACCTTTCCCTTTACCAGAAATCTTTCCCCTTGACAAAGGAGGAGTATTTGTATCGTCTAGACAGAGTGGCGGAGAACTTGAGGTGTTGGGGAGCTGTGGGGCTGGTCAGGGCAGGCCTGGCTGCCACCAAGGAGAGGCCTCGCACAGGCAAGGTGAGAATGCTACTTGTGACAGTTAGCATCTGCAATGTGCTTGCATCAGTCAGACATCTCATGTGACTACATATTGCGCTTATCTGCAGGCTGTGTCAATTCGTATCGATCTGGATCAGACAACTCTTCGTGCCAATGAGTGGATCCAACGCTGATGAACTGATTTTCGCTCTGTAATGAGCTTTGTTGTTTGTCCAAGGGCAGTAGGTACCTAATGTGATGGACTGTGGCGTGGTGTGCCTTAGGTGCCTGTTCGAGTTCGAAGTACATCATTTTTTTGTGGTCCATGCGGTTTTGGAATGAAGTTCACGCTGGAACATACCACTGGTAACTGGTGGCTGTAGGACGAAATATCGGTAACTGGTGGCTGTAGGACGGAATACCGTTCAGATCAGATTGTGTGATAGAAATTCATACCAAGCATAGGTTACAACACACGTAGAAGACATGTTTGTAGAGATGGAAGATGAACATAGAGAACAGGTTCGAAAATATGCAGAACTTTTTGCCAGACGGGTTGGAAAATCGTTAGGGAACGGTTCGGTAAGGTACAAAGCGGTCCAGATGCTGAAGCTACCACGGTTACTGTTCGGTGAGCGTCTCTTCTCTGACCTTGACATTGCCGCGTCAAGCTTACGGCACTGTGTTGCAATATCAAGGTCACGGAGACCTTGATACAATATCAAGGTCCGTGACCTTGCTACATCATTTGTAGCTCGTCATCTCCGTGACCTTGATATTGCAACGTGAGCTTCACATTCCCCCGCTGATTCCAGGAATTCCTGCTAGAAGAGGCTGCATGAGTCATCGCTCCTGACACCCCAGCCATTACCTAATACCGACTAGTATAGGTCCGCAGGATCGAGGTGTGGAGGTCGATTGCCCCTGGCATGGAGGTCCGGCGTGGAGGTGGCCTCCACGCTTGCCCTTCGGGCAGGCCAGAACCCATTCGGGCCCGCATGCGCTCGGGGATGGCATCAACCCTAATCTCGCGGAGGCATCCGCGATATTAGGGTTGATGACATCCCCCCCGCTTGCCGGGCAGCCCAGGGTTTCAGTTTTTCCTGCCCGCCCGAACCGAGCCGCGCCCCCTTTTGCCCCTGCCATCGCGCCCGAGCGTACCTATACATCCTCAGTTCATCGTTCCTGAAAGGAGACTTCACAACCAAGCCCATCCTACCCAAAAGGCCTCAGGTTCACGATCGCACTTCAACCTGAACCTCGGGCCGTGCTGACATGTAGTGTGCAGTTAGTAGGTGCTAGTAGTATGAGCCATTGTGGCGTTGTCATGATGCCTTCACAATCCGTATTATCGCTTCAGCTACTGAACTCGCATAACATCAGTGGCACGTCGTCAGCTTTAACGCGTATGGTACTTCCAGGCTACTCCGTTTCCTGAATGTTGAGACCTTACTGCCTGAAATTCGGATTTTACTTAAAGGTAAGCTTAGGATTCTACTTCTCCCGTCGTCGTTTTCTAAGTTCCCCGAACCAAGATCTCACCGCTCTCTGACTGTCAGCTATTGAATCCTAAGACCCCACCGCTTCCTGAATGACAGCTACTGAACTTGAGACATTACGCCTTCCTGAAGTCATTCCTTCCGGAATGTCACTGCTATCGCATTCCAAGACATTGCATAGCTTCCTAATTGACAACTAATGAATCCAAAGACATACAGCTTCTTGAATGTCAGCCAGTGAATCATACTAGTAGACGTATCTGGAGGAAGCGTTCTACATTGTGACGAATCTCGACTGAGACTATTCAGCACCTGCGAACGCAGCTATACACTGACTGAAGGTTTTCTATAACGTGGTTGCTTCGTGCGTGGTCGTTTCAACGAGCATGTCTTCCAGCACGGTAGGGTAAATTTGTCTTTTGCAAAGCTCTGCGCAGCTCTCCAGCTCATTGACTCACAGTGCTTTCTTGATTCGTGCCGCCAGGAGTGTTGCATTCTGTGCGCTACCTCTACAAACGACGAGCAGTGGTATCAGCTCTACGCTACTCTAAATCAGGTGAAGCTTTTCTGCTTCAGTGAACCTTTTTAGAGGTGGATTTTCTAACCAGCGAATCTTCTGCAGGTGGGATTTTCCCTTTCACTTTCATTCAGTCCCGTGCTCTCCTCCTTCCCTTAACAATCTCCCACTCCGCAAACGCGAACCCGCTCTGCATTGTTTCTCTTACTTGACTTCAGCCGAAAGGGTGGCCAGGCTCTTGGCATCATGGAGCTCTTGCGACACGATTGTGCAGTGTACTACGAAGTGAAGTGCACGAAGAACCCTAGGAGCTTGATGCCAGAGCACGCCCTCATTGGAGTCAATAAGGAGGGGGTGAGTGATTACATAAGGTGCTGGATTCAAGGCTTAAGATTTGAGGGCTCGGGCTTTGGACTGTTCCATGTGGTGACCATTAAAGCGAAACGTACCTTGTGTTTGTCAAACATGTTTAGTTATCATGCTTGTATAGACTGTATAGGGTCATCTTCTAGAGAGTACAACAGTTAGGTATATGTTTGTGTACTCTCTCTCTCTATTTATTAATTTCACTGTTTGTTATGGTATCACGCGTAGGTAGGATCCCCCCCCCCCCCCCCCCCCCCCCCCCCCCCCCCCCCCCCCCCCCCCCCCTCACGCTTCCGCTCGCCCCCTAGCTGGGCCCCGTCGTGCTCCTAGCCCCGTCGCGACCCTCCCTAGCCCCGTCGCGACCCTCCCTAGCCCCGTCGCGCCCCTTCCTGGGCCCCGTTGCGCCCCTTTCTGGGCCCCGTCGCGCTCCTCCCAGGCCTCGTAGCGCCCCTCCTGGGCCCCATTGCGCTCCTCCAGGCCCCGTCGCGCCCCTTTCAGGGCTTCGTAGCGCCCCTCCAGGCCCCGTCGCGCCCCTTCCAGGGCCTGGTAGCGCCCCTCCAGGGCCCCGTCGCGCTCCTCCCAGGCCCCGTAGCGCCCCTCCTGGGCCCCATTGCGCTCCTCCCAGGCCCCGTCGCGCCCCTTCCAGGGCTTCGTAGCGCCCCTCCAGGCCCCGTCGCGCCCCTTTCAGGGCTTCGTAGCGCCCCTCCAGGCCCCGTCGCGCCCCTTCCAGGGCCTGGTAGCGCCCCTCCAGGGCCCCGTCGCGCTCCTCCCAGGCCCCGTAGCGCCCCTCCTGGGCCCCATTGCGCTCCTTCCAGGCCCCGTCGCGCCCCTCCCTAGCCCAGTCGCGCTCCTCCCAGGCCCCGTAGCGCCCCTCCTGGGCCCCATTGCGCTCCCCCCAGGCCCCGTCGCGCCCCTACCTGGGCTTGGTAACGCCCCTCCAGGCCCCGTCGCGCCCCTACCCATCCCCGTCGCCCCTGCTCGGCCCCGTCGCCCCTGCTCGGCCCCGTCGCGGCCTATCGGCCGCGTGGCGCCCGCCCGGCCCCTGTCGCACCTGCCCGGCCCCTGCTCGCCCGCCCGGCCCCGTCGCCCCTGCCCGGCCCTGCTGTGGCGTGCCCGGGCCCCGTCCCTGCCGCCCGGCCCCGTCGCCGCCGCCCGGCCCCGTCGCAGCCGCCCGGCCCCGTCGCAGCCGCCCGGCCACGTCGCAGCCGCCCGGCCACGTCGCAACCGCCCGGCCCCGTCGCCCCTGCCCGGCCCTGTTGTGTCCGGCCCGGCCTCGTCCCTGCCGCCCGGCCCCGTCGCAGCCACCCGGCCCCGTCGCAGCCGCCCGGCCCCGCCGCAGCCGCCCGGCCTTGTCGCTGCCGCCCGGCCCCGTCGCCGCCGCCCGGCCTTGTCGTGCCTGCCCGGCCCCGACGCACCTGCCCCGGCCCTCCATTCTTCCTGGTACTGTCCCCCGTTCCCCGCACCACTTTGCACCCTCCTGCACTTTCCTGCCCCGCCTTGCATCGCATTGCACCTCACTGGATAGCACTGACCGCACTGCACCGCACTGGACCGCACTGCACCGCACTGCATCGCACTGCACCGCACTGGACCGCACTGCACCGCACTGCATCGCACTGCACCGCACTGCACTGTCCTCCACTGCCCCTCATGGCTGCTGAGCTTCGTTTTGATGTTGAGGGTCAGCCTCTGGAGTTCGAGGCGTGGTTGGCTGACCTTCGCCGCCACCTCACTGGCCAGCGGCAGGACGGCCACCCGCTTTCTGCACACCTAGACGGTATGCTCCCCTGCCCTGACCCCCCTGCTGTGCTGCCCGCTGATCCCACGCCCGCTGAGCGCGAGTCCACTGCCGCTGCTGCCCTTGCCCGCTCTGTCTGGCTTTCCCGCGATGCCCTTGCTCAGCTCGCCATTAGCAATGCCCTCCCCCCCACTGAGCGCCCTCGCTTTAGAACCATTCCTACCGCCCAGGCCTACCTCGATGCTGTCATCAAGCGCTATTCTACCCCTCCTGCTGCCTCAGTGGGTCGCCTGATCCTTCCCCTGCTCTTTCCTGACCTGGCGTCTTTCCCCACCGTCTCTGACCTCGCTGCCCACCTGCGCTCGATAGATGAGGCCTGGCGCGCTGCCTGCACTGATGCTCAGCTTAGAGTCCACCAGCCTCCCATAACCTCTACCCTCTACCTCCTTGCCACCCGCCTACCTGACCGCCTTGCCGCTGCCCGCGACCAGTTCCTTAGCATCCACCCTGCTGCTCTCACCCTCACCGACTTTGTTGACACCCTGACTGCCATAGAGACTCGTCACCGCTCCATAGCCCTGGCGAGCGGTACAGTACCGGTCCCTATCTTTCAGGGTTGTGCCCCCGCTCAGTGTACCTTCTCCGACGGCTCTGTCGCTGTGGCTGAGACTGCTGCTGCAGTGCAGTCCCGCTCGGCGAAGGGCCGCCGCCCCAAGGTTGGGAGCGGCGGAGGCGGCGGGGGTGCGGGTGGGGGTAGTGGTGGAGGCGGGTCGTCCGGTGCCGGTGCGGACGTGGGGACCCTGCCCGGTCCAGCTGCCCCGCTGCCTCCACAGTTGGAGCAGCCGCAGCAGCAGCAGTCGCCGCAGCCGCAGCCTTCGCAGCAGCCGCAGCAGCCGCCGCAGACGAGGCAGGCGAGTACTCTCCCACCTGGGTGGCCTGGAGCTGGTGGTGGTCGTGCGTGTGGTGGTGCACCGGGTGGTGGTTCTGGAGGCGGGCCCTGTCAGTACCAGATCCAGACCGGTCCTCGCCGCGGCTTCGTTTGCGGTAAGATCGGTCATTCTACTCCTCGCTGTTTTCGTCGCCTGGACGACCTGTTCCGCCAGCGCTTTGGCCCGGCGCCCGACCTCCCGGACTGGCACAGCTTGCTTAGGCGTAGCATTAGGATTTTTGACTTGGACATGGATGCCATTGTAGCGGCCTTGCATGTGATGTATGCTGATGACTCTAGTGTGCTTCCCTCTTATTACCCCGTGTTGCCTAGTGTAGCGGTGCCTAGCGTAGACTCCCCTGCTGCGTCAGGCGTAGGATCTCCTGCTTTGCTTAGCCTTGGTGCTTCCACCGCTTCACTGCTGCCTCGCGCGACTGCTGCGCTTTCCTTCACCTTGGACTCTGGCGCCTCCCGGTGTTTCTTCCGCGACTCCACGACGCTGACGCCGCTGCCTGTTCCCGCTGCAGTTACTCTTGCTGACCCCTCCGGTGGTCCCGTCGTTGCCCGCAGTTCCACCTCCCTTCCCTGTCCGGCGGTTCCTTCGGGCACTCTCACAGGTCTGCATATCCCCTCGTTCTCCAGGAACCTAGTTGGTGTCGGCTGCCTCCAGGACCTTGGCGTCACCACTACGTTCCCTGGTCACGAGCGGTATGCTGTCTGTACCGAGGCCGCCACTGGTGCCCCCCTTACCACTTTCCCCCGGGACCCGGTGTCCGGCCTGTTCACACTTGACACCGCGCCGTCCCCGGCTGGGTCTTCCCCCCCGGTAGCTGCGTCCACCCAGGTTGCAGCCGCGTGCTCCTGTCGGTCCCTCACTCACCCGACTCTCCTTTGGCACCACCGCCTTGGTCACCCTGCACTCCCACGTCTGCGTCACATGTCCCAGCACGGTCTCGTCCTTGGTCTCCCCGGTTCGTTCCCCGAGTTTCCCTCCTCCCCCGCCCCACCGTGCACGCCTTGTGTCGAGGGCCGGCTCCGCCGTGCCCCTCACTCCTCCTCTTTTCCCCCTACCACCGCACCACTGCAGACTCTGCACATGGACGTCTGGGGCCCAGCCCCCGGTCCATGGGCCGCGTCGCGAGCGCTTCTTCCTAGTGCTTGTCGACGACTTCACGCGCTACACCACCGTCTTCCCCCTGGAGCGGAAGGCCGACGTGCCTGACGTTCTCATCCCCTGGCTTGTCTCTGCTCGTGTCCACCGCGGTCTCCCTGCCTTGCGCCTTCACTCCGACCGGGGTGGCGAGTTTGCCTCAGGTGTCCTTGGTCGCTTCTGTCGTGCGGAGGGCATCACCCAGACGTTTACCCTGCCGGACTCCCCGCAGCAGAATGGGGTCGCTGAGCGACGCATCGGTTTGGTCATGGAGGTGGCTCGCACCTCCATGATCCACGCCGGTGCACCCCATTTTCTGTGGCCGTTCGCCGTGCGCTACGCCGCTCACCAGCTTAACCTGTGGCCGCACCCCCAGCGGCCGCAGGTTTCGCCGACCCTTCTGTGGACCGGGTCCCCTGGTGACGCGTCTGCGTTCCGCGTCTGGGGCTGCCTTGCTCACGTTCGTGCCTCTGGCACGGACAAGCTCACTGCCCGCACCCTCCCCTGCGTCTTCCTCGGTTTCCCCCTTGACGCGTCCGACTGGCACTTCTACCACCCGCCGTCTCACCGCTTCTTTCACTCTCGCGACGTCACCTTTGACGAGTCCGTCTCCTTCTACCGCCGCTTTCCCCACCGTGGTCCCCCGGTTACTCCCCCCCTTTTCCTGGTTCCTCCCTCCCTGGTGGTCCCTGCCCCTCCCCCCCCCCCGCCCCCCCGTCCGGCCCCCTCTGGTGTGTCTCACGTCACCCCCCTCCCGTCGGTCGTCCCGGTCGACGAGTCTTCTGACTCTGGTAGTCCTCCGGCGCAGTCCTCGCCGTCTGTCCCTCCCCCGGTGTCTCCTCCTCCACCGCCTCCGCAGCCGCCGTCGCCGCAGCTGCTGCAGCCGTCGTCTCCACCGCCGCAGCCGTTGCAGCCGTCGTCTCCGCCGCCGCCGCCGTCGCAGCCGTCGTCTCCGCCGCCGCCGCCGTCGCAGCCGTCGCTGCAGCCGCCGCCGCCGCCGCCGCCGTCGTCGCTGCCACCGTTTGTGGACTCTGGGGGTGTCCCTTCTGGGGGTGCAGGTGTGGAGGGTTCGCGAGGTAGCCGTCGCGCAGCTTGTGGCCCTGGTGTTGGTGTTGTGTCGCCGCAGCAGCAGTCCCCGCCTGTGTCCGCCCTCCGTCTGCTCGGCCTTCCGTCTCCTGACCCTGCGCCTGTTCCTCTCCTGCCGTCTCCCCCTCTTCCCGTCTACGGCCCCGTGTTCCCTCTGCCAGACTCGTCCCCGGCTCGTCTTCCCCCTCGTTCCCCTCCTGTGTCCCCTCCTCTGTCTCCTGACCCGACGCCGCCCTCAGACGTCTGGTCTCGCCGCCCCTCTCGTGCTCGTCCTGTCTCACCTGTCCCGCGCTCTCACCCTATGTTGCTCCGTTCCCACGCGTCTCGACCTCCCCTCCTCCCGTCTCCTCCTCCGTCTTCTCTTGTCGTTGCGTCTCCTCCTCTGTCCGACTTCTTTCGTGCCGCTCGTCCTCTTGTTCCTTGGGTCCTTGCCTCTCTCGTTACCGACCCGTCTGTTCCCGTGTCGAGTCTTGACGCCCTCGTCGCTGCTGTCGCTGACTTCGCCTCTACCCGCCGCCTTGACTACGCCACCGCTCTGGTCTCTCACCCTGCCTGTCCTCCGTCTGTCGGGGGTGCTCCTGCCCTCGGCAGTGACGTCCTGGAGGACCGCCAGTTTGAGCTTGCTTTCCTGTCCGAGGCTGCTCCCCATCTCTGTTCCATGCTGCTAGTCCCTGAGGGTGACCCAGACGCTTTCGACATCCCGACCCCTCGTACTTACGCTGAGGCGGTTTCGGGACCCTGGGCCTCTCAGTGGATAGCTGCCATGGAGCAGGAGATGGCATCTTGGAGATCCACCGGCACCTTCGTCGACGCAGTTCCCCCACCTGGGGTGAACGTGGTCGATGGCCGTTGGCTCTTCAAGGTGAAGCGCCCTCCTGGAGAGGCCGCCTGTGTTCAAGGCGCGCTACGTGGCTAGAGGCTTCAGTCAGCGCGAGGGGGTGGACTTCTTTCAGACTTTCGCTCCTACCCCGAAGATGACTACTCTTCGGGTGCTGCTACACGTAGCGGCTCAGCGTGGACTACGAGCTTCACTCCCTCGACTTCTCCACTGCCTTTCTTCAGGGCAGCCTTCACGAGCAGGTCTACCTGCGTCGCCCTCAGGGCTTTACTGGCACCTTCCCCCCTGGGACCCAGTGGCTTCTGCGGCGGCCAGTCTACGGCCTGCGCCAGGCGCCTCGTGAGTGGCACGACACTTTGCGTGCTACCCTTGCTGACCTGCAGTTCTTTCCGTCCTCTGCAGACCCCTCGCTCTTCGTTCGTGCTGGCTCGACTCCGTTCTACATCCTCGTCTACGTAGACGACCTGGTCTTTGCCACTGCTGACAGGGACGCACTGGCCTCCGTGAAGGCAGAGCTGCTGAAGAGACACACCTGCACTGACCTTGGAGAGCTGCGCCGTTACCTTGGCTTGCAGATCTCCAGGGACAGAGCCGCGCGCACCATCACCCTGACTCAGTCACACTTGGTGCGCCAGGTCCTTCAGAGGTTCGGCCTTCAGTTCTCCTCCGCACAGCCCACCCCTCTTCCTCTGGACCACAGACTCTCCGCTCCAGTTCCTGAGGAGTCGGTAGATCCCAGTGGTCCTTACGCTGAGCTAGTGGGTTGCCTCATGTACCTGATGACTTGCACTCGCCCAGATCTCGCATACCCTCTCAGCATCCTGGCTCGTTTCGTGGCCACAGGCAGGCACCGACCTCAGCACTGGTCTGCCGCTAAGAGGGTTTTGCGTTATCTTGCAAGTACATCGGGCATGGGGTTAGTGCTAGGCGGACGCAGGCCAGTGGTCCTTACTGGACACACAGACGCTTCTTGGGCAGACGACGCCGAGACGCTCAGGTCTTCCCAGGGCTACTGCTTTAGCCTTGGTTCAGGTGCTGTCTCGTGGAGAGCTACCCGCTCTTCGTCTGTTGCCCAGTCCAGCTGTGAGGCCGAGATCTACGCCGGTGCCATGGCGGCACAGGAGCTCCGCTGGCTGACCTTCTTGCTCACTGACTTAGGTGAGCGGCCTAGCTCTGCCCCGGTCCTGTACGCTGACAACAGGGCCATGATCCTCCTGTGTCAGGAGCCTCGACTCGAGGGCAGAGCGAAGCACATCCAGCTGCGGTACTTCCTCCTGCGTGAGCTACAGCAGCGTCGCCAGGCTCGCGTAGTACACTTAGCCTCCGGTGCCAACACAGCTGATATCTTTACGAAGGCGCTTGCGCCTAAAGATCATCAGCGGCACTGTGCAGCTTGGTCTGGTTCCTGTAGTCTCTCACTTACTCGGGCCTTGACTCTGTACTGTCCTATATATCTGTGTGTACACTCAGACTGGACTTGTGTCCTCTTACAGTGGTTGGACTAGTAGTGCCGCCCTGTACTAGTTCTTGCCTTGCCTGTACTCCTTCTGACTGGTCTTTTAGACCCTTGTCTCAGAGGCTGGACTAGTAGTGCCACCCTGAGCTGCTTGTCTAGAACATTCCCCTATGCAGTCCAGGGGGTGTGTCAAACATGTTTAGTTATCATGCTTGTATAGACTGTATAGGGTCATCTTCTAGAGAGTACAACAGTTAGGTATATGTTTGTGTACTCTCTCTCTCTTATTCATCAATTTCACTGTTTGATAGGTTCCAGGTTCTTTTTGAACCAGCCCTGACAGAATCTGGGAAGTTTTCATAGCGACCCTGAAAAATCCGAGGAGATTTTTCAGCGACCCTAATTTTTTTCACTACCTACACCCCCCTTCCAGTGCCCTCCCTAGAATACAAGTTTCTCCCGCTCTCCTAACACCCGTCCTCCTCCTAGTACCCAACCACAGAGCGTGGAAGAATCTCAAGTAAGATCCTTGAAAATGTGCGTCCTCCGAGCATTTATTCTGCTGGCCCTAAAAACAAAGGCAGTGCAGATTCGGACCCTGGGTTTTTAGGGAGAATTTTGAAGGGAGCCCTGAGCGCCAGAGTTGTTCAAAACCTAACATAAGCCCTGGTCAGGAGCAAATCTCCCGTCGTGGGACCGCCAAGTGATTGTAACGCGGACAGACAAAACTCGTTCAACCACTCCGCGTGTAAGGAAAATTCCTTTTCCTTACTGGGCTCAACTACAGCGCGTACGCCCTCGACCCTCGGAAGACCAGGCCCAACCATTTTCCTCGGTCCCGAACCATTTCGTAAACCCAAACCTAATGTGCGGCGCCTCCGTGGCTTTCGCCAGCCGAATCGCCCTAACCTGTTTGCGAGGTTCTCGGCTAGCCCTGTTGTGCCTATAAATGCCTAGGTCCTCATTTGTATTGACGACTCTTGAATCACGACTCTTTTATTACACTACCTGTTATTACTCTGATTAATTCATAACAGCTGGTATCAGAGCCCCGTTCCTGCCCGCTTAGTCTTCCGTAAAGTAGTCCGTTTATATCGGGAGAGGACCCGACAGAATAGAGGGTTGGCCAGCAGTTGGTAGGCGAGCTCGTTAAAGCTCCTCCAACTAAAAGCGTGTGCACCCTCAGATCTGTCAGGTAAAATTTCCAGCATGACTAGCACGCCGGAAACCTCTGCCCGTCGTAGTGTTAGGAACGTGACTCAGGAGGAGTTTGACGAGTTGCAAGCCAGGGCGGCTACAGTGACAACACTACAGGCCCAACTTCAACAACTCGCGGATAAATTCAAGTCGCTGGGAAGCGAAGTTCAGTCGCTGCGCAACGAAAACTCGTCATTTCGCCAGACGCGGGTGAATCGCGTCAGGAGCGGCCTGTAACCTGAGACGAGGATGTTTCGAGCGAAGCGAAGGCGTCGGCGACACCTGAAGCAGTTGAAGAAATCCAAAGCGAACCGCGGACGGCCATTAAAATCAAGCCTCCCATGCCCCCACCGTTCAACCCGACACACATGACGACCACCGTGAGCGGGTGGCTGTTCGCCATGGAAATCTTCTTCACGGCAGCAAGTATTAATGACAACGCCTCACGTGTCAACTTGGCTGTGTCGCTGCTGAGGGGACCGGCACTCGACTGGTGGCGCATGCATCTTGACGAGGGAGGAGCTCCGGCAGGGAATCAACGGCGGCAGCTGGGGAGATGAGTTCATCAACGGCAACGGCAGAACCAATCTTTGTCTCGACCATGATCCGCACGTGGAAAGCGTGGGGCGAAGCGTTGAAAAGCAGATTCGAGCACATATCCATGCGCGAAAATGCTCGCACAAAGCTTCGGATGTGGAGACAGTTGGGCCCAGTCCAAGAATACACGGCATCGTTTCTGGCCATCTGCGACCAAATCGGAGGGATCAGCGAGGACAAGAAAATCGATCGCTACGTGGGCGGACTCAAACCGGAGATTCAACAAGAAATCGTCCTGCGAGCCCGACGACCTTCAACGAGATTGTTCGCATGGTGGATGCGCTGGACGCGCGACGTGGACTCGCGAGAGCGGGTTTCCGGGAGGGAAATCGCTTTCGAGGCTAGCCCCAACACACATCAATCAACGGCGTGGACGTGTTTGCAGCCCGAGTATTTTCGGGGACCTGCTTCCACTGCAACCAGCCGGGTCACATGGTGAGGGACTGCCCGCAGCTGAAGAAGAACTTACCTAACGACAAGAAGCAGTCGGGAAATGGAGATCGTCAGTAGCAGATGGGCCACCTACTGACTTGACTGCGTCGCCCAAACGCCACCACCCCCACCAGGTTATAGTGCCGATTTGGGCTATCGACCATTCCTGGCTGAATAAGGGGGGTGAACCGGTTGACCACCCTGTGCTGGTTGAAGAGAGAGTTGGTGATACCCGCATAAAAATATTTGTTGATGGCGGGGCAAGCCACAGTTTAATGGATGTGACGAAAGCGAGAAAATTGCGACTGCAACTGGAGCGGTGTCTGCCTGAAATCGACGCGCGATTGGTCGATGACACACCCCTGGCAATTCGGGAGCGAGTACCTCACGTGCGAGTTACATGCGGCGAAAATTTCAGCTTTACGACGAAGATGCTGGCGACAACGTTGGACGGCTGCGACATGCTGCTGGGACGCGATTGGCTGCGCGAGTACAACCCGAGCATCAATTGGCGGACGGGTGACTGTCGAATCAAATGGAGTGGCGAGTGGCGTCGACTTCTGAAGTGGAACAATCCAGATTCTGCGACAGTCAGCGCGGTTACTATCAAGCGAGCGATGATTCGCGGAGCACAACTGTATGCCGTCCGATGGATCGCATCCACGGCTGTCAGCGCACCGGCCGACATCGACAAACTCTGCGCGGCAGTCCCCGACGACTTGGCGACATTGATCCGCAAGCATGCCGACATCTTTCCGGACGACCTACCGCCAAGATTGCCACCCGAGCGAGACCACGACCATAAAATCCAGTCGGAGCCCGGCGCGCAACCAACGGTTCGAACACAGTGGAGGCTGACTCAGCCAGAGCTGGATGAACTTCGACGCCAGCTGGATTACCTGCTCGAGAAAGGTTTCGATCGCCCCAGTACTTCATTGTTCGCAGCTCCGATACTGTTCACCCCGAAGAAAGATGGCGGTCTACGAATGTGCATTGACTACCGCGCCTTGAACCGGGTTACCATCAAGTCTCGCTATCCTATTCCGCGTGCCGACGAACTCATCGACCAACTTCGTGGGGCAAAGTTCTTTTCGAAAATTGACCTGCGAGGCGGTTACCACCAGATCCGTGTCAACGAAGCTGACTGCTACAAGACGGCGTTCCGAACCCGATACGGGAGTTACGAGTACACGGTCATGCCTTTTGGCTTAACCAACGCGCCTTCAACATTCCAGTTAACCATGAACGAATTTTTTCGGCCGCTGCTGGATAAATGCGTCATTGTGTACCTCGACGACATCCTGATATACAGCACTACCCGGGAAGCACATTTGAGGGATTTGGAAGCAGTCTTCGCTCTCCTGCAGCAGCATCGACTCATCACCAAGGGTTCTAAGTGTGAGTTTCAGAAACAAGAACTGGAGTTTTTGGGACACGTTATTTCCATCGACGGTGTTAAAATTGACCCGAAAAAAATCGCGACCATACAAGCCTGGAAGTCGCCGGCTAATCTCCGCGAACTTCAAAGTTTCCTGGGGTTTGTGAATTACGTTCGCCGATTCATCCCGAACATGGTGGGTAACTTCCCCTCTCACGGATCTTCTGAAGAAAGGCAAGTTTTATGAGTGGGGGAGAGCAGCAGGCTGCGTTCGACCAACTCAAACTTTTCCTGACAACACCTCCGGTTCTTCGCATTGCAGATCCTCACCGTCCGTTCGAACTCATCACCGACGCTAGCGACCTGGCTGTTGGCACAGTACTGTTACAGGACTTCGGCGAAGGCCTTCAACCCATCGCCTACGAGTCACGAAAGCTGAATCCGGCCGAGCGAAATTATCCCGTCCACGACAAGGAGTTACTCGCCATCGTTCACGCGTTCAAGGTTTGGCGCTGCTACCTGACGGGCGCTGATGTGACAGTCCGAACAGACCACAAATCGCTACAGTTCATCCGCGCCCAACTGACACTCAACCCCCGACAGATTCGCTTGCTCGATTATCTCGAGTCGAATTTCCACTACAGAGTCACCTACAAACGAGGGGCCAGCAACATCGCCGACGCACTGACCCGCCCTTCAGTACATACCGCCGCTGTCCTAATCACCCTAACAAATCCGCTGCTAACTGGACTATTTACCCACGGATACAGTACCGACCCATTCTTCACGACTAACAGTCATCCCCAACTGACAGTCAAGCAGGGGGCTTATTACCTAAAATCTGGTACCAATCGGATTTGGTTCCCGCTTACTGTACCCTAGGTGAGCTACTGATACAGGAGGCACACGACTCGAATTTCTCGGGTCACTACGGCATCGACAAAACGGCCAAACTACTGAGCCGTAATTATTACTGGCCCGATTTGCCGACGGACGTGCAGCAGTACGTCACCTCCTGCGCCACGTGTCAACGCATGAAGTCGTCACGACTTCGACCCGCGGGATTACTGCAGCTGCTCGAGCCACCCAGCCGACCCTGGCAACAAGTGACGATGGATTTCGTCACTGGCCTGCCAGCTGGTCCAAGCGGTAATGACGCGATTCTCGTCGTCGTTGACCGTTTGACCAAAATGGCACACTTCGCCGCCTGCAAGACGACAATCACTGCCGAGCAGACAGCGAAGCTGTTTCTCACGAACATCGTGCGGCTATACAGCATCCCTTCGGCAATCATCAGCGATCGCGACCCTCGGTTCACGTCCAATTTCTGGACAAAAACCTGGCAGCAGTACGGCACACGTCTACATCTGCCCACGGCATACCACCCGCAATCGGACGGCCAGACTGGGCGCACCAATCAGACGATGGAGCAGCTGATTCGTACAACTTGCACAGACCCGGCCCAGTGGGAAGATTCTCTTCCATTGGAGTTTGCGTACAACAACGCCCCATCAGCCACGACTACTCTCCCCGTTCTTCCTTAATTACGGGATAGACCCGACAACCCCTCTATCGCCACCGATAGAAAATCCGGCACCCAGATCGCAGCAATTCGTCGAAAACCTCCGACAGTCTCAGCAAAAAGCTGCCGATGCCATCCTCAAAGCCAACCAACGGCCAAGCATCAAGCTGACCGACGACGCCGTGACTTACACCTTGCCCCTGGCAATTGGTCCTGCTCGACACTCGAAATTTAGGGATTCCCCTCCCAAATAAACTACGACCAAGATTTGCGGCCCATTCCGCATAATCCGCATGGTGACTCCCGTCACCGCCCAGCTGCAACTACCGGTTGACTGGCGCATTCACGATTCATTCCACGTCAGCCTCCTGCGACCGTTCGTCCCGAATACAACTGATCTCGACCGTCAACATATCAATCCTACGGTCAACCCAGTACCCGAGCCGACGATCGCCATCGAAAATTCTCGCTCATCGCGTACGAGGTTCTCGCGATACAGCTGCCGTTGATTTCCTTGTACGATGGTCGTCGATCGCACGATTGATGACGACCTCTGGGTCCCCGCAGCTATGCTCGGTGAACACAAAGTTGTCAGCAGGCCCCTAGATTGGTTTAGGAGCCCTGATCGCTCAGGATCCCCCCTGAGTTTTTCTCTGATTTTTCAGGGTTGGTCCCAAAAAAATTCCTCGTGAATCAGGACTCCTAAATATTTTTTTCCTGAGCAGACAGAGTTACTTATGGAGTTTTTCCTGATTTCTTAGAGGTTCTTAGCGCATGTCAGTAGCGAATTTATGCTTGCAGGGTGAATCGGGTCAGGTGGGCGACATTGCAGGGGCTGAGGGAAATTTCGCCCATACAAAGCTCTAAGGAACACATCGGCCAAAATTTGGCTAAGGACCAAGTGCCCTCCCTCACACTGCCCCCACGCGTCGAGCCACGAATTTGTGAAGGGCCAATAAGCGCCCTCACAGAGCCTGGAGGGCGGGCCAGAACCTTGGAAATCTCTGCTGGCCCCCAGGTCACGCTTGGACGGAAACAAGTACAGTTTCGTTGCAAAGCTGAAATTTCAGGATTCGTTAAGAAAACTTTGCTTAGCAATCAGAGTTGACCCCAAAAAATGCTGAAAAAACAGGAAATGCCTTTCGAAAAATCCTGGACAATCAGGACTGGTACCAGCAACAACTCTGTTTTTTTCCTGAATCAGGAAAATTTTCCTGCAATCTAGGGGCCTGGTTGTCAGGGACTATTTACACCGACGACGTGTCCCGGATGTGGGTAGTCTCATCTCGGAAGGGGGGTGGTGTAAGGAAAATTCCTTTTCCTTACTGGGCTCAACTACAGCGCGTACGCCCTCGACCCTCGGAAGACCAGGCCCGGCCATTTTCCTCAGTCCCGAACCATTTCGAAAACCCAAACCTATGCGCGGCGCCTCCGTGGCTTTCGCCAGTCGAATCGCCCTAACCTGTTTGCGAGGTTCTCGGCTAGCCCTGTTATGCCTATAAATGCCTAGGTCCTCATTTGTATTGACGACTCTTGAATCACGACTCTTTTATTACACTACCTGTTATTACTCTGATTAATTCATAACACCGCGGAAAGGGAACCAGTCGTTCAATTTGATACTGCTACACTTCTCTGTATACCACCTGATAGAAATGCAACCCCAAAGTACAACATTGCACCAAGTACACTGCCAAGAAGTGCGACAAGTCAACAGGGCACGTGAATGCGGGGAAAACGATACACGAGAGCCCATCACATTCCGGGAAAAGAAGACGCAAACACTGGGGATCCAGCATCTAGAGGGACTAATGAATTCCAACACCACCAATGCTTTATAAGCAGATCACATGGAGATTGTCTGAAAACGACACCCTCCGCTTCAACGTTCCTGCTGCAAATGCTGGAGAGCAGCCAGCATCAGCTCCACACAGACCACCTTGCACTCCAAACCCTTTCATCGATCCTCCATGCCCGTCTGTCCCACACACAAAATCCATTTCCAGTCCCTGTCCTCGACCACCATCACAGGAGTGGTTCGATGTGGCGAGCGCTTGAGTGCGCTACGGAGTGGCGAGGAGGATGGGGTAGAGAGCGATGCAGAAAGAGGGAGAGCGTGGTGACAGAAGAGGGGACAGGGGGGTTGACTGTAACGGGATGAACACGCGCAGGTTCGCAGGCTGTGACAGCGCGACAGGTTTGTAGCAGGTCAGGATGCAGAAGGCTGAGTTCTGCCGAGAGAGACCTGAAAGAAAATGCTGAGTTGGAACGAGAAGTGTCTGCTGGAGACTCTAACGAAGATGCTTTGTGACGAGGATACGGATGGTGTGGCTGCGGAGAGACTGATGGCTGGGCGAGTCCAGCAGGTCGCTCTGATTGGCTGGAGTAATCAGAAT